>CABFPE010000040.1:525727-575346 GCA_900660155.1 Hofstenia miamia | reverse complement strand
GGCCTGATATTCGGAAAATGCTGAAAGATAATGCATTTACAGGTATGTTTTTCTAAACATTTTGACAAAGTCTGTTTTTATGTATGTCTATTATGCTTATATTTTCAGCAAATCTCCTCCCTAATGAACTTCGTGCATGGAATGCATTTAAGGCCATTTGCATCAACTTTCTTGGCAATAAGAAGAGTGACAATTATCCTGAACTGGTGGAAGAACTCTTGACTTCATATCAGTTAATTGGTGCACGTATGTCTCTCAAATTGCATTTCTTCCACAGTCATCTCTCATTCTTTCCTGAAAATCTTGGCAGTGTTTCTGATGAACATGGAGAAAGATTCCATCAGGACATTTCTAATATGGAAAAGAACTATCAAGGAAACTGGAATGCCAATATGATGGGAGATTATTGCTGGATGTTAAAAAGAAATGGCAAGCAAAATTACAAACGACAAACAAAAAAAACTACTTTTTAATGTAAATTTATCTCAAGCAGTTTCATGATTTTAACTTACTTTATTTAATATATATGATCTGCTCTACATATGTTTGCTTTAAGCTACTTTAATGTTCAAAGTTATTTTATTGTCTATATTATATATATGTATGTATTGTACAATTTATTGCTTGCAGTTTAAAGAACAGTGAAATAATCAGCATCACTTAACTTTTTTTTATTTATATAGCATATATTAGATTAGCTTATATAATATAGGGGGTACTTGTAACTAAAAATAGGGACCTCAGACAAAAAAATGATTATCATATTCGTGATCAGTGACCTAAAATTACCTAATAACAGTAGGTGCCTTTTAAATCACAGACTAAAAATTAAATTTTGTTGACCAATAAATAATTATTGAATGACTAAAGTAATGTCCATACACCCCTCGTAAATGACTTACGAGTTAACAGATGTTTCTTTATCAGTTTTAACTTCAATAATCAAAGGGAATGACAACCAGTAACATAATTAATTTTTCGAATGAGAGTGGTATACTTGTCCATGGCATGGATCTTTACTGAATCTGAAAATTTGATCCATGGATCTCAGGGATATTTCGTGGATCTAAAATTTTAGTTGAATAGAAGGGTCTAATAGAGTAGTACTAGAAAATTGCTGGGGAATTGGATACAGACGTTAGTATTGACATTCATGCAAACGAAATTATCGTTACATATGAAGATATGTTCTAAATCTCCAAAGTTATCAATTTTACTCAGCTTTAGGGATTATTAGAAGCTACATGTAGCGGTTACCCGCTGTAAATAGACTAATAATGAGTTCTTCATTTTTAACAAAAAATTTTGAAAAAGTAAATGATTTTACCGTTCTTATTTTTTATTAACATTTCTGCGTTTTACTATCGAAAAAACTACGGTATCGGAAAATATCATGGTATTGAAGTTCTAAGGCATACCACTACAGCCTACTCAATTTGTTGTACATTTTATTATTCTAACTGTTCCTCATTTTAGAAATCAGTCGATAGATGGAAATCGCATGGATCATAAATCAACGCATAAGAATGTTATGGTTAGGAAATGGATCTGCATCCACAAAAACGATCCATGAACAAACATGGAAATTGGCCAGCGCAATCATTAATCATTTTCTCCTAGCACACAGCAGGCAAAAGTTGCAGAATATTTCCAAAGCGCGCGCAAACAGACGCTGTGTGTGCAAAGGGAATATTCAAATAAAGTATTTGCTTACCTTAATCACAATATTTCATGATAGTTTGCAGCTACTACAAAATTCAAAGAGCGGGACATGAAAGCTTAATATTCGTAATAGCATAGATGCACTTACAAAGGACGAAGTAAACAACGAACTACAGCTTTATACTTACATTAAACCTGCGAGGAAAAGCTTTGGATAAGACAAGGACACTTTAAGCAATGCTCCTATCCAAACAAATGCTAACTTTTGCTGTAGAATGTTATTACGTCCTTTTGAACTGTATAAACATGAAATGATGAAAAATGCTATAAAGCTTTTATACGAAATTTAATGCCAATAAATAGAAACCTTTAAGTCTTTATCAGCGTTCAATTTATTTATACCCGCAATAGCTCCGTCGATCGGTTTCATATTTCGAAAAAAGTTGGGCTGTAGCATTAGTACTCCAACACGATTTCCATCTTCCAGTTTTCTTTCTTCATAATCTTGATCAACGTAAAAATTCTTCCGCTTCTTAAAAGGAATGGGTTCAATATCTGGTAGATCCCGTTTAATGCTTTCCAGTACCATACCTTCAAAGTCGGCTAAGACACCATCCATATCAACCAACACAACCTTGTGCATACTTTGTTCGAATGCACATAAGATTATAATGAAAGACCTAAAGAAAAATAATTGCATAACTAAGAAAAGAAAATTAAATAAAGAATCGCACAATTGGAGTGAATACTTATTCACTAAGACTGAATTTACAGAAAAATCCTTTATAATTGTGAGCGTGACTTAAACACAACGTAGCTATTCAAAGCTTTTACATACAATGGATAATTTATATTTTCGAAACTTTATATATATATATGTAGCGGTTGATAGTAAATCTTTGTGTAATAAATGCTAAACACACAATAAGAGCAGCTGAGCTTATTGATTTATCAACATTTATGCACAACAAACATAGCAAAATTGTCGCTTGCGTCGATCTCTCTGAGATACAGGCAGTTTACTGCAAAATTTAATTTAATAAAAGTTTAGAATTGTATTCAGATAATTTAAAAGTGCAAAATCAGAGAAATTTCGTGGCATCCAGGGTTTACGGTACCTCGTGAAAGTTGGTTTCGAGGCTCGTATATAGAAAAGTTTAATTTTCGAGTATTATATCGAAAATTATTGAGTCGTTTTTCGATTAATGACGTAAAGAAATCTATCTATTGTAGTGAAATAACCTCGTTTTAAACTGATATTATTGAGGAAAGATTTAAACAATAAAAAATGCCAATTAATTTAAAATTTTGAAACGAAATTAAACTATCACTATTATAAATCTATGAATTGTCGAAAAATTCTTGTCTCGAATTATAAGTCTAGGAATGTGTTCTCGAGTCTCCAAAAACTGGTCTCGTAAACCCTGGTTGCATCATAATGGGTTCAAATTAAAAAATGCTAGTTAAAGTAGAAAATGGAGGAGAATTTTAAGTTACGAGAGTGTCTGTCAACCGGATAAAAAGGGCTTCCTTTGAATATTAAAATAATGAATAAAATAAAAGAAAGAACAACCCTCTATGTCTATTATTAGAAGTAAATGGTTAATGATATTCTAAAATGTAATAATGACTATTTTGAAATTATTCCATGCACCCATTCCACTTTACCAGTAGTAAGTAGAATGGCCAAAAATTTTACCTACCTATAATGGCCAAACGGTCAAAATGACCGTTTCGATTTCTGAATTCAAATATAAATAAACTATATATTTTCCTATACAAACAAAAACAGCACAAGTTATCAACCAGTCACTCAATCACAATTTATGTATTTAATATTAACTATTTTGTTCTTCACACATTTTCCGCACATTGGATAATGACAGTATGAACAGCAATTATTAGTTTTGTTTGTGTGGCAATGTCGACATTGTCGACGTTTATTTGATCGAGACGATTCTGGAACATCAACAACATCATTTACACTTTGTCGTCTTAGTTCTTCAATCAACTTTTTCATGAAATCTCTTCGACTTTTACCTCCATCAACAACTTTCTTGTACAATATGTAAGCATTAATTGCAGCTAAATCAAGAATGTTGAAAAAAACAGCTAGTGACCAACGACGTACACCTGATTTGACGGTAAGAGACCTACACATTTGATCGAGAACATCGATACCAACTTTATTTTGATTGTAAAATAAAACTGTATTGGGCTTTCGTTTTCTCAAATTTTGGACAAATCCAAATTCATAGTGAGTAGACAATACTAAAAAAGATAAGTTTTTCTTCGTTTGATATATTGTTAGTAGTGCAGCACTTTTTTCATTGATGAGGAAAGTGGTGTCATATAATGGTTGATTAACAATTTTTGGAATTTCTCGCCTGCTCTTTCAAATGGTACCACATGACTGATATACGGCTATCTAAAAGTTTTTTAGCCAATTCCAGGGATGTAAAAAAGTTATCACGTGTGACATGATATCCTTTATTTTTATAAGGTGCAAGCAGCTGCAACGTTACCAAAAACTCACCAAGTGGTCTGCTTGATCTTTCTTCATTTTTCCCCAAATATGGAAGCCATTTAACAAATATTTTGAATTATTTTCCATCAGAAACCAAAATGTTATGCCGAACTTATCCGGCTTGTTCGCCATATATTGAGTGAATTTACATTGACTTTTTGTTGGGAATAATTTTTCATCTACGGTCAAATTTTCATTCGGAGTATAATTTGTTTGACACTTTTCAATAAATAAGTTCAAAATCTCTGAGCAAATTTGTCTTCTGTAAGACGAGTTTTTCTAGTTGAACGATTGTTGAAACGTAGGTGCCTCATGATTTCTTTGAAATGATTTCTACTCATTGTTGATTTGAATAGGCAGAAACCCCATTTCTGTGACCATAAATCGTCAATGGGAACATTTTTTGCACCTATAAGTCCTCTTGAATACAATAATCCAATAAAACATTCTAGTTCTTGTAATTTTACATTCCATTCATCATTTTGTCTCTTGTCATCTGCATTGGTACATTTTTGAATCAGCTTAAGCATTGGTTCAGTGACAAATAAAGAAAGCGAATCCAAAGCTGATTCACTGCTGGTTATGCGCCTTTTTGCAGTCGCAGAAAGTCCTGCTCAAGCATTAAAGACATTGACTTGCCCTGCTGGACCATGACGGCTAAAATTATTGCCATTTTGCTTTTACCGTGCTTATAATTCATGATTACACAATAAATATTTCAAGAGCTAAGCCTCAAAAATGAATTTGTTTTTACAGGATAATAAAATGAATGAGTGCAAACGGTCAAAATGACCGTTTGGCCGTTCTAGTGTTAATTATCAAATAGTTTAAAATGGCGAATGCAAAAAGGAAGAAAAGGAAAATTCGATTATTTGGTGATTTTCACATGTTATTTTGGTTTGTATATCGTTTTTACAAATTGCTGCAACATAATTTACAAAAGCTATAAACATTGTTAATCAAACCAGCAGACGCGGATCAAGAAAAACTGTATGGTGGATATGAACTAACAAACTACCAGCTTCACGCATGTATACTTCTATATAATACAAATAAATGCTTTAGAAAAAACAAGATAGAATTGAAATATTCATGATACAAGCCTAAACTTAAAATTTGCAATTCTAAAATATTCGCAGTAGGTAGAAGTCGAAGATATATTTTTGCTACAACAAAACCTCTTAGTTTCGTTATTAAGGTCTAGCAGCGGATTTAGTTGTGTTGAGAATTGTGATATTATTTCCCCGCTACAGAAATGTAGATATAGAATTATAGACGAGTCCTGAGAAAATGAAAAGTATAGTTCAATTTATTTTTGCATATACTTCGATCCCTTGGATTCGCAGCTGCAAGCAAATTAATTAGATGCCTGAAGAAATAAAAATTTCCAATACAATAAACATTGGGAACAACAAATATTATTAAAAGTTCGTTGTAGACCAGTGGTTCTCAAACTTCATTACTCCTGGGACGCTTTACCTCAAAATTTTTTTAGCTGGACCGCCGCAAATTTGTTATATTAAAGATATAGTAAATGATTTAATTATTGCCTTACTTGTTCAAAATAGCTCACACGGCATCCTATAATTTTTTTCATTTGCATAATTCCGCTGTCCCATATTTCATATAGATATTACGAAAGAATTTGTTATGAAAGAGCATACTACAGCAGCTCACACTCTTAATCATGGATGTCTGAACTATTTTACTTCACTTCGCATAGTTGTCATAGAAAATTATGAAAAAGGAAATATTATTACTCTACCCTAGCTTTTAGTGCAGCTAATGACGTTTGGTACCATAAATGGATGCCAAATATCTCCAAACAAATTCAAAATATCTCAAAACAGACACGCTATTGTGAATGATGTCATCGTTGGTCCTATTATCCAATGAAAATATTCAACCACAATAAATATGGATAGGTAAAGTAATGGACTATATATTTATTTATATAACGTAAACCGCAATAAGATCGAACGCAACAAGATCCACAAACCGTAAGTTCAATAAAATTGAGTTAAATTTAAGTCGGAACCATAAAATTTGAAATATGTTAATCTTAAACAGATTGAATGATTCAAAATTTCAGCACATTCGATTATATTGTATTGAATAAATGTGTAATGTATGGAAATACATAATTGAGAGTTCTGCAAGTTCATGTTTTGGTAGAGCCAATATATATCTCAACATTTTCGACCATTAAGAGATTTCAATCACTTTTTTTCCTATACATTGCAAGGGTAAAATGGAAAAACAAATTAACAATACTACAAAAAGGGTGGGATGACTCGGGAAGACTTCGAAAGATATCTGATTTCATTAGGAAGGGAAACTTCTTTGTACATTTCATTTCGACAGTAGGGCATAAGATGCTGTCGCCGCAATGAACGCGAGCACATTAAGTCTTACATACGACCATGTATAGAGTTCTGCAGTCGCTAATTTGCCTGTTTATTATACTGTTTAATTAGGTTTTCATATCGAATGGTGGTTCGAGGAGGAAAGCGGGGTGGGCGACAACCCGCCCCAAACAACATGGCAACTGGACGACGTGGTTCTGCGAGAGACACAGATCCTCCACCCGACGAAAACGACTTGTGCAGCATCTGCAGGGAACATGGCGATGCGGAACTTAACTGGGTTTGCTGCGAAAGATGCCAAAGTTGGATCCACGCTACATGTGCAAATATTAATAACGATTTGTTTATGATGGTGAAAGATGTTCCTTCCCTGTTATTTGTATGCGAGCAATGTTTGAAAGCACCACGAAAAATCTTTTTCTCGGAAATAGATAGTGTCCAATTTAAGCGCGAAATAGTACAAACTGTGTCAAAGACTGTGCAAGAGGCTATGGGGACGCAGGTACAACCAGTTACAGTGCATAGGGTAAATCGGGAAGGTTTAGAGCCTACTATCAAAAGACGCGAAAAGACAGACGACCAGTTCCAGAAGACTGTGTTTATTGCTGGTTTGCCCGAAGCCCAAGGTGAATACAAGGAAGTCCTGGAGAATGAGCATGCCGCTGTGTCAAAATTGTGCAATCGCCTGGGTGTAACTGGCCAGCTTGCCAACATCCAACGAATTGGGAAATATAAACCGTCAAATAGCACAGATCAAGCACGCAGACCGCGACCGGTGCTCGTAACGATGAGCAATATATGGGATGCGAAACTCCTTACTGCAGCTGGATACAAGTTAAAGGGCGATTTGGAATACGGAAATGTGTACGTACGCAGGCAATTGACTGAGGAGGAGCGGAGTGTAGAAAATTCGTTATTGAAGAAACGCAAAGAAATGATACAACAAGGAGTGGACAGAAGATCACTTCGTATCCGTGATATGAAGCTGTACAGGGACAACGAGGTTGTACCTTTGTGACTACATACGGCACCTCGTGTCATGTTAGTAAACGCCAGATCGTTAAAAAAGCCGAATGCATTAATGCACCTCGAGGCTGACATTATTGCTCTTAATGTTGATGTTTGTATGGTTACTGAGACTTGGTATACAAATGACGTCGACGATGCCTTTGTTTACATCCCCAATTACCAATGCCTGCGACAAGACAGAAATGTACAAAACTCGAATAAGACGATTGGAGGTGGGGTCTGTGTATATATCAAAGACTTTCTAGTTTGTGAACGTGTCCTTAAATCCGAATCAAGCGACTTCGAACTGCTCTGGTTTGTGGTAGGGAGAACTGCTTTTTGCGTGTTGTACTACCCGCCTGCACTTAATCGCTAAGGGAATCTGTGCAGCCTTATTGTAAATTCCATGGATAAACTGCTTGAAGAAAAGAAAAACATAGATTTTGTTATATGTGGGGATTTTAACGACTTTGACGTCGACAATTTGCTACAGCAGACCATTCTACAAGAATGCACATGGGAACGCACAAGAGGCACGTCTAAATTAGACCGAGTGCTAGTTGCAAGCATGATGTTTAGGAAAGTCTCCACTGTAGCTACGACATTGACAACGGATCATCTTGCTGTTTTATGTGAACCACTTGAGAGTGTCAAGCCCCAACGGAGAATCTGTGTTATGAGAGATCAGCGAGAGCACAAGCGACATGCATTTAATATTGCAATGGACCTGTACGACTTTGAGCAGATTGAAGCAATACAGGATATAAATGAAGCCACTGATTTTCTAACTGATTCCGTAATGCACATGCTTGATACCTATTGCCCAAAACGGACTGTCACCATGCGCTCCGACGAACCTGTTTTTATGTCCCCGCTGCTGAAGACGTTAATCCGACGGAGACACTACTTACATAGGAAAAAACGAGTGACAGATGCAGATGCAATTACTAGGCGTATCCACCAAGTTATGTTCCAAAACATGCAGAGGAGGGGTAATAGAGGGACCTCCAGCTGGTGGGATTTTGTAAAGGACACGGTTAAACCAACAACTCAGTGCCCAGCGAACGATATTCAAAACGGTCCTAGTGCAAAAGACTTGGCAAATTATTTTGCAGATATATTTACAACGACTAACTACACGACACTCACGCAACTTGTTAATGACGGCCATTCTCCACCTGAGTTTACGCTTCATGAAGTCTATAGTGCTCTCTGTTCAGTCCACAAGACTGCTCCAGGACCGGACGGTATTCCCGCGTGGGTTCTCAAGGACAATGCACACAACCTAGCAGTACCGTTGATGGATCTCTTTAACCGGTCGCTTCGTGAGCAAGTCTTACCACGAAAGTTCAAACTCTCTCGTGTGTCGCCAATTCCCAAGCCAGGAAAGCCGCCTGGTCCTCAGAATATGAGGCCTGTTTCGATTACCAACATTATATCCAGGATCTTCGAACGATTAGTTTATCACAAGTTTGTGAAATCCAGTTACAATAAGTGGCTTCCGAAAACCCAATTTGGATTCAGGCAGAACGGATCCCCAGAAGCGGCGCTAATTAGATTGCAAAATTATTGTAGCGATTTCTATAAGAAAGGCTATGAATATGTTCGGATTATCTCCTTAGATTTATCCAAGGCATTTGATAAGATTCAACACAGCCTGGTGATAAGTGGTCTTGCCAAAGTGCGACCTCAAATTAACCCCTACGTGATCAACTGGTGCGCTGATTTTCTCTCTGGAAGGGGCTTCTATGTGACTTTTAAGGATTCATCATCGACCGTTAAATATGTAAATCAGGGCGTACCACAGGGGACCGTCGGAGGTCCATTCATGTTTAGCGTGGGTACGGCTGAACTCGACATTGAAGATATTCCTGATGCAGCCATGGTTAAATTTGCAGACGACAAAACCCCATGCTTTGCCGGGCGTGGCAATATAGATCATGCCCAACTTGGTATCGACCATATCCTCCACTGGTGTCAGAGGAACCAGTTTGTTATCTGTAGTGAAAAATCCCATGAAATAGTTTTACAATTTGCGCGATCTGTCCAACCCCCTTGTGAAATATATGGGATACCTAGAGTCGTGGACATGAAACTTCTTGGAGTGCGATTTGACTCAAAGTTCGGTTTTAAGACACACATCGTTGAAAAATCAAAGAAGGGACTTTCGTTGGTTTACTTACTCCGGAAGCTCAAACATAAAGGTCTTAGGGCTGATGAACTGCAATATCTATATGACACAATTGTCCTGCCAGTTTTAACTTACGGAGCTACAGTTTAGGGCGGTGAAAGCAGTGCAACGTGAGTCATATTGACATAGTTCAAAAACGCGCTGTAAAGCTTGGTATTATCCATACTTATACGAGCATAATCAAAGACAAAGACTAGAGGCTTTATGAGAATGTTATACGGAATGACGATCATCCTCTTAAAGACATTATTCCTTGCCGTACGACATACTCATTCGCAGGACTGAGAGCCCGATTGCCATTGTGCCAAAAGGCACGGACTGAATGGGGATTGTCAATTTTTCCCAACCGCTATTTACGATATTTGTAGATATGGATTCCTTCTTGTATGAATCTTTAATTTAGACTTTTGTTGTTGTTGTTGTTGTTGTAATTCTCTTCGACGCATGCATAAATTTTTTCTGAAAGGATTTATTAAATATCCGGAGAATAGTCGCTTTTTCAAAATGTGAAACCAGTGCGCTGTTTTCTACGCTGAGAATGCCCGGGGACCCAAACTTCCGCGGCATATGTTGAGTCAAAATATATGACTTATCACCGAGATTGAATTTAGAAAAAAAGAAGAGCTTCGGACATTAGTATTTGTCTTTTTAATTACTTCCACAATATATCTATTGATGAACAGACCTAGTTTCAACGAGGATACTCCATTGATTAACAGGTTGCTTTCCTTGAATATTTTAATGAGTTCAAGATCTCCAACAACCCGATGAAAAAAAACCAGTTCATTTGACGTTTCCGCATTCAATTACAAATTTTTGTTCTTAGAAAATGTTACAATCTTGTCTACAACTTTTAAGAAATTTATAATCTGAGTATTTACTAATAACACCTCCCTTAGATTAAGATAATGCATCTTACTATATTCTGTAAGGAGAAGTCCACTCATGGAACCACCTTGTGGTACTCCCAATATAACCTCATAGAATTGTGTTTGGCTTCCAACTTTGAGTTTTATTCATTTCATCATATAATGATATAATGCGATGCAGTCATAATTCATTTCAGAGTGAAATGAGTTTCTAATTTATTGTGACAGCTTACTTTTGACTGCAGAATAATACTCAAATAATAGCTAATCGCAGCTTCTCCAAGAAGCTTATTTGAAAATTTAAATGTGAGCTCATCAATGCATTTGAGTGCTAGGTAAACAATTGTTTAAATATCTATTCTATACAGTATTCAATACTTAGAGTACCATTATTGTACTTTCACTATATAGGAAAAAAGTTGTAAAGAAAAAATGAAAAACTGGGACGAGCTTACTGATATCTTATTTAAGTTTTGGATAAGAGGGGTCCACGTGTAGCTCAACAGTATATATTGTCGCAAAAAGGTATTGATATGAAAATGTATCATACTGGTGAGCAGTGTTATTAAATATTAAAGGATTTGAGACGCTAAACGAGTTCTTTGTTTTGATCTGATAATCTGCAACTAATCATTGTAATTAAGTATTTTAATTTTCTCTTCTCTATTTATTAACGTTACTACTATCGCTGCCCCAAAATTCCTGTAGCATTTGCAATTTCTAGTTAATAATTTTTGTAACAATATATAATTTTTATTTATTTTTTATATTTTTTCCACCCTTAGCAAATTTTCTAGCTGCTGTGTAAAATTGCTTTGAAAAACAGGTTATAGGGATTTAAATTTGCTTGAAAGCAACGATTATGAATCTTTGATCCCGTTGAGATCTTCCACCTTTTCACATGTTCATGTAAAATAAGAAAAGTGTGGTAGAATTAGTTCACTTGAATTTCTCACTTTCCTTCCGCCAGAATTTAAAAAAATAAGTGAACTTCACTCCTCTAAAATTATTTACGGTTGTTATCGATGTTCTGGATGGCTACAAATCAGCCAAATGAATCATATAGCACCATAAAAACATACTGGATATAAAAAGAAAAATAAATATTTGAAATATCACCAATCATTAAAATTTGGCCTACCTTTTATAACGATTTTGGTTTCAAAAATGGGTGGCTTCTTTTGCTTGAATTTTGAAGAGANAGAAAAATAAATATTTGAAATATCACCAATCGTTAAAATTTGGCCTACCTTTTATAACGATTTTGGTTTCAAAAATGGGTGGCTTCTTTTGCTTGAATTTTGAAGAGAGTATCCGCTCTATGTACACTTACCAAAAAAGCAAGTATAATTAAGTTTTAATTAGTTTTATTCAATAATTCAATGTTCACATCTATTATCTTCACTAATGCATTTTTCACTAATATGTTATAAACCAGCAAATTATTGATTGCAAATTTGAGAAAATTTTAACAAGGTTTTAATGCACCTTTTAGTATTTTAGAATATTACGATTCAGATGCAATCATGGCACTATTTTTATGAAAAAATTAGTTTATTTAGCAGGCGGTTTTTGAAATATCTCCTTTGTGTAAATGAATTTGCGCAAATTTACTCATTCTTTAGAACATGAACTCAATTTATTTGCTAAAGAGGTATATTTTATGTTAAACTTGTTTAATGATTATCGAAGCAAAGCAGTTAGAAATATATATAGCCATGTTTTCACTGTAAATAATTAAAAAAACATCTTACTGTTTTATCAATGCTACTTTGTCTCGTCGGAAAACATGTCCAGCATTTTTTCGCAATGTATTCTTTTAATTTAAAAAAAATCCTTATCACGCTTATATGCTAATAATGGACAGTAAGCCGACTATTACACTCGCGCGTGTGTTGTTGCTGACGGAATTGCTTATTTTGCTTCACGTACGTGTCGCGCGTTGAGTGACCGTACCCATTACGGAATTTTCTAAAATGTTGTCTGAAAGGTTTCGCTTACGCAATAATTGCCTCGCAATGTAGTGAAAGACCGCATTGCGCCTTTGAAGATATTGAAGGACAAGCAGAGCGCAAAACATCAATGTGTAGCAGCTACTTTACATTTCATTGACGAAAAACAAGAGTTCACTGACGAAACCCGTAGCGCAACAACTGCTTTAGACTATATTGTACGAAAGCGGGTCCTACAAATGACTAAAACTAGGCCAATACCTTGGTATGACGCAAATTAAGTGTAAGGTAGATTTTCTATATTTTTACATTACAAATATATATTTTTGTTTATTGATTATTTCAAATCCGAATATGCTTTTAACGTAATGAGATGCAAAGCCGGTGAATGGTAATTTAATAGTGATTTTGCTTTGATTTAATTGAATCGTTAAGTGTTCATTAGTGAAAATGTGACAGGGTTTTTATCAGCTAAACTAATCTGGATAAGATATTTATCCATATAAATTGTGCAGTAATTTGAAGAAAACACAATCACATGATATTGTTTCTCAATTAATGTGTGGTCAGGATAGTGTTTTTGCAAATTGTTTTGCAATTTGGAAATTTCTTATTCTTTTGAAATATTGCTCTTTCTTTAGAACATACAACACGCAAGAGCATCGTTTCATATTTTTTTCTCATAGGGTTTACGAATTATAATTTTACATGTATTTGTACAAGTTAAATTTCAAGGAGATGTAATTGCATTAACATAACTATATTCGTTTTATATAAATGACTATTTTGTTTTCTCATTGTGGGTAACTTTGAACAAGTTATCAGTTGCTCCAACTGAAGTACAATCAAAATGCATCAATTTTTCATAGTAATTGTATTGTACATCACGCTTTTGTTGTGAATTGTACTTGAAAAAATATCCTTATCACGCTTAGTTATTCTAATAATGGACAGTAAGCCGACTATTACACTCGCGCGTGTATATAAATAATACAATTTTTACCAACCGTTCATGCTTTAAATGCTTATTGAACTAATTTTTTTCTTTTTGTTTTTTTGTGAAGAACTTTCATTATCTTAATATTTCATATCTAAAATGTCCCGGTTTGACATTAGTAACTGTTATATTTATAAACTATGGATGAAATTTAATGTTCTCGAATGTAGTCGTGAATTGGAAAATTGGTGTTTAGTCCTTTGTTAAATATTTTAAGTTTAAGTTGTAGGGCTCTTACAGATGTTCCAAAATGAGATTCTATTGGTAGTTTTTACATTCATTTCTTCACCATATTTTCAAGATCTACACTAAAATGAAACAATCAGGGTTCTCAGTGATCGAATATCAAATACAAAAACATAACACAATCATTAGATATAATTTTGAAAATTTTATCAGAATGGTTATCTTCACAAATTCGTTTAAAACATTATTAATGAGTGCTTGTCAAACAGCTTGAGAAAATAGTTGAAAATATATTTTTTAAAAAATCGATTTAATTTTACCATATAGTGAAAATTTCTTTATCCAACGGATTATAAACTACTTGCCTAGAAATCAGTAAAAATCATTGATCTATTTGAATATATATCGCTTTGAAAGAATCCCGATCATCACAATTTTTTTAAGATGATGTTTAAGATCAACAATAGACGTATTCGCATTCAATTTATATAAGCATGAATATTTCGAATTCACTTTGGATACCATTTCGATTCCTTTAGCATTGATGGTAATCAATAATCAATACCACCTGATCAATGGTTGCTGTGAGTCCATGTTATTAAAAAATTTAAGATATTTTACAGTTAAATATATAACAGCATATTGTGCACAAATATCTATTCATGTAAACAGACAATATTTCTATCTACGGTTGTTTGTAAATTTACTTATAATTGCATTAATTTGTATAATATAGTATGAAAATTTTTTCACAAAATAGATATTACTTAACAAAAAATTTCATGTGTGTTATTTATTAATGTTGTTTTCTCTTCTTTGAATGTCAGTCAGCTGATCAGGCCTATATTGCGCAATGTAATCAAACTTAGTGTAGAACTAATGGTATGATCTGCTATTATGGAGTTATCTCTAATTTTAAAAAATTAATTTGAAAATTAAGTTATGTAATTATAATATTAAAATTTATTGATTTAACACAAATTTTATTGAGAATAGTAATAGATAAAGGTGAACAATGCATAATTGAATTCTATCAATATTTTTGTGATAGATTTTCTCTACTGTTCTTATACACTTAGAAAATTCATTATGCATTAATAAATTGGATCGTTTTGCCTAATTGGTTTTAATTAAGCAAAATTAATTGGTTGGTTTAATATTCACTTTGGTTTGCTAATATTATCAGGGAAATTGCGTTTTGTTCATTATTCGTTGAAAAAAATTTTATTAATTTTAAAAATTTTCTTTATTCCGTTTTGTATATTTAGAACTTGTATTGAACACAAAATTCTTTAGAATGCATTGCTTGATAGTTGGCAATGTGCGAATATTATATTTATAAATCATTTAACCTCTTATATTTGTTAAAGAAATTGCATTGAGAAGCCTTGCCAACAGGTGCGTGCAGTGGATATTTATTTAGAAGTAGCATTGAGTTAAATGCATTTATTTTTTTACGCTATTTTGAAGAGAATAACTGTTTTAGAATTTTATGCAACCGCTGTGGCTGAGTTAGTTTCTTTTGCTAAGGCCCAGATACCGTTTTCAAGAGTTCGCTTCAAACCAGGTAATGTCTTTCACTTTATTGTTATGGCACTATTACATTAGTTTCGGTTTATTCAATTTTAACAAAAATTAACTTTGTCTTATTTTTCTGCTAAGTGGTATATTTCCTCATAGTTCTTCGATTTCTTTCATAATATGCGCATTGATTTGTTTCGCTTCATATCCATATACAGTTTAAATGTTTATTTAATTGATGTTTATGTACTCTCTAAATCTTAAAGTTATGTAGTCAGCAATTGTTATTGCATTCTTTCTTTAGGTTTAGGGATTTAGCAATCCAGATGTATTTCCCAAATTCTAAAAACATTTTGCTTGTTTAATAACAATATTCTTTGAGTATTTTCCTCTTTTACATTTACATATTCCTAAAAAGCCATTTAATCATTCTTCAATACTTTAGATCAAAAAGTTTTGCGCGATAGCGAATGTTGGTATCGTACGGTTCTACAAAACGGGAATGGTGCGCCTAAAAATCGATGGTGTCATGCGGTATGTACTGTAGGCAATACAATTTATGTTTATGGGGGAAACAATCGACATGGCACTCTCATGGATCTGTGGACACTTAACATTTCAAGCGGTTTGTGCATATTCTTTAATCAAATGCACGTCGTAGATTCACTATTTTAAAATTATGTGTAGTACTGGGCTTACACTCCAAGTATTTTTATACATAACATAAATGTTTCTTCTATGTGTTTGAAAGCATGGTTTTGTATAAGTAATATCACATCATCCACATTGGTTTTCTTCGTTTTTAAAATCTGTTTTAAACGTTCTTTGTAAAATGCTCTACACATGAATGAAAATTTTAATTGAATTCACTCAATACCTTAGTCAAATTTAAATGCTGATAATCCTTAAGCTTTCATTCAACGTGAAAAGCTAGACAGCCATCTAAAATTATGTACAGAAATAAATTAGTTTGCAAGAAAATGTATGCTAATAAATGTTAAAAATTTGTTTGTCAACCAATACTGACAATGAAAATATTGAAACCTCTCTCCGCATGTATTACATAAACAGAACAGTGAAATTTCTATCACGCCCACGCTATTCCTAAATCAGGTTGTTAAAAATTGATAATTTTTATCTTATATCTTAAAACTTATAAATTCTATTTGATCATCGAGTCTTTGCGCAATACCATGGTGGTAAATGCAATTAATATTGCATTTATTTTTTGAAACTTGTATTTTACCCACAATTACGTAGGCCTACTTTTTTGTATTTATCAAGTTGATATTTTTTAGTATCATATTATTTTTGAATAAATTAATTAGAAATTTTAATAGAGGACTATTCAATGGAATGGACTCATATCAAATTAGAATCCAATTTCGCGCCTTCCCGACTTCGGAATCACTCATTGGTGTACAGTCAAGATGGATACATTTATGTTTTGGGCGGATCATTCAGCAATACCGACCCTTTCATCTATAAATTTGATGTTTATCTATGCAGTTGGATACGGATGGGAACAAATACTGCTCCTGAAACTCGTCAATCGCACTCTACTGTTGTTCACTCAAGTAAGTTTCTAAAAATTCTTGAAAGAAATGTTTAATTAAAAGTACTTACCTTATTTATAGTTTTGTAGTAAATGCAAAAATTATGGAACTTTTTGCAATTTTCTTTTTCTTAGTTTTCATAGTTTTCATTAAAATAGCAAGTTTTTTCGCTTCAGAGCATACTAGTAGGAGGCATAGCCAGGACTTCCTTAAGGGAAGGCAGTCTTTCCGTTTATTGTATCGCAATAATATTGTTGCCAAAAAATTTGGACAATAAATTATTGCAATATTGAAATTTTAGACAATAAATAATTGCAATTATTGACAATTATTGTACAATATTTCAACTGATTGCATAAATAATATCTCAATTACTGTAGTAACAGTAACATTGGCAATGCACTGAAAGATATATGAGGATGTTTATACACAAAAAACACAAATCAAGTCACATATGATAAACAAAGAAACGAATTTATTGCCACACAATGCTGTTCACGGTGGCTGCGTTCCAAAAGTTCTTGTTTATTTGTAAGAATACGGCTTCTTCTAAGCTTGGTTGGGTTCATGCGGTGTGTATTTAGTCGGACGATGTTCTTCGTTTCACTTAATAGACGCTCTACCCGATTTGATGTAGGAGGGATAAATTCCAGGTTGATGTATTCTTACTGCCGGCCACTTAGATCCATTCGTGCTCGTTTGAGGGCTTCTTCGGCAAAGGAGGGCGATTTTGTTAACGAAGTAGAATCAAATCTACTAATACCATGTCCTCAGGGTCTTTCTTTTTAAGGCATTCCACTGACCTCCGTTCAGCCAATGTTAAGTCACTAATTTTACCTTCAATAACTTTTCGGATGCCGGACTCAAAATCAGGTGAATGCACTATTGAGGCATGAGAGTGGAGATATTCTGTAACACCATCCTCATCAGGGTAGGTTGTCATAAGGCTCTCAAATAAAATGGCAACAGTAGAAAGATTCAGTTGCAAAGCTTTAGTCACTGACCCAAAATCTCCCAATTTTCTGCATACATCGCGAACTTGCGCATTTTCCACAGGCGAAAGTAGGATACCTATAAAATCCTCGTCATTGATGAATAATTCATTAAAAATGGGAGTAGCTTGAGATATCGCTCTATCATTAAATTTGTCGAACTCCATCGTGTGTCATTGCGTTTAACAGTACAAATATCTGTTTGAGAACGAAGTTTTTCATGCAGCTTGCTTCCCAGTGATTCTATGTAACTATCCGAACCAAGATCATCTTCGTCCTGTAGAGGCGAAAATGAAAGCAGTGGCCAACAAAATGTGTTATTTTTCGCATAACAAGCATATACTGCTACATAATGCGTAGTACCTTCCGACCAGCCATCAAACATGGGCCCAAATTTGCTTGGCAAATCGTTCACTATTTTCTTCTCCGTTTCCTGTGTGACCAAATTCATATACTTCATCAACGTCTCGACTGATATAGACTTCAAATTGGTGTATTTCCTAACCAATTCCTTTTCACAAAAGGAAAATTCATTACTCTCTGCAATAGTCCATTCAAGCCAGGCATATATGTTAGAAGCCTTAGAAGGAATAAATTCAAAAGAGTCTAGTGTAGCTTGTCCACCGGCAGCAGTATCAGAAAGTAAGGCTTGCATTTCAGATTTGTAATTGGGATGCATTGTACGGATATGTGGTATTAAATTTGCATAACCACTCCATATATTTTGTTTGCGTTTTGCACCGCATTTGCATAAAACCGAATTCCGGGAAAAATAAAATGAAATGCCAGCAAATACAATGCTGTCTTGATAACCATGTGAGTGAGTTTGTTTTGTTGCGTTGTGTCTAGCAAAAATGAACACCATCTGCGTTCAACATTCAGCAATTTTTTGAGCAATCATGCTGATTTGTTTACTCAGTTCTTTAATTGCCCATAGTTTTGAAGGATTAGTGAGGAGGGCTTTGATTTGACGAGGCAAACAGTTTTTTCCTTTTTAGTAAAGCTAAACACTGGGCCTGAATAGGCTACCACAAGATGACACGTACGTAGTACATGCAATGATCAATAATTGTCAATATTTTTTCTTCAACAATAAATAATTGCAATACTTTTTCCGTGAACAATACAATTATTGCACCAATATTATTGACAATTATTGTATTGTCAATACAATAAACGGAAAGCCTGAGGGAAGGGCGAATTCCAAAAACAATATTTTAAAGTAACATATTTTAACTAGATATTTCATATGGAAGCAAATTCGAGGGGTGTTATACACTATACATGAATATAATACATTTTTTGAAAAAAATTGAGAATTCGAAAAAAGCTTTGCCTGGATTTGATAGGATAAAACAGCAACACAAAATTTCATATTTTAAAATATTGCTTGGTAATAGTGAGTCAAATAAATAACAAATATTTCCGTTTGAGGAGAGCAGCCACTCCGCCTTGGCTACACCATTGATATTGCAGTTATCATCATCGTTAACGAACTAAAAATATCATAATTAAAATAAAAAAATCCAACTGACTTTTTAATTTTTTATAAAATGGCTTTTGCAAACCTAGTGCTAATATTCTTTTCGCATTTGAACAGCTCATGTGGATAAGATGAACTCAAGTACATTGGAATTAATGTCTTTAAAAAATTATTTTTTGGTTATCATTTGAGATGGATTACGGAAATTCAAATATTCATGTTTTTGAGTTTGGATTAAGCATAGCACGTATTATGTACTAAGATGTACTGTACCACTCGTTTAGTAATAAAACCAGTGTTTTTGTAAAATTATACTGCCCTGCAGTATACATCCAAACCCACTTAATTAATCATATTGTGCTATAAGTTGTATTCGACATAATCAAATATGCAATAAATGTAAGTTTCACCACTTCTGTTATTTAAAATAGTTTCTCCGCATTTACAGTGATTCATTAGATTCGACAGGCAATTCCCATTGCTGATTTATCATCTATGTTCGAGTCTTTTCATGACCAGTCTACCTACCTTTCTCGTCACCTTGGCTTTTCCATTCGTCCTCATTTTCTTGTTTGTGGTGACTTCAATCTTCCTAATGTCTGCTGGAATGCGTTCGACTCTACTGACACTTATGAGTCTGCAGTTTTAGAAGTTTTTGCCTGCTATTCTCTTGAACAACTTGTATTTTCTCCTACTTCCAGCTCCTCTCTGCTTGATTTGGTTCTGTGCTCTCACCCCGATTACATATTTGACATATCTGTAATACCTGTTCCTGCTAAGCTGTCAGATCACTCATTCGTCAGCTTCAATCTGTTTGTCAACTCTACTCTCCATCTGCTAATCCGGCTGTTCCACAATATGCTCGATTTAACAGTGACTTTCTGTCACTTAATGCTGCTCTCTCATCTTCGCTGCCCGTTTTTAGTGATTCCTTCTCAGTTGACGATTGGTTCACTTTCTTTCAAGTTATTTCTTCTTATGTTGTTCCTCGTCGGCGGAAAAAGCGTGCTTCTCTTCCTTTCTATTTTTCGTCCCTTACTGTGCACTCCTTGAATAAATTGGAGTCTTACAAACGCCATTCTGGTACTACTGCTACTCCGAAGCTTGCTTCTCTCACAGAAGATGTTATCAATTTTATGGAACTTGACAAAGTCTCTTTTCTGTCCAGCTTCTCGTCCGGTTCTCTTCAAGACTCTTATTCCTTCCTGCGTTCTCTTCATTCCAAGCCTGAGCTCCCCAATTTGAGATGGAACCTTCTTTCTGCTCACTCTGACCTGGAGAAAGCTGATCTGTTCAACGCGTATTTTGCCTCTAACTTCTCTGTACCTGTCTCCATGTGCCCTGGTCCGCCTGCTGCCTCCCCGCTAATCCGACTTTGTGATATGGTCTTCAGCGCCCATGATATTTCTCTCATGCTTAAATCTTGCAAGTTGTCTGGTCCTTGTTATCCTGACGGTGTTCCTTCCTTTGTAATTCATGAAACCTCCTCCACGCTTTCTATCCATTTAAAGCATCTTTACTCCTTCATTTGCTCCACTAAGCGCTATCCCGCCTGTTGGAAGACATCTTGGATTTCTCCGCTGTTAAAATCTAATCAGCTTCCCTCCTCGCAGGTCACGTCCTACCGCCCAATAGCTATTCTATCTCGACTGTCTATCATCTTTGAACGCCTTGTTTTTCGTTATGTATTCCCACAAATTCGTCACCTCATCTCTTCTTCTCAGCATGGCAACCTTCCTGGTCGCTCTACGATTACTAACCTGCTCACTCTGATCGAAAACTGCTACTTTCACTCTGATAGTAATGATTCTGGGTTGTATTATCTTTCTTGACATCTCAAAATCATTTGATCGCCTCCCTCATTCCATTCTGCTTGACAAGTTACGTTTATTTGGTTTTAATGTGGATTTCATCGAACTGTTCCAGTCTTACCTTACCAATCGCCACCAGTGTGTCAAAATCAACTCGTCTATCTCTTCTCCTGTCCCCGTTACTAGTGGTGCCCCTCAAGGCTCAGTGTTTGCTGTTCTTTCTTCCTCGTTGCCATTAACGACCTCCCTCATTCTGTTCTCAACTCGTCTTGCCTGGTGTATGTTGACGAAACTGCGATTTTTGATTTTGGTTGGTCTTTTGCTTCGAACATTTTTTCTGATCTTGAGCACTTGTCTACTTGGTCCTCTGTCAACCATCTCGATTTTAGCACTACCAAGACATGTGGTATTTCCTTTTCTGTGGCTCTCCCTTCTGATTTGGCTCTACCTGTGAACTTTGCGCCTCACCACACTCATCTTGGAGTTCAACTTGCTGCAAACTTAAATTGGACTGGACATGTGTCTTTGCGTCTCCGCAAAGCTAATTCCTCGCTATTTGCCCTTTTCCGTAATGTTCCTTTTAATACCTCGTCCGCTGTGAAACTCTCTTTGTTCAAGTCCATTCCTCGCGCCATTCTTCTCTACGCGTCTCCTTGTTGGTGGCCTTCTCGTGCTTTGTTCCACTCCATGGAACGTTTCCAGAAACGCGCTTTCAAATGGATTTCCTCTTTGGACTATAAAGACGCTCTGCTGAAATTCTCCACTCTCCCGCTGTCACTCTACTTCCATGCCTGTGATCTCCTTCTGTTCAATCGACTACTGACTCGCAAATTGGATCTTGATCCCTTTGATTTCATTAAGTTCTCTAATTCCTGCTGCACTCGCTCTGATGATGTTGTCACCTTCTCCATTCGTCGTACAAAGAAACATCGCACCCTTCACTCGTTTTTCAATCGTGCTTGTACTGCTGCTAATTACATCTTGACTCGCAACCCTCCAACAGCGATTGATTTCTTTTCCCCACCACCGAGCTTCAAGAAATCTTTGATGGCTTTCCTCTTTGCTGAGCCCTTCTCCGACTTCGCCTACTCTTCCATTTGCTCCTATTTCATCTCCTGTGACTGTCCTCGCTGCCGTAAAACTTGACTTGTTTTTATTTTTTTGTTGTGTATGCCTTCAGCGGCTAAATAAAGTCATTGATTATTATTATCATTATTATTATTATTATTATTATTATTATTATTATTATTATTATTATTATTATTGAAAATGTGCCATCGTTTTCTAGTTTCAAAGTAATTTTCTTTCTCTTAAATTATGAAAAATTCTTATATTTTTACAGAGTATTCTTTGAAAGTCCCACTAAATTCCACTAAAAGTACCTCTTAAAAACTTTGAACTACTTAAAATTTTATTTATAGTTGATAAATAATTTTAGATAACCTGTGGATTTTTGGTGGATTCAGTGAAATCTTTGGATTTTACAATGAACTTTGGAGTTTTGATCTTTTACAAAATATCTGGAAAGAGTACCGGCCTGTCAAAAAACGTACTCCGTGGCCTCTCATGAGACACAATCATCTTGCCACTGTTTATGATAACAAGATGTGGATATTTGGAGGTGAATCTGGAGGTGTGTAGATTTTCATATTCTGTAATTCAAATACAACACCCGATTATAATTTTTAGAAATCAGCAGTAACTTCTTCATTGAAAATCGTAGTGATATAAAGTTAGTTTATCCATATGATTTCATGTATTCGATTTGGTTTTCTCCAAAATACATTAAAAATGCAGCCAACCCGCGCCCTAATAAATTTTGATATACGTGCATATAAATGTCATATTTTCAATTTTTTCATACATTGATTTTTGTGAGGTGATTTAAATTTAATTGAAAAGTAATTACCACCTGCTGAGATTGCTGACAAGTATAGTAAATAGAGTCACGTCAGTAACTGCATACCGTTGTCTAAAATTTGACCAATTCAGCTATGAATTGATTTTCAATAATTATCCACCAATTTCAATTAATTCTCAAATAAGCAAAATATTCGAGAGATTATTACATGATCAAATAATTGAACATTTAAATATGTATAATCTTTTATCAAATACCCAATTTGCAAAAATTCCTCAACAACTGATTCATTATTAAATGCTACTGAAAATGAAGGATTCCCTCAATGCTGAGAAATTTGTAATTATAGCTTGCTTATATTTCTTTGATTCTGTTAATCATTATATACGAATTGAAAAACCATCTTGGGATCTTCTTGAAGAAGTAAGGAATTGATAACTAGTTACTTAAGCCAAAGATTGCAGAGAGTTAAAGTAAATGATGAACCCACATTATCGGGACGAAAAGTTGCCATTTGAAATGAACGAGGTGCTATGAATTTGCAATGCCATTAAACTCAGAGTTATTTCTTGGATATTGCAGTTTTGAACACGTAGCGAACCTTTTCTTGGATATTGCAGTTTTGAACACGTAGCGAACCTTTTCTTTTATATTGCATATCTTCACCAATATTGTGCATCCAGCTAACTGGTGAAACCTAATTGACATGTTGTAAACCTGTTCTGGGGATTATTTAGGAGCTTTTTCATGTAGCTCAACAACTCAATTAGATCCCCATTTTTGTGCATGTGGTTGGGTGCCATCTAAAAACAGTAATTGCTTTGAAATAGAACAAGCAGGCAAATTGTATTTTGTTTTAAACTCTTAAGTGGGAAATAATATTCATTTGTAAATAATACAATGACGTTATAGATTTATAAGTAGAGGTTTCCTCCCCGTTAAGCTTTTGTTTACAATTTAAGTACAAAACGCATGAATTTTCTGATATTCTGCTATTAAAAATGTTGTTTAGTTTTGTATTACATGCTTTTTTTACCTAATTCCAAATTTTGTAAAATTTTGACCTTAAAAATTTTAAAGTATGTTTGCACATGCATTAAAACAACTAAATTTCTAACTATTTAAACAAAATTGACCTTTATTTTAATTTTGACTTTTTTTACTTTTGTTCGTCCTAGTAATAATATTCACAAGAATACAAAGATAAACTTTATGAAGGAAGCTACCAAAATTAAAAAGAGGGATTTTTATTGTGAAGGAAATATTTGAAAATATACCTAAGTAAACTTATACTTGTATGCTATAAAACATACTACGAGTATATTTTTGTATGTCGTGTCTTTATTTAATTATGATTTGCATTATGAAATTATAATATTTTACTATTACTACTACTCAGTTTCTTGAAATATATATTTCGTTTGGTTAATCCAGTATTTAATTCTCAGATAATCTCAGATATTTAATTCTTTTTCTCATCAGTTACCGTATTTACCCGTGTATAAGCTGTATCTTTTTCCACAAAAAATTGCTCCCAAACCGAGGGTGCGGGTTATCTACAGAAACATCTCGCGAAGACATCTAATCTGCACATATTATAATATATTGTAAACTAAAGTACGAGATCTTACTGTAATATACATTAAAGTAAAATAATATCCTTGTTTAAAAGACAAACAATTAATTTATTAAAAATATCACAATATTAAAGTATTAGAATGCATTGTTAGTTTAGAAATCATATGCATGCAATTATCAAGAGCAATTTAGATCAGCATCCTTTACAAGATCTATATAGGTTTATACTGTTACTTAATGTATTAAGTAAATGCAGGTTTCTTTTCTTCAAAGTTGTAAAAAATCTGAATAATGTAAATAAAGATGTTTCGTTGATTCAGTGCTTGTGAATTTTTATATTGCTGAAAAAACTTTTTTTCTTAAAAATCTCCCAAACTCGGGGCGCGACCTATCTACGGATGCGGCTTATACACGGGTAAATACGGTACTGCTAATTTTTATGTTTTCCCTACATGAACCGCAAACTTATCATTCTTGAATAAAAGGCATTATCAAAGAATGATTTTATGAATATTGGATCAATAATATCAGTTAAACCAAAAACTAATGATTTTCAAAACAATTGGGGTAATTGGGAACATTGATTTATTTCCGATTTAAAATAAAATATAAGTATTCAAACATGAAAACGATGGGTATTTATCATTTACACTTCATGCAGATGTAGTATGGGTCTTGGCTGTTGTTACAAGAACCACAGTACCACTGATAGTGTGGGATGCAGTGAATCCCATCCGATCTCGGGTACTCACTGAAACGTGAATTGCATCCATTGCAAAGATCATCTTCCTCATCGGATGATGATACATCTTCTCTCCCATTCTTTGACACGCTTGCTAAGCAGCACGCTGCTGCCGAAGTAGATGGTCGAGTACCGGCACCAGCATTTCTGTTTTCCTGCAGCATGCCAATTTGAACGGAATTTAACTTTCAACCAATTTCATCTGAAGCTTTCAGTCCCGAATTTCGAGGAACAAGACCACATGCTCAAAAACCAGATCTCAAATTTTCGCCACCGTGAACCTTTTGCCAAAGCTGACTTATCGAGATCGGAAAGACACTCTTCTGTATCACACCTTTCTGTCTTGTTCTTTTTCGATAATTGTCCAGGATCCATAACATTTCGAATGATCTGAAAACAGCCACATCAAATGGTTGCATCAGATGTGTTGAATTTGTAAGAAAGGTGGCGAAATAAATATGCTCTCTTGCTCGTTGAATCACTTCAGGGCAGAAGTGAAGTGACTGCCTAAATTGTCGCCACGCAAGAGTTTTGTACTATTGTTGGTGCTTCCGTTTTGGAGAAATAGTTTTTTGAACCATATCAGAAGTGTCAATTTCAAACCATCCGGACCTGGTTGTCGTATATTGCGCCCTGGAAAGCCCACCCTGAGCTCAACTGTCATTCATGTTCTCCACACACCATGATTGATACATTAGATTTAGAATGTTCTCGTACCAGTTTGACTTCTGGTTTCGCGCCTCACAAGCACTTTCTTATTTCCAGGATCGTCACTCAACGTCGTTTCGTCGTTGTTATAAAAGTTCTGCGGCATTATTCACCAGCTTTGTCCAGCTCTGAAAAGAATGCGTCAATGTCACATTTTCCGATTTCAGCGCGTGATCGTTTAATATTTACGGCAACTCGCCCCACCATGTTATTCTGTTGCATGAATCAGCGAATGAAGTCATATCCAGGATAATTGTACTTGAAATAAGACACTGATCTCCCTATAGAGTCAGGATATCTTTTGCTGAGGACTTGCATATCATTCACACTAAATCCAACACCCCAATCAGGAATTTTTTGTAGAATGTCAGCAATAACAGCTTCTTCTTCACTTGAGAACGGGACGTCCAACAATTCTAGTCCCATTCACACGAGGCCATAGTGTTGATTTTGATAAGTTGCAAACTTTCCACAACCTGATTCATGAGCTGAGTACCGGTATGGGAAACGACAGTCTTTCTCTGATACGTTCTTTACATTGTCAACTAGGCAATGTTCACAAATGATTCATTCTCTCGCCGGTTTCAATCAATTTGCAATTTCCAAGTGAGACAACACCGCGGGAATCCGATGTAGAAAGCTTGTCTTAGTTCAATTTGGATCGATTAGATAGCTACAGGAATATTGAATTTAAATATTCAAACTTGAATGAATTCTCTTGCATTCATTCTCTATGCATAGATATGTTAATAGCAACTTTAGAGAGTATCATAGCCATCATAGTATCCTCAAATACTTTAAAGTTGATTTATCTAGCAAACATCTAGAAACATCTTAACGTTCCGAATAAACCCAGTTCATGGTCGATATTTTTATATGTTGAAAATGAAAAATTGATTTAACCCCTAACTTTATTTGATGTTGACATTAAGTCATGATGTTGCTTTAGAAATAAAAGGATTTTCTCCGAAATGTACCATAAATTTATTCCATAAAACACCTACAGTACTTACAGTTAAATTTTAATTAACCATGCGTTTGCACTTTTCAATTTTTTGCATCATAGCGTGGGAATGCAAATGGCGTTAACAAAGAATGATTGTAACTAAGTATGTAATAATTTGTACTCGTTTAATCGTTTTGTCGGTGAATCTCGCGCAATCAACTGTGAAAGTTTACAACATAGCCGATGAGCGCGATTGCCAACCAAATGAATTGTGTTTATCAACTAAATCTAAACAATTTCTTGAATGTTTTTGTCCTGAAAACTATGCATGTACGGCGAGTAAAACATTAGTGGATGCTCATTGTAAACTAACTGTTGACAATGTTCGTTATGAATATTTCTATTTTAAAGAAGATGAGGTCGATGAACGTGAAGAGGATAACGATCATTTTAAAGATTCTTCATACGAGTATTAAGTAACCTCAATTTGTGTTTCAAAACAGTACTGAAGCACCAAACCATTGTCAATTTATATATACATGTACAACAGAGGTGTACTCGAGGGGTGCCCAGGGGGCTTAGCCCACCTTGTTAACTTTCGATTGAGGATCCAGCCTCCTTATTAAAGTTATATTACAGTTTGAAATGTTGGATTTTATTTGCTAAGAAAAGAAATTCGGTCATAATATAACATAAAATTATAATGCTCAAATTTAGAACCCTCTTATTAAATATTTAGGAGTTCAGCTCTGATGTACATACTATGTACCATTTGATAAAACAAACATGCATACACTGTATTTTCAACATTTTTAAATAAATAATCTGTAGATTTTGAATTTTTAGTTTTATAAAATTATTTGTTATTTTTTATGTTTGTATAATTGATGTCTCTTGTTTATATTCTATCAAATTCGCTTTTATTGTTATTTTATGCCATTGTTTAGTTGTAACGATTTTACACTCTATATATGGAATCAATGATGTCATTCCTAGTTTCCACATGTTCAAATTTTCGAAGTCTGTTAAGGATGGCCTTATCTAAAATGTTTACGAATTGTTAGCGACAGCAGCCCATGCTTGAGGGAAAAATTTATCATATAATTAATATGAAACTATGTTAAATATCAACTTCGGTGAGTATTAATTTTTAAACAAATGATTACTTTATGTTCAGGTGTAAGATTTCATCACTAAGATATCCCTAGCAGAAGTAGCGCAAAACCACACAACACATGGCTCACTCACACTAACGGATTCTTTAATTTTAAAACAATAAAAACGTTAATAGATTAAGTTTAGGCAGTAAATCATGGCTTACAGATTTGTGGTGTTTTTCTTTTGAAAAAGAGAGGTGGAATAGGAAAACCGTTTCTGGCCTTCCAAACAATCTTCTTTCATCAGGATATTGCGGATGTTCTATCAAAGAAGCTTTCGTTCTCGCTATTCACGGCACCAATCAGGTGATAGTGGTCAACATATATTCGCTTTCTGCCACATCTTTACAGTATGATTCCAATTGGGGTCCTGTATGTAAACCAGGATCTACTCTTTCTTCGTGTGCCTTTCCAATCAATCAGGTAGGCGATCATTCTACTTTTTCATTCAAGTTTAATTTTGTTCAGACTTTGAATTGTTTTGAATATCTAAACATCAACTGAAGATGCAAATTTTTGTTTCTAAATTCATTAGGTATATGCACAGTTGAAGACTAAATTGAAAAACATACAAATTCCATTCTCATTGAAGCATAACAAATACTAATTGCATTGCATATGTTAACAATCAATTCTTTGAAGTGTTTCAATGGTCCAAAATCATCTGGCTTTGCAAATAGATTATACTTACTTAATTTATTCATGTGATTGTAGTTCAATATGTGTTATCGTGAATTATTGAGATTATTGTGTTTTTAGTAATCAGAATGTATTTCAATTTAGGAACGCTTAGATGATAGTTTACAGTTCAAAAAGTCCATTTCAATGTCAAACATAATAGAAACCATTCGACTTCCCGGTGCCTGTAATTCCATTCGACATAGCAATCCTCTTCTTAAACAAGAAAACTGTAACTGTGTAACTGATATGATTCAGTCGAGCTACAATAGAGCTTTCTCTTACAGTGACGACGCGCTAAATGTATATACTTTCTCTTTTTAGTTTATTATTATAGTGCCAGTTTTATATTTTTTCAGTTTTTTAAGTTTTATTTCAATTATTTGTATTTTAGGCTAGTACCCATTTCCTCTATTTATTGGTTCTTATTGGTGGAAAAGACAGTGATCCGATTTCACAAGACAAATGTGTAGTATCATCCGTTTGGTTACCATCTAGGGTATTAAACTCCCATACAGTTTCGCCAATTAAGCCCGGATTTCGCGATACTTTTTGCTAATTAATTTTCTACCCACATTAATTTCAAAATTATTTTAGTCTAGAAAATGTTTAATTTTTTTTATGATCTATTGAAATTTATGTGTCAAAAAATTGTGACGTCATTGCTTTCCAATTCTATGAATTCTTCCTAGTTTATTTGTACTTTCCACTAAAAATTTTTTTGCACTCATCGATTTGTGTCATAAATCAAAGCTTAGATGTCTCAGGGTTAGTCGTTTCCACTTTAGACCACTAATTGCGACTTTTTATTTTAATTCTATTTTTGTACATGATTTAGTTTGTAGTGCTTTTATTTACGTAGTATACGATTCTTGAATCTATTAATTTATATTTACAATTCAGTTATAGTTTCATTAAAATCAACAATTTTGAAGTAAAATACTTCTCACAAACCTAACGTTGACTTGCGTGCAATTCGAACTAACATCTTCTTTTTATTAAATAGTTTACTGTATTTTGACGAATCAATTTAGCTAATTTTCTACTCCATGCGAAATATGTTACGAATATAGTTTTTATCAGCTGAATGCACATTTTCATGTTGAAGTCTTGCTACCTTTTAACGTTTAGAAATTAATTATTTTCAGCCTGTTAGCCGGACACACTTGTCCCCTACCTAATTGAGAAAATTACAGCTATTCTATTCGGGAGACTTCAAATTGCTGCTATTACATTTTACTAATATTGGAATTTCAAATGCGAGAAGGTATTTTCATTTGTAAATATTTTTCATTTTTTTAGTCGTTAACAGGGTGTTCAAAAATCTTGAGCACATTTTACATTGAATAATATGAAAACTATTAAGAATATAAGCGCATTTCGTATATTCAGAAAGCTTGTTTAATGGAATGTTCACAATGTTTAACGTGAGCAGTATTGATCACATGCCACACATTTCTTTTTATTAATTATTAGTAACAAGAATAGAATAAAAGAATATTTATAGCCGTTTATTTACACATTGAATTTGCTCAAAAGTTGTTAGTTTGTAAGTAACCATTGAATTTTACCAGACATTTATTACGTGCTCCTAGCTTGTACTTATTTATATAATTTTTTTGTAGATTTTTTGAATTTGTAAATTGTTTTTATGAAGCTGTTTAGAGAAACTATCAGAATATTAATTGTCAAAAATCTTCTAAATATAGACACTTATTCTTATAATATAGTTTATTCCTGGACTTTCAACACAAAGCGGATAAACCGATCGTCATTAAGTACAGAAGCGGAGATTTACAAAAAAGCGCGCATTTCCAAAAAAAACAGAAAACGTGAAAATTTCTTAAAAAACGAAGTGTTTCTTGTAACATGTTTACTACTAGATAGTGATATGACTTCTTTACCAAAGTATGGTCTCTAGCCCATTAAATTCACAAAAAAATAATATGTCAAATTTTACATTACTAATAAGGTCAACAAAAAGAAAGGAAAACCATTATTTTTTGCAGGTTATATTATATTTCTGTGTTGCATTTTCTTATTCACAGCGTCGAATAAATACGGCATTGAAATTTTAATGAAGTTGTTAAGGACTATGTATAGCCGTCTAAATATATTTTATAGATTGACAATAAATGAATATCAAAAATATGCAATGGCTAACAAATACAATATGCTTATGATCATATGCCTGTCTGGGTTTGATATCAGAAAAATATGACAAATTAGCATTAAAAATTGACAGTTTAATTCTCACAAAATTTCTTTAACACCAGGAAAGATCCTGAAAAGCGGGATATTTTATATTGAAAACAAGATCTGTAGAAACCTCAAAAGCGGAAAATCTCCCGCTAAATGCGGGAGTCTTTGGAGGGATGTAATTCACCAACGCCATCTACAGTAAACGAAAAAAGTATGAAATATTTATGAGAACATCATTACTGTGAGCTGAAGCAGCCACATACTATTTCAGATTGTCGATAGTGGTTATTTTCAGTGTGTAGTGCAGTGCAAGCAAAATCATTAACTCGTGTCTTTATTGTAAGTTTCAAATGTTGATTGGTAACTGAATTTTACCATTGGCTATACTTTTTCAAGTTCAATATGGGAATAAGCAACTTCAATGTTCGAATAAGCAAGTTCAATATTGGAATTACAAATAAAAAACCTTTAGTAAGTTTAAAAATTTAAAACAAAATACCAAAATATAAAAAAATATCGGAGAGCTATTCAGCCCGCATCGAATGGTATGTAAACTGTCGATAGTGTAAAAAAATGGAGTTATAGCTATCCAAAGTTACTCTACTCTATTAGTTATAATACTCTAATCTTACAAAAGTGTAAAATTTATAATTTTTTTGGCCGATACCGTGCAACTAGTATAGATAAATTCGAAAAATAAAAATAGTTTCATATGAAGCTAGTCAGCCCGCATCTTTGGATATTTATCAATAATCCATATCGTCAAAAGTCGCAAGAGAAATAGCTTTCCGAAATACATCAACTCATATCGTTTAATAGAAATTCGAAAGTTGTAATAAACTAAAGTGCTAATAAATCAAATGGAATAGTAATTTAAAATATAATTTGAACATTTTAATATAAAACTAAAGTAGCTCTAAGGAATTCTGAAAAGAGCTAAGGAATCTAATAAGAGTTGGCAGAGTACTGGCTGTCTAATTATATAAAGTTGAAAGCTATAATATATCAAAAACGAGAAGAGAGGCAAAGAAGAATGCTATAATGTATAATATAAAATCATCCAAATTTAGTACTTTTAGACGGATGCCAAACTAATATTATATCAGAAAGTCACCCAAATATTGAAAATGCACTATTTTGTATCGGATCTTTAATATTAAATATTAGTCATTATCTTAAAACCCAAATTGGTATAAAAAAGCTCATTCTTACGAAAAATTCTGTTAACTATGTACATTTGAACTTCCAGAATCTTAGCAGCAAAAATGTTGAATTTAAACAATATATGTCATGTTTTAAAAATGATGTCATAATTGCAATTTCGGAAAATTGGTTAAAAAGTCACGATCCTGATAACATATTGTCTTTTAAAAACGTATCATATACGGTATTCAGGAGAGACAGGTTCCTCAACAATCCACTAGGTAAAACAAAGGGTGGGGGTGTTCTATTTCTAATACCGAAATCATTAAATCCTAAGCACCGCAACGATATCAAAAGTAATCTAGCGACAAATTTCAAAAGTCTATGGGTAGAAATTAATCAAAAATTTCAATTTTAAAAAGCAGTTGTTAAATGTAGCTTACTGTCCTAACAAGAAATTTACTAATCCGTATATTGAGCAATTAGAAGGTGAATTATCTTCAGCTTGTTCTGAAAATAAAGATTTAATCCTACTTGGAGACTGGAACCAAAATTATTTTAACACTAATGAACAGTCCAAGATTGACCTACTCTTAAATACTTTCAATTTAAAATTGACTAATGAAACATTGCCGACTAGAATTACTTCATCGAGCACCACACTAAAAGATTACATTGTCCTTTCTGAATCATATAATGCATGTTACAATTTGTATTCATCCGAATGTCCTTTTTCTGATCACTGCAACAAATTCAACTACAATGTTGACAAATTTTTTTTAGAAATTTTTGAATTTTATCTCAAAAAATTTTGCCCAGAAAAGAAAATCATGATAAATTCAATTCCGAAAAGCAACTCAATCAAATCTCCACAAAATAAGCCTTGGTTAACCGAAACTTTAAAAGAATTTATTCGTAAAAAGAATATCGCATTTAGGAATTTTAAAAGTTCTCAAACTCATAGTAATTTTGCTACATATAAAAAGGGCAGAAATGTTTCCAACATTGAAAACCACAGGGCGTATAACGAATGCACCAGAAATGAAATCGTTTGTCTGCCAAATCAAAAATCAAAATGGAAGCTAATTCATGAGATCGCTAATAGTAAGAAATCTAAATCAAACTCTTGATGCTATTAAAAATTCATGGGAAAAAATATTGATGATTATGAAATCTCCAACGAATTAAACAAGAGTTTTATTAATCTAGTAAAATTCAGTGGCCCAATCGTTAAGTATGAAAGTAAACCGCCAAAATTCTTTAACCCTAAATTTTCTTTCCGTTTTACAACAAGTATTGAAACCTTAAAAGCAATTCTCAAGCTTAATGTTAACAAATCAAGTGGGCCTTCTATAATTCCTTCTAGGGCACTTAAAATCACTGCAGGTATTATAGCGAGTCCTCTAAATTATATATTTAATGAATGCATTAAGAGAAATTACTTTTCGGATTATTTAAAACTTGCTCACATTATTCCCATCTTTAAGAAAAACGATCAGTGTCATGACAAAAATTATCGACCAATTTCAACTACTTCACCAATAAGCAAAGTATTATTACATAACCAAATAACGGAGTATCTCAATAGGTACAACCTACTATCAAACACTCAATTTGGATTTCGTAAACATTTTTCAACTACCGATGCTCTATTAAGTGCTACAGAAAAATGGAGATCATCACTGGATGCAAATAAATTCGTAGCTATTGCTTGCCTAAATCTTTCTAAAGCTTTTGATTCTATTGATCATAGCATATTAATAAAAAAATTATCCTGTATGGGATTTTCTAACAATAGCAGAAATTTGATAACTAGTTATTTGAAACATAGATTCCAGAGAGTTAAAGTAAATGATGTATTTTCGGATTGGCTACCTGTCAACAATGGTGTCCCTCTGAGGACAATTTTAGGTCCGCTTCTTTTCAGTATATATGTAAACGATATGTATACGATAACTGATTGCAATTTAATTCAATATGCCGATGATACCTGTATATTCAACGATAATAAATCTATGCATTTAGCAATTGAATCTGTAGCAAATAATTGCAACAAATTACACTCAATTTGGATTTCGTAAACATTTTTCAACTACCGATCCTCTATTAAGTGCTACAGAAAAATGGAGATCATCACTGGATGCAAATAAATTCGTAGCTATTGCTTGCCTAAATCTTTCTAAAGCTTTTGATTCTATTGATCATAGCATATTAATAAAAAAATTATCCTGTATGGGATTTTCTAACAATAGCAGTAATTTGATAACTAGTTATTTGAAACATAGATTCCAGAGAGTTAAAGTAAATGATGTATTTTCGGATTGGCTACCTGTCAACAATGGTGTCCCTCTGAGGACAATTTTAGGTCCGCTTCTTTTCAGTATATATGTAAACGATATGTATACGATAACTGATTGCAATTTAATTCAATATGCCGATGATACCTGTATATTCAACGATAATAAATCTATGCATTTAGCAATTGAATCTGTAGCAAATAATTGCAACAAATTAACAATGTACTTTAACATGCAAAGTTACTTATAAATGAAAGTAAAACAGAATTTTGTATTTTGCAGCCATCTACGACAAATTATGATGTTTCAGTATTAGCTCTTAATCTTAATAATGTTAAGGTTCCAACTGTAGACAATTTCAAATATTTAGGAGTAATTTTTTATTCGAAGCTAAATTTTGAATCACACATTAATGCAATAGTCCGAAAATTGGCAATAGGTTTAAGAAGTATGTCAATGATAGTAAAACAACTACCTGCCTGTGCAATAATTCAATTTTTCCATTCATTTATAATGAGTCACCTAAGTTATGGAAATATATTGTTTACTGATCTAAAAGATGTTTTATATAGAAAACTTGATGTTCAATTAAAATGGGCTCTAAACGTTTCAAAGATAAATTCTTTCAGAACTAAGCAGTATATTTCTAGGTCTATCCTTTTCCCAAGACAGCTAATCATATTTAACACACTGTTAACATTTTTCAAGCTCAAGAAATTACCACGTTATAATATTATTTCAATGCCTGGATTTATTCATAAGCGTAATTCCAGATCAAAGCACTATATCTGCATTAAAAATAGAAAAAAGTTTTTGCAAAAATCATTCATTAATCCCGCTATTTGAACTTATTACCTAGAGATAAGGAACATTGAAAAATTGCAAGCTTTTTAGAAGCACATTAATATTTTCCATAAGCAAAAGTATATCTTGGGTAAAGACTGGTTTGGATACAAAAGTAGTAAGAGACGGGCTAGACCCCGTCTCATTGGGACACCCTGAAGTTCTCGTAACACCCCATTACTATTTGCAATGTGGAAATGAAGTGATTCTAGTGGATGCCATCTAGCGACAAATATTTTTGACAAAACTAAAATGAGCAAATTAATTTTTTAGACAATTTGCTTAGACCAAACTGAGAATTTCTGATTTTTAGGATTTAGGCAAACTGATATTTTTGATGACAAATTTCACTTAGATTGTGTTTGTTGTAACAATGTTTAAACATGCAACGCCATGTTTCAAGGAAAACAATTCATATATTGAAAACCCAAATATTTCAAATGAAAAATGATGTGTTATTTGCATTAGAGCATGTTTCCAAGTGTGTTAATATTGATCAAAACAAATATGCAAGAGATAGAAAACAACAATTTCTTTAGCAATTGTGTATAAATTTTAAAAGCATGCATTACACAACAACTCTGAGTGATGAAGTTCTGAATTACTAGGGGATGCGGGTGTGCATCTGATCATTATATCTAGTAACACGTCAATAATTTGCTAAAATAACAAAAACCTATTAGTATGCCAACCATTCATTGCAAAAAAAGGAAACTTCGTGGAAAATTTTAGTGATGGAATTATATATTTAATGAAAAATCATCAAAATTTTCGAGTGAGACAAAAACATTGTTCAATTTTTACATGGATTGTGTGGTAATTTATTTGGCAATATAAATCTTGTTATAATTTCAATAACAAATATCATACTAATGTTTTTTAATTATGGAAATATGTTAGGATTTTATGGAAAGATATATCCAAACACAACAACCATTGCATACTATGAACGTGAGATATATGGTGGAACTCATGTTTTAATGGTACAAATCAATATTTTAGAACCTCAATTTGTTGGATGCACACTACTACCCATATTGGATAAATTTCCTTGATGCTGAGATATGCTGTAAAACAAAGCACTGTCATGAAAAAACAAAATCCAATGTATAAACCTGTGTCAAAATCATATATCAATGGAATAAACATAAAGTTTTGTAGCATTTGTGTAAACTATATACAGTTGTGTTTTTAATTTAATAAATCTACTGATATTATTTTTCTGATTTGCAAAATGTAACACATTGTTCAGTTTTTATGGGGATTGAGTCAAGGATGGTTGAATTTCTCCGCTGTGGGAAGTGATTTTTACAATTAAATAATATGATTTGCAAGCATTTGTACAATTAGAAGTTGATCTCCACATGGAGTTGTGGCTAATTTAAAGATTGGAAATCATACCCAGAAATGGGGAATCAAGTGTGTGGCAGTATGTCAACTACAAGAATGGTGAATTGCCTGGAAAAACGTATTCTCATTTCTATGGCAACTACACAATGCAATGGAGAAGATATCAACAAGATTGTGAGCAAGAGTCATAAACGTGCAAAGTCAACAAAAGATGAATGTAACAGTCAGCAAATGTGTACACCACAGAAAATCCGTTAAACCAAAAGAAATGCAGAGAAAAACCATTGTGTAAAACTAATATCATAATAGTGTATTAAAGAAGTGTGTATATGTATAAATCTTACTAATAGCTTTGCATGTATAATTTTTTGGAAAGCAAAATTGTCTTTATCATGTAAGTCTATATTTCATACGCCTGTAATGTTCAATTATGGCGAATATTTTTCCGTTTTGTATATTGGATATTAGAGAAAAGTGAATTAAAAGTATGAAAATGTTTACAATGAAATACCAATGTATTTGAAAAACGAAAATGTAATGCTTTGCATATAATGTATAGATCCCAGAAAAATGAAATAAATTACAATTGCAGATGTTAATCATTAGAACGGGTGGAATTTTTTACAATGAAATAGCAGAATATTTGAAAAACGAGATGTAGCTATTTGCATGTGATGTACAGAAAATAAAGAATTTGTACATAGGCTAGCTAAGCAATAGAAACACGCTTGAACCTTCAGAATTTGTTATCAGTGTTTCTATTTATTGTTAAGACAATTTCTGAATATAGATTTTTCTTCTTCTTCTTCATATAATTTTTACGGATATCATTAGTCAATAATGTATTATCACAAAACACGATGTAAGAATCTAGCTAAAATAAATATATCAACAAAAATATGCGCAAACAAGGTAAATGAAATTGACCACCCATAAATAAGTGAGTCACTATAGCAAGTACGTGAATCAAATACTATGCAACTTCCATGACGTCACTACATCACCCCTTGTCAATATCCACGATCTAGCACAGACCATTAGTCAGAGTGGAATGTTCTACGACCCCCCCTCCCCTCTTGACCAATCAGAAAGAAGTGACACATCCTTGCTGCGGCCATAACTACTTATATTTTTTGTGAATTTTGATGACACTATTTAGATTAATTATCAGTTATTTAATTGTTAAGATTCATCTGAATAAAGAAGCACTTATTTGATCTTATCTTTACGCTCCAACACGTTTGTGACTTCTTCAACCCCAATGAGCACATCTCTCATATGAGAAAACCAAGATCAGTCAGTTATGACCATAAAACACAAAGATTATGTTGCTGCAATATACAATGGTACATGGGTTTTTGGCGAGGTTAATGACATCATACTGCGAATTTGAAGTTGTAGGTTAGAGGCTATGTATTGATAACTTTACTCAAGAGAAGATGGAGAGATGGAGCAACGTGTAACTGAATCATCTTTAGCAAATTTGCATTTATTTTTCTATTTTACTAAATTTAAAGTTTTTTAAACAACTATTTATTCTGAATAAAAATTTGTGTAAGAAAATATCATTTCGTTGTGTACCCATCGAGTATTTAATTCATATATTTCAACTGCTCATCACTTATACCGCTTATTTTAATGTTGCTTGTCCCTTAGACCGCCTACATGATTCGCTCATTTATTCAATTATGAAATATTTTTACACAAAGAAAGTTCATCTATCAAATCACTTAAAACTGAATGTCCCAGTCTGTTGCGCGGGGTGACGGAATATTATTATTATCACACGTTTCTACCAAGAGAAGTGAGAGGCACACTTTCGCATCATCTGAGTAGAAGTTGGTAAAATGATGTAAATGTTTTTAATATCTAACAATCAAGGACGCTTCTCTGCCCGTTCAGATGTAGAAGATGTCGATTTGTTAATGCCAATCACATCACATGGTTTATTTGATGTAGCTGAGGTGAACTTTTTCTCTTCTTTGAGAAATATTAAAATTCACCCCCCCCTACTTATTTCCTTAATAATGATACAATATCTTTGAAATTTGACAGGTAGCTTCTATTGACATATAACGCTAAATACCATTGGAATTGGAATACAATTTGATTCCAATTGGACGTTTGAGTTGTATTGGAATTGGTTGGACAAACAAAATTAGCAACTCATTAGATCCTAATTGCATTTTCACTGGAATAATTTAATTATAATTTTCAAAATGTCGCAGCTTTTTTTATAATCAAGCTTAATAATTGCAAATAGTATATAAGTAATTGCCTAGAATGTGGATTAAAAAATATTTTGTACTAGTCAGCTGATTTGGTGAAATGAACTTCTTGAACAATTGTTGGCTTACGTTCAAAAATAGTTTTACTGGTATATACATGTAGCATAATTATCTTCTGTTTATCTGTAGTTTATGCATTAGGCTGCCGTTATTCTTTATTATGGTAATATTCATGGTCTACACAATAACATACATGATATAGGTAAGTTCGTTAGGGGATTAAGGTGTTCATCGCCTATTACAATTAATTCCTAATGCCTTGAGTTCATTGTATTGTGATTGAAAAGTTTCATGTCTTACCACATTAAATTAGTTCAAATTCATACATTATGAAACTTCCAACATTTTTGCTTGGATCCTAGATACTGGATGATTTTAGGAATACCGGCTCTTAGTATTGTCAAATTTTTAATGCTGGTATTTTGGATTCTAGTTCAGGACTTAGAGGAAGGTTTATGGATTCTTGTGCAAAAAGAATTTTAAAGCTATATATACACATTTTACTGATATAATTTTTTGAAAATTGCCATTTTCTGGATCATTTTTCAATCAAAATATTTCGAGATCAAGGTCAAGGTCATGTCATGATACATCAAGATTTTCCTTAACCCAAGACCTATCCAATTATGATATAAGTAAACATTTATAAGCAATAGTTTAAAAAAATGGCTTGATTAGGGCGGGGAGGTTTTACATTCATGTATTATTTGTGTCTTGTAGTGTAATACTAAGATAACAAGTTGAAATTCTTTCTACTATTGTTTTTAGGCACTAGAAACTATATATCATGTGCTGCGATAGCTATAAATTAAAAAGAAGTTTAACGTCATCTTCCTCAATTATACTGTATGTGCTTGTGCCTTAAGTTTCACACTTAATGCATACATTAAAAATCTTTTTCCTAGTCTCAGTCAAAATCTGTATATATAGCTTCTTGCTACAAAATGAGAATCTTTTAGCAATTATCTCCCAACATGAATTTCCTCACATATTAGTAAATTAATAAGAACACTCTCTCTGCATATTAGTCTATATCTAATCAGTTTAACAATAAAATTAAGTCCAACAATAAACTAATATAATAATAATAAAGCTTTTTCCAGCAAAAGTGTAGTTTCAAGGACTTACGCCTCAATGAAACCTTAGACGACGATTAGACTATGTGATCGATCACGCGTGATATGTCACATTTTGGCAAAATCGCACGTCTAACCACCGAGATAATTAGCAATGTGACGTCATTTTGTAAGTTTTATTGCTACCAATCATTACAAGAAATTATAGCAGAAATTGTTGTAGCTCTCTAACAGCAAAACAAAATGACGTAATCAATTATGTGATAATAAAACATACTTCTTGAAATGAATATTGTCCTTTTTCTTAAATGCGTTTTTGGGCCTCCAGCATTTAAAAATCAAATATTGATAAAACTTACAGATGAATTTAGCTGAGTGTCTATTATAAAAATTGCCGGAAAAAATTTGTCTTGATCCTCTTCAATAATCAATAATTTAAGGTATTTCCCTTAAATTCATTAAATGCAAAATTGACTCAAGAAATTCATATGATCCAGATAAGATCTTTACATTATTTTATAGTATTAGCATTAACCAATTAGAAATGATGATTTAATTAAACATCTGGTATTTGGCATTTTCATGAAATTAAATTCAATTGCATCTACTTCATTTTTCCCTTTATAAATTGACATATGGGATAAAATTTTTTTGCAAAATGTTGACTCGTGAACAACTATGGCTACAAACAAATTTTTTTTTGCTTTGCACAGGGGCGTACGCAGGATTTTCTGACGGGGGGACATTATCGTCATTAACCAATGCGGTGCGAAGCCCCGCGAAAATTTTTGAAAATATTGAGACATTAGACCCTAAAAAATGCATTTCACGACCCTCGATTTTAAATGTTTCAATATTTTACGATTTAACCAGTTAAAATCAATTTTGGAAACCTGACGGGTAGGGGGACATTCCACCATGTCCCCCCCTGCATACGCCACTGGCTTTGCATAGTAAACCAATAGTATTTAAACAATTGACGATGAGCTAGTTAATCTATTAATTTTAAGGTGTATAAATTTGTAGAAAACCTCTTTCACTTACAGTTAAGCATAGTGTATAATCTACACTGCACTTTCACTAGTTATTTGATGACGTCACATACCACTGTTTAAATTTCTTGTAATGCATGTAGTCTAATCGTGTACTTATCAATCATTAAAAATGGTTTCAATAATTCCTTACGCCTACTGATCCTATTACGGAATAACATCTTCAAATGTCCTTTTTGCTAACATCTGATAATCCTGTATATAAAATGAAGTGCAATCCACCCATTGCTCTGAGGGGCTTTTCCCACACAGTGTTTGTTTAGGTTCTTATTAGTCATTCAGTTAACATTATATTCTGAATATAGCCCTTTCTTTTTCAAAATGTCCTTATCTTGGGATAGAACTTAAGTTTCTTTGCCCGCAATTTTTGAGATACTCAAATAATAAGAGATTTCTCTATAAGTAAACCTGATTTCAAGTAGTTGGATGGTATGATCTTTAATAAGTAATTTTTACCTATTGCGAGTGAATCACAAACCGTTGTAGACATTTTGGTCACACCTAAGCAAATTCTTTTCTTATAAATTTCAGCAGAGAAAATGCTGTAAATGAAAATTTTGATATCAAAAGTCTTTTATTTATTTTTTTGTGTTCGGACTGTATCTATTCTATCAATACACAATTTGGATATTGTAAATCAAACTCAACGTCTGATGCTATAGTATATTTCACAGAACTTGCTATAGTAAATTGCTTTTTTATTCAACAACTTATGCTTTCTATATGCAGACACTTCTGCTTTGTTCTTGAAAGCCATGTAACGTCCACCAAACATCAGAATTGCAAATTTTAACAGTTGAAATTAATACAAATGTGAGAAGGCAGAGGTTCCACAAATTAACGCAGATCAGTTTCCCTATGATCACACTGACTGTTATCAGTATCATTGAATTCAGAAAATTATATTGAACATTACAATTGAATTTATTTGCACTCGTTAATACCGTTTTCACAATGGAAATTATTGAATTACTGTCTCCACTTGCTATCTTAAACTCTAAGCGAAGAGTGTTTTTTCCTATAATACTTTTTCAATGTTTTTTGTACATTTAAAAACAGCATTTCATCGATACCTGTATATTACTGCAACTGTGACAATGCAATGAAATTAGTAAAAGCAGTTTTCGTTTAGCCGCCTTTTCTTCTAAAGTAGTATTATCCAAACCCCAAATGTGTATGTAAATCTGCAATATATCATTCCTAAGAGCCGATTATATTGTGAAACCATCTGTAGGAAAAACAAAACCAGCGTTTATTGAAATTGGTTAAAATCCATAATTTGAAAATATGTGCCAAGATTAGTCTTTTTTCAAGTACCATTTTTTTCGCCAAATGCGTTTACTAAAGTTGCTATTTGGTGTATTATTTATTAACGACAAATATTTCAACACCACTAGAGTTCTAGAACCTCGTCATGTGGAAGACTTGAATTTGTGATTATACTTTTTTGCAAAATTTCAAATACTAGCCATATATTTTCTTTTACTATTATAGCACAATTTGAAATATTACCCAACTAAAAACGACAAGCAGGAGCTGACATTTAGTGTGTTGAAAATTGAAATTTAAACAGTCCATTGATTTTTAGGGAAATTTTATGTTCGTATAAAATATTTTTTAACGCTTGAAGCACAAAAACTATTAAAGCTATGGTCAATCGGAAAGCACCACATGATTGAGGAGTGTCTCCTATTTATTTTTCGTTCTAAATCCACGACCCGGCTCTGTCTCATCGAGGCTCGAAGTCTCATGTCGCAGTCACCTATTGCCCCGCAAACTCTGATTTTGGGCACGGCATGCCTCATTGGGTTTGGAATATCTTTGCACATATCAAGAAACAATCCCAGTTCTTTCTTGCCTCCAGGGGCTCAAATCTAACAAATACATGAACATACTTATGGAGAGAATCATTTTGAAAAATTCGAAATTTTCAAAGAAAACGTGTTAATCTTTTCAACAGCCTCAGCCTTAAAGCTTTAATGAGAAATTTTCAACATTGTATTAAAGTGTGTTTCCCAAAGCACCTACCTATGCCCCAAGATTTTCAAATTTGCTAATAGGCTCGGAGAAAATTCTTTTGAAATACTTAGAAAATTGGCAAATACTTAAAGCCAGTAAGACCTACTATGCTACGCATTTTCAAATACAGTATCAAAATTCAAGAAAAACAAATTTGAAGAGAAGACTTTGATGCAAGTATTCATTTTGTGGAAGGTGTTGACTTAAGAGAGTTACAAAATCAAAGTTTAAATATAGAAAGCTCACCTTCAATTAATTATTTCTAACAAAGCAATGGGACTACAATTAAACTTTATCATAATCTAGGTCAACTATGACAAACAACCAAATCTGAATGTTGGTACACATTTCAAAACATTTATTACATAGACATCGAAACTTAAACAATTAAAATTTAAATTATTGCATTTTACAAATTAGTAAATCAGCTTGGAAGTGATACAAATTTCATCGAAAATGACAGAAACCGTAACAGAAGTTTGTTTATATATATAGTTTTTGTATAATTTGTAAAATTCAGTTTTCTTGACGTAATTAGTGTGGATATACTAGAATTAGTTGAATGGAATATTAGTTTAGTACAACATCTACACTAAATAAAGATAATCTTTTCTTCTACTTCCTTTGTAGGAACGAATACAATATTTTATCATAAGCATGACTATGAAGCAGCGGGAAAACAAATTATTTGTCAAGAAGATTCAGTCTGAACATATATGTCATTTAAACGTAGCAAATTATTCTCTAAATAGAAAATCATACATAAGCGCAAATAGTTCAAGCGTAAAATAAAATAGTTTATTGTCGAAATTTCTTTAGGTATCTTCAATTTCTTGAATTTTTGTCATATTTTCATACGCAATATATCAAAGATTTCCTTTCAAAAACCAATTTTAGATTGTTAGAAAATATTGGGTTCAGGTTGGTATATTCATTAAACTTTCAAAGTTCTTAATAATTGTTGAAGAAACAGAAAGAGGCCTGTAATTACAATATCATTATTCTAAATTTAACAGTAAATTTCCATTCAATTATCATTAAGCAAGTAAAACTATTTGATTAAACAATCAGAGACATGAAAAGAAGAGGGGTCTGGCAGACCCTAGTATGTCATTCTAAAATTTTATAATGAGAATGTTTTTTGAATCTTGAAAATGAATCAATGAAAATTCATTAAAGGTTAACATGATATATATTTCATATAATCTTGAACATCATATGTAATTTATAATGTTGATCCTCACGATCAGTAATTTAGAAGCTAAAACCGGTCAAAATTCTTTCTTCATTGCATATTGAACTCACACAGCAAAATAGACGGGTGGTAAAACTCTGTGCTGAAATTGCTTTGTTGCGCTAAAGGTTCGTTTTAGTTTTCAATATCATGATAAAAATTTGGTTAAAACCATAAATTAAACAATAAGTATAAGAATGGAAGTAAAAAACAACTACACACAAAAACAAATGATGAAAACCAAGCAAGGCCTGAATCGGAAAGGATAACGTTAGACACTCCATAAAGTCTTAGGAGTATTCAAAAAATTTGGAAAGCAATTTTTTCAAGAAATGTTATATAAAAATTTACAATAAGGTATATAATATCAAGTATTAGACATATTCTCAAGGTACTTGTTTGCGAATCTCTATGTATCTTACTTTTATAACATATATTGTGGCATCTCTAACGCAAGCAGCGAAAAGGACATGGGTTGATCTCAGAAAGAAAGAATAGTAAAGAAATTGAAAAAATCTGCTAATCATCATGCTTGCTCAGAAAATATTGATTCAGTGCAAATTATGTCCAATTGTAATTATGTAGCCTCAATTACAATTACAATGAACATTAATTATGCATGATTATGCAGATATGAGCTTAAAAGGAATTTCTACATTTTTATTAGTACTTCCAAATTTCAAACTTATTTAACTCTCTAAACTTCGCGTTTATAATTCACTTTTAGAATATTTCCTTACAAGCAGCAGAATTTTTCGAAATAAAATTCTACCATTACCCAAAAATTAACACTAATATTAATTTTTTAAATATTTTCAAAACGTTTCATATTCTAATGACCAGAAATGTATAGATAGAGAAACTTCAAAAATGTTATATTTTTGTCTTACGCATTATAAGAATCAGCATTTATCCTTGCTCTGCATGGGAAGAGTTACTTTAATCATATATGCATATTTTTTATATATTAGCTGTGTTTTGAAATGTATCTATCAAAAATGCATTGTGTAATCTACAACACCTGGCATAAAATCTTCTATAACTAAAACAGAAGCAATCCCAAGCGATTATATAACATTATCAAAGCCCATGACCAATATTGCCTCAATCCACTTGCAACCAAGCTGTAGCTCTTATAACAAGAAAAAATATTCTGTAAATATGGTTATTATTTTCTTACTTGGTTTTAGAGTTGTACAGAGATTTGTTTTCGTAATTTGAAATATAGTGTGATGTTGACATTTAGCCCTCTAACAATGAGAAAAAATCACATTGTTCACGAATAAGTGGATGCTGGCCGTTATTATTTGACACTGTAAACTTTATGCCTACACACTTTCTCAAAATTGGTTAGGTCCAGCCCGCAACCCATATAGTTTTCCAAAAATCACCACAACCCTGCATACAAACTGATTTCCACCAATACTTTCGCTCACAGGAGATTCGATGATTTTTCTGGAATAAACAAAATTTTTAATAAAAAGAGGAGCAAACAACTAGAAAATAAATGGAAAAACATCAACACCATTATTGATTAAGACCCCAGAGTTGTTTGTTGTATATTACAATTACAGAATGTTTGTTTCTGAATTCATTGTGCAGTGATACATATAGTTGCATCGAGAAAACCTTGAAAAAATCAAAATGCGTCGTACTCCCAACAGCAATTTCCACTTAACTTCAAGTTGCTACAAGGATGCCTCCAACAACTTCATCCTCTTTCAGTAGGATTATCTATCCATCTATCTATCTATCTATCTATATATATATATATATATATATATAATGTTGACTGTTAAACAGCACATCTTGAATAAGAAGCTGCCACTTCATACATATAAAGTGACAGTATTTCGTCATCTGAGCGAAACACATTCCGAAGCACGCGCTCTTTTCTTCGGGTGATTTTGTGAATTCTAAAAAAAAGCGTTTGGAGCATTGAAAATTCTTATGAATTAAAGAAAAGCCTCTGCAAGACCAGAAGATGAATGTTTGGTGTGCTATCACTTGCATGAGTTAGGGTCAGCTAAATAACCTGACTTGACATCAGCTGATTGTTTCTTATGGGACGCTCTGAAGGAAACGGCTTGCTCCTGGAATCCACAAACTGTTATGCAGTTTCAAGGGACGATAACTATTAATATTAAACAAATTATTTTCCAAACTTTGAAGATGGTCTTCTCAGACGCTTGAAAAATCGTATAAAAACGATGGCGGACATTTCTACCATAGTAAGTAACGCTTTGCTAAGTAAATTTTATTGTTATTTTACTGGACAGTGATTTTTCGGACACCGTGCAATAACCTAATAAAATTTGGATTAGTGGCAAAATGACCAATGCCGTAATTCCAGTGTTAAATGAATTCATATAACATTATAATAAACGTAGGGTATGTAGATTTTTGCAATATAATTTTAAATATTGTTTATTCTCCACAAGCATCTGACATTTATTGAAAGGACCGAATACTCATTGACTGGAAGATCCGACACCATTACAAAGCTTTCAGCGACAATTTATTTTGATGGCAATCATTATCAACCAGACTTGAAACTTACATATTTGTGCTTTTCTCGTTAAGTAAGGTAAATTGTAAGGGAGCCAGAATTACGAATTTCAATCTGGACCAATTTGTATATGCATTGGGATAACACATACCGATGAATTGTACAAGCTAATGTTTTTTAATAAAATTAACCCGGTCAACTGAATACTAGTAAAGACTCACTGATCTACAACCCAGCTCAAGCACAGTGACCCAATTGACATATGGTGACTCGGTCACTCTCACAAAGACGAACACAAGAGCATATACATTTCCAAGAACAATGAATGCCCTTTGCACATTTGTGGTCTCTAGGAAATTTTTTATTGGTTTCCTGTTATTTCGGCAAATCAATTACATTTAATTAAAGACTAATTATTAAACTGTAATAAACCATTTTTCAAATGAACACTATTACATTTGTTTTATCACATTTCGATTTTAGTACAATATTGCGATAGATCAAATATTTCAAATGCCATATTATTGTTCATAATTAATTATTTTGTACCATCCTAATTTAAATACACAATGCTGATTGCAACGAAAAAGCGCTGAAAAGTGAACATATTCGCACTTCGTTCTTTAGAGTTAAAACGTACGAACTCATCAATGTTGGTAATAACCAATTTTGTTGATCTAAAATAATCAGCCATTCGTAAGCTATTCAAGTGTAATAAGAACTCATCAACATAAGCAATCAGGTTCGAGTAGAATCAATATTCATCGTATCAGATTGCTACTTATTATTACCAGCGCAACAAGATTGGAATTGTTCGAACACGTTTATAAATCTTACTATGATTCTTTAAATGTCATATTATCATGTATATAGAATAATTACATATTAAATTTCAATTGCTCCTTTTTATAATGTGAAATACCTCATTAACAATTTTCATAGCGCGTTAACAAATAGTATGCCTATTACTGAGGAAACGAGTGCTTATATAATTTCTCTTCAGATTATACAGGGTTTCTCAAAAGTAAGGTCAAATTATAATTCTTTATTTCTCATCAGCTAATAAGAATAATTCCAGAAGATTCTGTTTATAAAGTATATAAAGAAGGAATATTTAGTGACTACAATCATTTTTGTATTTCAATCATGAATAATATCGCTATTGAAGATAGAATTCTTCTCATTAAATGCTATTACAGGGGTAGTGAAAGTGCAACTGCTGCATTACGCAAATTTAAACAACAACGTGGATTAATAAAAGATCCATTTATTCACAAAAAGCATCAAAAGACTGGTGGATAAATTCGAAAGCGCAGCAGTGTTCACAACAAGATGAAGTCAGAACGCCTGTCCTAGGAAAACGAATGCTGTGCCATTGTGGAAGATTCTTTGAAGCAAAATGCTTCAAAGATTGGCTTTTGCTCCACGAAAATAATCGCAGATGATACCAATATCCCTAAATCCAGTATCCATCTTATTCTTCGTAATAAACTTCACATGTATTCCTACAAATTCACTATGCTGGAGGAAATTTCGCCAACAGATGTGGCCCTCGACTTCATTTTGCAAATTGGCTTCTGGAAAACCGAGGTATGATGGACAACATCTTGTGGTCGGATGAATGCCATTTTTATATGAATCGTGCAATCAATACAAAGAATTGCGTCATTTAGTCATCCGAAAACCCCCATGCTTTCTGCAAAACGCCTTTAAATTCGGAGAAGGTGACTACTTGGATGGGTGTCTCCAAGTATTTCTTTGAAGCTGTGGTACTTGAAAAGGGAAATCATTTTCAACGCTTGCTTTGAACTTTTAAATTATTACATTTTTCATTGCTTTAGAATAGAAAAATTTTGTTCCTGACTGCTTTTCTTGTTGACTTTATATAAGCTCAAAATTGGACGTTACTTATGGAACACTCTGTAATATTATGCGCTACTTAACACCACAAGTTCAAATTTAGCCCGTTCAGAGTATCCTATTTGGATAATTTCCCTACACTATTATCCCAGCACTGCTTGTAAGCATCTATAGAGTTGATCTCAAAAAAATAGTATTTAGAGTGTCAAGACTTTCTAATACTCTGAAAAATCAATAAAAAAAAGTATAAATTTTTCTCGAATACATAAAAAGTATATTTACCTATTGCTAGTACCATCAATATTTGTATTGGTTACCAATCATGAGAAAGTACTCTGGTAACAAAAATTCTAACCATCAATGGTTATTATATAGACTTTTTAAGACTTTGTGCAGCATTTATGAAAATATTGACTTTAAAGTATTTAAATGCATTTTTGATATCAAAGTACTTATCTATGATCGGAAAACATTAAGTAATGATTAATTTAACATTTTGTATATTTACCGATGAGAGGAAATTACCTATTAAAGAGGCATACTGAAGATTTCTTAGACTAAAATCAAAGCATACATTAAAAAAATGGCAACTTCCTGATGTACATATATAAATAGTCATATGTCTTAAATAGCAAGACGTCACGACTGCCTTATTAAATTCTTTATTTGTATTAACATTCATATATATATATATGTATATATATATATATATATATATATATATATATATATATAGACTGTTTTATAAAATTAAATATGATATAGGAACTGCAATTGAATGTAGAATAAAAAAGAAATATATATATATAAATATATATATATATATATATATATATAAAAGCCCCTCCTAAATTTGAGGACTGGTTGCGCCTGTTGCCATCCCAATGCTTTGTGTTTGCCATTTGAGTTTTGTTTTTTTCAAATCAGCAAACTTTCTTCTGGTCTTCTTATTTTG
>CABFPE010000040.1:493902-517814 GCA_900660155.1 Hofstenia miamia | reverse complement strand
ATATATATATATATATATATATATATATATAATAAGAGTGTGAATGATACGTAATATTTTTTGATAAATTTTATCCATTTTATTACATTTAAGATGTTATCTACAAGGAATCCAATTCCTTCCTTTTCATAATGTGTATGAAATAACCTGAGATTGGGCAAAATTTCCTCATTACGAGGTTTTTCTGTGTTAAGAACTTAATAATAATAGTTTTCATAAAAAATTTTCATTCGAGAAAGACTGCATTTATGAAGTGATATGAAAAAATTGGCTGTTAGAATTTTTAATATCACAACATTTTTAGAATATTATCTTTCCTTCTTTGAAATTATTTTTGTGAAAACATGTGACATATTTTAGGTCATAAAGTAACAATTGTTTATTGAGAATAAAAGTCTTCTGCACTTATAATTTTATAATTTACAAAAAAATATTATAAAAGTCCTACTTTTTTGATTGTATTTTTTGGGTTTTTATTTAGAATGTATTTTTCTTGATGACAATCATCCTTAATCTCTGCAAGTATTTGCGATGCAATTCAATAATTATAGCAAAGTTTTAATGAAAACAGAAAAATTTATTAGAACAATTGCGATTATTTGTTAATTGCAAAAGATGTTATGCAAACAATTCTTCGTATTATTGCAGTAAATATCATTCGTATAACAACATTTTCCAAAAATCAGTTGCAATGAATTTATTAACTAGTCTCAGCTGTGTTCCTTATTAATATAATATATTTTAGGACATCTTAAATAACAGATACTATTCCCAAAGTTTTTCCAAAATTATTTGAAGATTTTGGTTGCTGTTCTTATTATCACATTTCAATAGCAACATTGAATACCACAGATAAATGTTCAAGAGACACTTATACCAAGATCAATCACAAGATATTTTGATACTTAATGTCACTGCTGGTTCAAAACTAGAGTAGAGTAGAAATAGTTTCTACAGATTCCCTCCAATCAAATTCTTCTATTTAATTTCGAAAGATATTAAAATCTAATTCTGATTTAGTAGTGCAGCCAGGACACATTCAGTTTTTTGGAGATCTATCATGGAAATATTTAATTGGCAAATTAACTAATTAGTGTTTTAAATCTTTTATCGTCGGTTTATAGGAAAATTGTAAAGCTACTAATTAAGACTTGAAAGACCATTACTCCTTTTGATTCTTTTTCATGGAGCATTTCAAAATAGAACATTATGTAAAAAAATGAAAAAAAATTACACATGCAAATTCAAATGGATTATCAATTTATTTGGTGGTGCATATATCTGCTATTGTTTTTAATAAATGCATGCACAAGTAAACAAAATTCTAATGTGTGTCAATTTTGACACTTTTGGCCTTTCTATTGTGAATCTAATCCAACTACATCCATAGTCAAACAATGTATTGTTGGGGGGTAAATTCCAAATCATTTGTAGTTTGGTTTGATCAAAGATTTCAACTAGATATCTAATACGTAAAATAATTCACGAACCTGTGATTTCAACATTTGTCTCTACATAGGCCCCTACAAATATACTTGAAACTTTTCTCCTCATTAAAAGTAAACACAAGGCCAAAATAACAATTCCAGAATTTTCCCAAAGTTCCTTGCTTATTAAGTAACAATAAGTTTCCTTTTGCTTTATACATATCAATATAATATGTTTCCTGAAATAGTACTCAGCATGACACGAAAAGTTCAAGCTTTGCTGATGGTGAACGGTTGTGAAACTCGATAGGGTAAAGGGGTAATTCGGCGGATTTTAATGGAAAAGTTCATTCCATTCACTCATGAACATGTTACAAAAGCATAAGATACATAAGTAGTAAATAACGATTTAATTATTGCTTAAAAATTCATTGTTTTGTCGGTAGAAACGGCTGATAATGGCATAAATCGTAGGAATTTTTTAAAGTGGCTTTTTACACAGGAGTAAAATGCTTGTAGCTATAGAAAATCTTTCTTAGCTTAGTTTTGTCATTTGCACACAGATGTCAGACCAATTTCGTCGCAATTGCATATCAGTTCAGGAGTCAAGAATTTTCTCCAAATCAAGAAAATATTTGTTGATAGGTTTCTTATTGAATGCCGTAGCTCTTGCTACAGATATATTTTGTGCTTCCTAAGACGCAATTGATCATCTCGTTTTTGAAATGAATCCCACCAATCTTTACTAGCTGCTTGAAAAGCATGCCATATTTTTGAAATTGGTTTAAGTAGCAACTTTCTACGATTTAGCGTGTTAGCAATGTAAAAAAACTGACTCCCTTATGCCAAATAATGTCAACGGAATCCTCTGTCTGACATGAAGAGAATTCGCTTTACAAGCTCTTCTTCGGCTTTGCACCAATCTTTTGTGTATTTGAGTTGTATACATGACGCCTTAAGGTAGTTCCTGGAATACCATAATACTTCACTGCATCTGGTAGTATTGAATCTCCACTCAAAATTGAACATACAGCTTACTCAAGCTTAATTGTCCCATATGAACTGTGATCAATTTTTTTCTTATATATTAGTGGCAAATATTAATCATCCTCTATTTTACCCCAATATTTTTAAAATATGGTAGGTTTATGTTACTATTACTATGTTCATAACTTAGCAATTTTTGCAATAATGTGGGGTGGTGAGGGGCGGGGTGGTTACTAACGCAAAAGTACCCTTAATCTACTAACTGCTGTATAGATTAATTCATAATATGTTCTTTGTTCACTTATGTTTGCAAAATGTTCATAATTGATTTCAGGTATTAGCAAATATAGCCTATTTTTGAATACAAACAATATATTTCGTTTTTATAGATGCACAACTTCACTTAACGTCCATTTAATTGTGAACAAATACAAACAATACGAAAAATTCGTTGTTTGCCGTTTTTGGTTTTGTCTATAGTTTCGAAACGAGTATGTTGTTGTTATTACAAATTCTAGATTGTAGAACTTTTCAAGTTAAATTGGAAGGACTACTTCTCTAAACATTTTCTAGATTTTAGATCTTAACCAATGTTCTTAACAGATTAGAAAATTGTCAACAAGCGCTTTCTATATTTGCAGGTGCCAATGAGAACCACGTCGCTGCTCTTGGCTAAAATCCTAATTTTATTCTGAGAATCACTTTGATGTAGATTTTACCAGAAATAGATCTTCATAATCAGTAGCATCAACCCCCTTGGTTGGCTTGAGGTTCATAAATGAATTTAAATGATCGCGTTTTTCATTGCCTTGAGAGTGTACAGTATTATATTTTCAATTCAAAATCCTTAACACATTTTTTAAGACAATCATTGATATTTGTACAGCTACAGTTGTAAATCTAAGCAATCCCAAATATGTGCTGTGGAATGCACGTTCAAATATCTGAATGTCATCAAGCACTAAATAACAGTGAAAAATGTTTGGCTGTGCTTAGATGGGTAAAAGCAAAAGGGACACGTCATTAAGGTTTCTTCTGAATCTAAATAAACTTTATAAATTTCATATGTTTTTAATTTTCTTACGGTTTAACTTAGGGGATGGACTTCACTTTTTCAAGAACAAGTATCATCAAAAATGCAAGCAAACAGATATTTTTGTTTATAGCCACCAAAGTTTCGCCACACTTCTAATGCATAAGAACGCTCAATTAAAAGTTTTTTTAAAGATTGTTGGAATATTTTTCAGACAATCGGAAATACTATTTTTCTATCAGAAAAACGATAGATATTGAGTTCTTAGATTCCGAAATGCTTTATCTTATCTGCAAATCAATTTTATTCACGCCCCTTCCCTCATGGTGTTATCTTTACTGACTACTACAGATTATATATCATCAATATGAAATTATTCAAAATTTGGCCCAATCCCAACTAATGCTTAAGATATTTTATGCCTTCTTATTCCGGAAATTATGAGCCTACTGAATTTAAAAGCATACAACAATTTAGGATGAATATTTATCATAAATATTGCATGAACTTTATATCTTGCATAAGGACATGAGCTTCGTTAGTTAGTGGATTTTGTTAACGTTTAAACTAAGTTTGGGTTAATTTTGTTACCCCAAGAACAACTAGTTCAAATCAAATTGGAAGAACCTGATATTTTGTGAGTTATCCACATTTTTCAAGTACTTTTTGTCTGCACAATATGGGAATCATCCTAACTTTGCTTACCAAGATTCAACAAAAACATCAGTAGTTTAAGTTTGGGGTAGCTTTGTTACCCAGAAGGAAATCAGCTTAAAACTTTTGCTTTAGGATGATTGCTAGTTTCTTATAGTAATGCCATGCTTAAAAAACCCTAGTGCTATGATTTCATGAAATTTATATTAATATTCATTTAGCTTGTACCCAAAAAACATCTAAATTGGGAAATTCTCACTCTTTTCAGTTTTAGTATGCTATGATTTTTTGCATATATATTAAATTCAAATTCCTGGAGTCTTAAGCTTGAAATAGCTTTTTTCTCAGATTGTCTTCTTCACATAGCATAAGTAAAAAAAATATATTGTTGTAAAATATACTACTGTTGATATCAACAAGAATTACCAATTGATATCAATTAGCAATAGTCTGTTGATTTGATCTGATGGGAAATTTCCATATGAAAGGCTTCCCTGCACTTTTTTTAGAATGCTGAATTAATTGTTGCAGCACTAGACGAAATAGGTAGGATAGAAAGATGTCAATTGTAGTGGTTTGCATCTGCAGATATCCCACTGCTCGTGCCGCAATGCCACTGCTCGTGCCGCAATGTGCCTCTTAATCTCCCATTACCCGGTCCTCACCCACTTGTGGACTTGACAGTGCGAGAGAGGGAGGCCACTCCGCTCGATATCCATTGAAAAATAAGTAATACGACTACAAAATAATAACCGCATGCACAGATGTCCTATATAATACGGTTTTTTACTAAAAACACATTAAAGATTTAGTTACAGTAGCGGTTATAAAAAACACTAACACTGTTTCGACATGTTACTAAAAAATTTCAATCCAATTTTGGTATCAACGTGCTACCATTGACCAAATTTGCGACAATCACAATTGCAAGCAGTTTCTAGTTCTCCTGATTAGACGTTATTTGGAAGGAAATTTATCTTGTTTGTAAATTGCTGAAGAACTTCATTTGAATTGCTTGAAGAGAACACTTTACAGTCATAAAAGCAAAGTTTAACAAATCGGCCCTTTTGTCAAAATTCAAAGGGCATTGTAATTGCTTACTAAAAGAATAGATCCATCATTAAATTTGAATGAAAAAAGTTCACAACTTCATTCAAACGCAGTGACAGGCTGCTCCATAGTCACTTGCATTTCAAGGATAATTACACCTTTGTATGCTAAATTTACATTTTTTAGATTACTTATTTTTTAAAGTAGTTTGCAAACTATAAAGAATTTTCTTCTAATCAATCAACTATTCTCATTGTTTACAATTAACACTTTTACTTTACCACATATAAAAAAGCATATAAACTTTCATTAAGGGGCGGACACATCGAATAAGACTAACCGACCAGCGACAGCGAGCAATTCCCGTTTAAAGAAACTTTGTATACGTGTTTTACATCAATCTCCTATCTGCAATGTTAAAGAAATCAGTTATTAAAAAGTGTAAGGCTTTTTTCAAATCTAAAGCATATATATATGTGAATAAACATTTCAGAGTTGAGACCAGAGATGTCTTGCATAATTTGCAAATGGGTAAATTCAATGCCGCAGTTTGGTATGATGTGGACTTACACGGGAGACTTTATCTGGGATTCATGCTATTCCTGTGGCTATAGCAATTAAAATATTAAAATCGCAAACTCAAAATTCAATGTTTCTTAAATTTTTAAGTTTTATTTCTCATTAAATTTTACAAAATTTTAAATGATTATTTCTTTAGTGCTTTTCCATCACTAACCTTTGTTCTAAAACCCAGGAATCTATGGTAATTCTAGGATTTCATTATGGTGTGGGTGTGGGTGGATAAAACATCAAAGTCGATAACCTATAATTCAGTGATCTTTAACGATTCATTCGAGAGAGGCAACGCTCTCTATCAGACCAAGAAATGGCGGCGTCATTTGACCAGTTCGATAGATACAAAGTACTTAATTGCCACACGCATCTCTCGTCCTGATGTCATCAAACCTATAGAAAATTTCATCCATTAGATCTTGAATAAACTAAAAGTTATTAAAAGGCATATAATTTTTGCGTGCTCAATTATCAAATATAATGGCTCTATGTCCTTCACATGATATATTTGAAAATTGATGTGGTCCTCTTTTTCATCTGGCTCATGTGATTTTGAGTCTTTGTGGTGAAAGATCTTGTCTTCAATTTCTTACTTTTGGATGCGGAAATACTCGCACTTGTCTATTCCATGCCTTGCCTTACTTGTGTGTTGTGAGGTTGTCACGCGTTCTCGTATAATAATGAACTGAGCTTTGGCTTAACAGACTAGTCACTCCACCATCTTCATTCGGTTGTTGAGAAAGTGTACTTTGAGTCACTTTACTGAGTCAAAGGAGTTGTAGTTACTGCTCGTGGTGATGCATCAGCAAGGTTGCAGTTGATCGAATATTTCCCGATGCATCTGCAATCCAATTTACAAACATTTACATGGATCGATCAACAAATGAGCTATATACTCAGGCTTTAGGTAAGCTAAGGCGGCTTATCCAGTCAAATTGAAAATAAGCCTTTAATACAAAAACATAATGAATAAACTTTATTTTGTATTTAGAAATCCATAAAATAAATTTTCTGATCGATATCCAGGGGATATTCACCGATCGGATCAATGAATATCCACATCAAACTCCACCATCTTGGTGAACCTGAGCCGCAAATTTGAAGAACCTTTTCTTTCCTGGAATGAATAAATATCTAAAATTCAAATTACGATTATTTTCAATTTTGTACTAGGTCAGATTAAATCTAAACACTTTATGTGATTTTCCTTTAAAAATCCAATATGAAAATTGCAATTGATATGAAATTTAAGAAGTGTTTTCCAATTACAATAATTAATTAACGACTCCTAATTAACAAGAATTAAGAATTGCTGACACATTTGTCTGTGTACATAAAATTCGTACAAAATTTTATCTTTATTAAGACAAATTTGAGTTCAATGATTTTATGTAAGAGTAATGTCCAAAAAATGTGAATACCTGTATTTTTCACCATGAAGTCTTGTGGCAATCGCTTCCAAATGTTGCTGAATAGAAGAGTTAAATAACTTATTTTTATTAATGCATTAGTTTTTAGTTAAAATTCAAATAAGATATTTTTTGTCAAAGTACAGTAGAACTCTAAATTTTTATTCCGTCATATTTGTATACACTGCAATAATTTTTTCATTCAGGAAGCAGAATGGCTTAGTTAATCTTATCTAGATGTATGAGATATGATAGTACAGATGATGTTATTAAATAGCTGTCTTAGTAGATTGAATAGTTGTCTGGTTTATGGAATAACTTTGCTTATTTTACATTATGTATTTGGTTTTGTCTGTAGCCAATCCACAATGTCTGTCCACCAAGCATTCTTAATGCACATTCAGATAATTGAAAATCATCAATCATTAAATGATCATTTTGAAAAATATTTTCACATATTCAGCAAAATCTTTGTAATAACTAACAAATTTTATTTAAGAACTTAATTTCACATATGTTTATGGCGTGGGACGTTCCGACAGAAATGCTAATCACCTCTTTAGAATCTAAAGGAATGAAATAAATTTTCCTAATGTGATATAACAAAAATCGAATCTTGGAATATTTTATGATATTTGTAAGTTTCGCCATATAAGAATTGCAAATATGTTACCTAGCTTACCGAATGTGTTTCTTTCAGTTTTATTGTCGTCATTACGCTTGTACACGTGTTATCATCTTGCATATATCTACTATGTTTTAAATGCCATGGAATTTAGTTTTCTTCCTCTCTCTGGCTGGTAGTACACTGCCGGTAAGTAAACCTTTACAGCATAATATCAATGAATTGCCATTTGAAAAACAAACATTTATTTTGTACTGACGATATGTAAGATACAAATTAACGAAGATAATACCTGCTAAATCGAAGTCAATATGTATGCATAGAAATTAACGTCAAGTTGTAAAGTATAATTTAACTTTGATGTGCAACAAATGAATCAAGGTAGCAAAATTGACGTCAAAAATTAATGTAATGCATACATCAATTTAAAATTCAAAATGGACAAATGTACAAAAATCATAAAAATAAAAATGCGTTTTAACTGTACAAAAATCATATTTAAAAGCAAATAACGATGAAATTAGAGAACTGAAGAGAGCATTTCATCTTCATATTCTAGGGTAGTGCCCATACCCGGTCCGTAGCCCGTACCCCCAAAAAATAGGCTCATAGGTTTTCCGTGCCCGTAACCTAAGCCCGTTATGCTCGTAGATAAATTTTATTCAAATATAAAAGCATGAAACAACAAAAAAACCTCCAAGTGTGCTATTATACAAGCATACTTAAATGTTCATAACAACGATTAATATAGTTATGGCAAAAACCAAATTAAGACTTTTGTTAATATCCTCAGAAATTTAATTTTACAACTATAAAGTCATAATGACGTTCTATTTCCAGTACATTTATCAACAAGGTTTGTCAATTCATTGACAAATCCTACATCAAACCTCATAACGATAATTGACAACACATCAAACTGTATGTCAAAAATTTAAATAAACACTACACTGCACTGCTTGTATCTAATTTTTTAGATGTTATTTTCTTATTTAAAAATCTTTTTGAATTCAATAATTATATATACATAGAATAATTTAAGAAATTGAATCTCAGCTTAAAAAATTAGTAATATTTGTTTAGTATAAGTATTTATTCATATTTATTCAAAAATACATTTATACATTTAATTAAAACTGCAAAAACTGCATTTTTTGCAAATTGTTAACACATATATATATATATACAAGGAAATTTCGTTACATTTAATTAAATGATTGCATAAATGAAATTGTGTGCCTGCTTTGGGAGATTGTGAGCATGGAATTTATACAACACTGGTAAAGAATTGCACTGCCACTATCACAAAGAAATGACTGCGCTGTGTGAATCATTAAAAGTGATTTCTTTCAAAATTATATTTTTCTAGATAAATCTTTTATACAGTAAACTAGAACTATTCTCTTGATATTAAGATGCAGTTTCGAAAGTGCTATTTCAAGATATTTATTACTCAGTTTTGGATTTCAAGATGAAATTCTCTTGATTAATTTCATAAAATTTCAAGATATTTTTCCTTAAAATCAAGAAGTATTTAATGGGTGTACCTATACTATATTTTTATCAGCGAATGCAATTATCAGAATATGACTTTAAAGTGGATGAAGACCATGAATTTTATGTGGCGTAGTGTAAATATTTATATAATATGTTATAATTTCTGCCATAAATTTACACCATAGGCTGGTGTTACACGAAGTACATACTACATATACACAGATATATCGAATTCTTGTATAGAGAATGTTTTTTCAAAAGACTTCCGCCTGCCAAATATAATGACACAATTTCACATGGATTGTAACAGTTTTAACTAAGATTATTAAAAATCTTATTTGAATTTAAAGGCAATGCGTAAACTTCCAATAATTGTTATTATCCTTATCGATATTGTAGAAATATTGTACCCGAATGTACATATGCAAAATTTTCTCAATGATTCATCCAAAATTCCTGAAGCAATATTGAGACATTATACAATTAAGACTTTGTATACTAGTGATTTTCTGGGTGACCCGGGCAGCCGAGATCTTTGGACTCAGGTTGGCATGGGTGTGCTTGAGGAGACACAGGCCGGCGCCTTCATTAACTCATCTAAATACATGTATTTGTCAAAGTAAACAATATGTTTTATGCTTTTAAGGAATAAAATGTTTAAGTTTCCTTTTCATGTTTGATATTACTTAACAAGTCTGTTTTTCGTTTAACAAATCTGTGATGTTATTGTCATATTTTTTGAAATATTACTGCTGAGCTCAACGATTGTGCTGGTATACATAAAATCATTTGGTCGGGCGCGAGCTGTATCATAGTGTTATGGAATGCCGTCGGGTCAATTGTGTTTTATGTTACGTGCGCCAAAAGTTAAGTTATCCAAACGAAGTTCTCTAGTATTATATACTATGAAAATTCTCTCATTATTCTATTATATAAATTTATTTTATATCCATCCATAATTGTTGACGTATTTGCAAGTTTTGAACCATCCATAAAAAATATCGCTTCTTTGTAATATTTTTAATAGGTAAGATTTTAGTGAAACAATTGAAAATAAAATTAAGTTCAGTATTATTTTAATGAAAAATTCCAGCGTTTACAATGATTCTAACTGACAGCATACATCAATATTTAAGTTTCCTAAGTGTCATACTTTTTAAATGTTAACCTAGAATAATTATTCAATTACAAAATTTTGATAAATGTCACTTCTATTTGAATATGTAAATATAAACACATTATTAATGACTATTTTAATAGGTAGGCTATAAACTAGATAATCTATTACTACATATATATATATAATTTAAACTTAGTAATGTTATTAAAATATCACTTTCATAATTTTGAAATCCATCCTTTCAAAGGTAGTTGAATTATGAGAAACTTTTATATTTCCATGGAGGATTTACTTTCCCCAAATCAATTTGTCTGAGAATTGTAATGATCAAATTTTGGAAAAACTAAAAAGAATAAACAAACATACATTATATGCAAGAAAATATTCCCAAAAAATCTATCTCATAAAAAACTAAAAATTATTTATCTCAATAATGTCAAACTGTTGCTGGTATTGAATATGTAGCACCCGCTTCTAAGAAAATTTATGAAGAATTACTCGATTTTTATTTAGTAGAATTTGAAGAAAATTTGTCACCGAATATTCCTAGTTGTTCAAAGTCGACGAAAAAACAGCATAGTTTGCAAGGGAAACGAGTTAATTTGTTGTTTAATTCCGTTAGATTTATAATGTATATACCGGTTCATTTTGTATCTTTAATTCTCTTGTTCATAATTTTAGAATATCTATAGTACACGTAATGACTAATTTGTAACATTGAAAACAGCAAGTCTAAGTAGATTGTGTTTCATTTCTTTATTTTAAATAGCTAAGTAAATTTTGCTTTATAGACTGAAGAATATAGTCTAGAATTATAAGAATAAATGATAAAACAATAAAAAATTTTTTTTGAAAAAATATAGGTAATTATTGCTGCTTTTAAACGCTAATGTTTTCTAAAAAGCCTATATATATTATATATATATATATATATATATATATATATATTATATATATATATATATATATATATATATATATAATAATTGTCAAAACAGTATAATTAGAAATGATTGTAATGATTATGATATTGAAAGACTAAGAAATGATTTACAAACAGCAAATTGGAAAGAACTTTTAAATATTACAATGTCACAAACCAAGCACAAGTTATTGAAGAATATATTTTATTCACTATGGACAAATGCAGAAATCATTCTAATTATAAAACTACGTCATATACTAAAATTAAAGATGAGAAGCTTACAAAACTTGTTAGAAATCAACTAAGAGCTACTAAAAACAATGAGAAATATTTAAGCAACCAATTACAAAAAGAAATTACACATTTAGTTAAGAAAATACGGAAAGACAAATTTTCAAATTTATCTATAAACGAATTTCAATCTAAATAAAAAGAAAATTAAAGCTTCGAAAGAATGAAGCAAATCACTTGAATGTATATTTTACAAGATACAAAGAAGATCAGCATTTAGACGATAATGACTTAATTATAAAAGAACCACTTGGAATATTAGTGAAGTTGATGTTTGGAAGGAATTTCAAAAGATCAAAGTTTCTTCAGCATTTGGGAATTCGCACATTCCAAATTGGAAGTTCAAAACATCTATTAGGAATTGTCAACACCTTATTCAGAAATATGTAATTATTCATTTGAATGTTATGACTATCCTGATAGTTGGAAGCATGCTTTAATATCACCATTATCAAAATGACCTGGAATCACTGAAGTAAATGATGCAAAAGCAGCCAAGCCAATAATTGGAAGAATTTTAGATTCAATTGTATTAGAAAAGTTCCAAGATGAAATGAAAATTATTATGGATCCACTTCAATTTGCATATATAACGAAGAGAAATGCGACTGACGTTTTATTATCAACAATAGATTCAATAGCCAAAACTCTTAGCAACAAAGAAACTGTACTTCAAAACAAATTAATACATCAAATGCATACAATATCTATAAATTTCAAGCAATACGTCAAGTTTGGAAAACATAGAACTAAGCAAAAGGACATACTGGTCGGAGTTCCACAAGGAGGACCACTTAGTAGCCCACTCTTTACAGTATGCACTGATAAAATCAATTCAAATATTGTTAGTTATACAAATGTTGATATAATGAAATATTCTAACGATACAAGAGTTTTGGGTAAGCAAATATCATCAACAGCTGAAAAAGATTTCCTGAATTATAAAAAATACAATAACAGAATTAGTAGAACTTAAAGTTTAACACCAGAAAATCCTATAAATTAATTTTTGTACATCATGGCATAAAAAACATCAATCTAAAGAACTCAATTAATGAAAATATCCAAGTTAATGAAAATTCAATACCAATAACAAAGAGTGTGAAATATTTAGGCTCCAAAAATCTCTATTAGAATATTTGACAAAAATGATATCCCGATCACCCTTTCTGCAACTTCTGTAATTGGCATGATCGATTGGTGTAAAGATTACACTACTTGATCATGAAGCTAAGTCCATTGTAATTCACAATTACTCTTGTCATTCTTAGGCTGTAAATGGAATGTTGAAAATGGTAATGAATCAAGGCATGGTCTAATATTGAAGCAATATAAATCAGGAAATTGAAACTCACCCTGATATGGCGTAGTAAATAATTTGTTAATGTTTTTAATAAAGAGATTAAACAGAAAATATCTTTGAATCCACTTACAACATTTTTAAAGTTTTCAATTTGCTAAAACAACATGAAAAGAGTTTTGGTTTCTGTTTTATCATATAATTAAGCGCACTCTGAAAACAATCTGAAAAACAAAAAACTTTACATCAAAAGATTTTCTGGAAAATAAGGCACGTGTATTCTACAGACTTTCCACACTTTCAACCCAACCTACTTTACTCTAGAGTTTTATTTTTCATTAAATATAGAAAATTGCAAATACTTTTCTGAACATTAAATTTTAGCATACTCTTTGAAATTAAACTTAGTGAACCCAAAATATTAGACCTATTAAAAAATGATGTGATTGAGATGAGAATAAAGCATTTTGAGTAAGAACCTAATTTTTAAAACGCGGAAAATTTCGTATAATTGCCCGCTGCTCTAAATTTGGCGCAATTTTGCAATCAAGGAGTGCTTAATACAACAGGAGTGACGACTATTTATTTATTGAGGCTTCATTCATTTAAGATGTGTGTATACTTAAATAAATAAGGAAGAAAAGAAACACAATAAACCTATGTAACTTTATGTATTTAATTCTGAAAATAATTTGTTTTGCAAAAACCTTTAAAGTAGAATTAGCTGTAGTTCTTAGTAGCCTATTTTTTATGATAAAAGAGTATTTGCACAACAAAAGTACATGCTGCTAGCTTTTGATGAAAATCTACAAAAATCATAATCATGATTATGTTGAAATCACTTTCGTAGTCTTGTAGTACATTTAATACCATTTATAGAATACATGTCAAGGATTCTGCAAACGTCCTCGATTTACAAGTTCCGCAAATTCATTACCAGGAGACTAGAAATTCTTGTAGTTAGTTCTTTGATGCAAGTGTATAATCATCTATTTAAAAACGAATTTTCAGTTCATAAGAATTGCGTGCGTTTCGCTTAAGCAAAGCCATGTAAATTTGTTCATATTCAATTTCCACTAGCTCAGCAGTGTGGCGTGTTAATATTAATTTGTATCTGGCATTATCATTAATTTTTCACATAACCCAAAAACACTCAGTAAGACCAAGCATGAAGCAAATTGATAGTAATCAAAATAAAAATTGGCACCACTAAGTGGCCGAAAACAGCATGTTATGTTAGCATCATTTTTTGCAATCGACATAAAAAAAAGAACGTTGACTTGATTTTTGTCCAGTTCGTAATTCATACCCACATTTTCAAGAATAAGAAACATGTAAAACAGTCACGAAAATTAGCAGCTGATTTTGTAATGATCATTGCAATTTCCAAAAGTAAATTTACAAATTCCCATACAATTGGTAGGATGCATTGAATTAATATTTTTAAGTGTATATACAATTGTAATAATTATATTTCATTAACATGCTTTTTGAACAACACTATTCCGTATTAATCTGTGAAAAAATCATAAACATATAACTATATATTTCTTGTAAGAATGAAACCAGCGGAACCACTCTAAAATTTAGATAGTTCAAGATTGTAACAAACCTGAACAATAGAATTATCTATTTACAAAAATTGCTACCATGTACAGTTTTGTAAATTTTCAATTCTTTTATTTCATTTAATAATTTTCAGGACAGGTGCTGCCCCAATATTGTACTGATATTTCTGCTTTTTAAAGATAGGGATTATAGGGATATAAAAATTTTCAAGTGTTAATTTTTCTTTTAGATGTATCTACATTTGATTACAAATATAAGATACCTTGCCAATATTGGTCTAAAATCGTTTTTGAAAGTCCAATCGGTTTCTTATGATTTTGGTAGAAATTAGTCTTTCCATCAAGATCACTCGTCTATATTTAATGGAAAGACGAATTTTGGGGCGGGCGGACACGGCCACAAAATATTCCCTATATATTGCTAAGCATGGATCCAACATGATTAATCGTCAACGCGATTAATCGAGATTAATCGGATGGAATAATCTATCGTGCTAGTCAAGTAGATTAGATTATTCGTAAACAGCATGCTCGATTAATCTAGATTATTCTAATTAAGTTGATGCTTATGCATTCAGTTACGTGTTTTCATTTTCGGTTTGATCTTATCTATGATCACTATTCTTGTGTCATATGTTTTAGAAAAAAAACCTTAACACTGGATATAGAAGAAGAGCGTGATGATTAGGCATCTAACATACTTAGGAAGCATCGGATGTCGCCTAATTCTATATATAGGGATTCTCGATTTTATCACGCCAACTTCTAATCAGGTTGAGAGACTGTTCAGCAAAGCTGGTTATGCTCTATCTGATTAAACAAAATCGTTTATTACCACTCAACTTAGAGATCCAAATATTTCTTTACAAACCCATGTGGAGTAAAATGACTTCAGGAAATAATCTCAAATAACAATAATAGTTGATATTTTCTATTTTAAATATCTTTCAATTGATACATTGTATTTTGAATATTTTTAATCAGAAGTAGATTAATCGACGATTAATCGCGATTATTAATCTCCTGGCAGAAGCGATTACGATTAATCTATCGACAAATTTTTTTTCATACGATTAATCGCGATTAAAATCTAACGATCCCTGTTGCTAAGCATTAAATTTTTAGAATGTAAACCAATGGAAATTTCACTATATCTCAAATTTAACTTTTTCAACATTAATAAAGTACAAAACTATTAAACACTCAGCGCCAAGCAAAACCATTGGTGACTAAAAAATATATTTATTATTATTATTTATTATTATTGCACAAATGTAACGTGGGTTTAATAAAATCAGGCAATGTATGTAATAACTGAGAATCTAATTAGCCATTCTTGACCAGATTTTGTTTGTTTAGTTACGAAATTAGCCTTTCCTTTTTAATCACGTACAAATGAAATATGCTTTCACCGGGTAGGAAATTCGGTTCATAAAATTCCTTTATAGGATCACTTGGTTCTTCCATGTCAAGAATTTTTTACTGAATCTTCGCTAAAAGTGAATCCTATTTAGATCTTGCATCAATATTAATTCAAATTTGATTTTAAGGAAAACGCAAATGTAATACCTGCATTTGTGATTCTTGTCTGCGAATCTCCTTTTCATCGGCCAAATGAGGACGAGTTCGAATAAAATTGTAGAATAAAGATTAATTCTTTTGAAGGTCACATAACTCGTTATGTTCTTTGTAGAATCTTCCTTCTTGATTCTCAAACTTCATATTATCTCTTGCCTGCTTTGCCCTTGCCCTATATTTCCTCAGTTTTCAGTTTCTGCAACGAATCTCTGCTTAAGCTCTTCTCTTGCAGTTTCTATAGTCTTGCACTTACCTACCCTTGTCCTGATCTTTCCTATTTGTTGCCACTTTATTCTCAATTCTTCTCTCCCATGCTGGCTTTCTGTCTCTCTTATCTTCTTGTCGTCTTTTCTTTTTCATGTCCATGCCTACATTCTTCAGCACCTCACATGCACCTTCATACACTCCTAGAATCTATTCTCTCCAACAATTTATTGACCTTTGTTGTCTCTTGGAACTGGCAACCTAGTTTTCTCACCTATTTGTTCCTTCATCTTTTCCTTTTTTGCTGCTGCAGTTTCTGTGTCTACTGGTTCTGCTGCTTCCGCCACTTCTGTCACAACGTCTATCACTTCATCTTCCCTTTCCTTAGCCTGTTCAACTCTCTTTTTTCCCCTATTCCTGTAACCCCTCTCATCTGGCCTGCTTCTTCTGCAACACTACAGTGCTGTTCTGTTTTGCTCATCTGTCCATTTATGCCGTCGTCAATTGGTCTGTGTGGATCCTATACTACCACTTCTCGAGTCCACACTCCCGATTGTGGAGTCCGCCTGACCAGATATTCTTCGCACCCTCTGACCATTTAAGGCTTGCCGGGGACTGAGGGCCTTTTCTTTCGTTGTCAATTTCATATTAGGAAAGGGTCGGGACAGGGCTCGAACTCGGGACTTCGCGGTCCCAGTTTCACGTTCTACCCCTTGGCCACTGGGGCCCATTGCTACTATTAATAAATATTATTATTATTATTTCTTACTTCGCACAGCTTCATGCTGGTATTTCTCTCAGCTCGGGGAACTCACCAGTTCCCAGGGAGTCTGAGAGCTTTCCTCAGCACTCTAGCTGNTAGAATCTATTCTCTCCAACAATTTATTGACCTTTGTTGTCTCTTGGAACTGGCAACCTAGTTTTCTCACCTATTTGTTCCTTCATCTTTTCCTTTTTTGCTGCTGCAGTTTCTGTGTCTACTGGTTCTGCTGCTTCCGCCACTTCTGTCACAACGTCTATCACTTCATCTTCCCTTTCCTTAGCCTGTTCAACTCTCTTTTTTCCCCTATTCCTGTAACCCCTCTCATCTGGCCTGCTTCTTCTGCAACACTACAGTGCTGTTCTGTTTTGCTCATCTGTCCATTTATGCCGTCGTCAATTGGTCTGTGTGGATCCTATACTACCACTTCTCGAGTCCACACTCCCGATTGTGGAGTCCGCCTGACCAGATATTCTTCGCACCCTCTGACCATTTAAGGCTTGCCGGGGACTGAGGGCCTTTTCNTTACTCACTGCTCCTAGTGCGCCTACTACTACCGGGACTACTTCAACCATCTTTAACTTCCACAGCCTTTCTATTTCCTCTGCCAACTCTCTGTACTNGTGCGCCTACTACTACCGGGACTACTTCAACCATCTTTAACTTCCACAGCCTTTCTATTTCCTCTGCCAACTATCTGTACTTGTCTATCTTCTCTTACTCCTTGCTCTCTACATTTCTGTCCTTTGGTACTGCTATGTCTATCATTGTTCCTAATCTTTTCCCTTTGTCTACCACTACTATGTCTGGCCTCCATGATTCTATCACTTTGCTCGTCTGTATGTTGAAGTCCCACAGTATCATAATCTTCTCATTTTCTATGATACCCTGTGGCTTGTGCTCATTCATACCACTTGTCTTCTNTGTACCATTCTTCCCACCTTGTCATGCCTGAACTTATACTCATTCTGTGCCAACTTCTCACACCCTGCTATTGCAGAATCATCACCCAGGCCCAAGATGTGTATTAACTCAGAACTATTTAGAGATGCTCTACTACAGTTTCTTACAAGCGGGTAATGTCTATCTTTTTTAACTTTCGTTGTCTCGTACATGTTTTCTGATTATCCATACTAAACTATATTTAGCATCCACACGATATTAGAGTAACATGTAACAGCCATAATTTAGGTGACTGAGTGAGAGAGACTCCAGTTAACAATGGGCTCGCTCCCCGAAGCGGTATCTGATCACCAAGAAGCCATCCGCCCATCTGCAACAGAGTAATGTTCCATCCATTGATCGACTCAGCTTATTCTCATTTGATCTAATTTTATTATGTGTACCCTAACTATGTGATAATAAAGATAGTGCAGACACTATTCGACTTAATAACTCATTCTCAATTACGTGTAACTTTAACAGTATAGTAATGCAACCCGTTCATTGGCACTAACTGCTGATACAAAAATCTAGTAAATAATTAACGCAGCAGTTTCCTACCCTACATACAATAGTAATGAATTCAACTACTAACTACTGACACTAGCTGCGTAAATTTAAAAAGGAGTTAAAACTATATACAACTAATAGCAGCTTCCTAACCTACGGTAAAATCATAGATAAAATAAATTCAATGTATAGAAGGCCATTTTCGGTCATTATAGGTCTAGTGTAATTAACAATTTGGATCTAAATTAAAATAAATAACGGTTAACACACCTAGGGCAAGTAAAAGCCCTTATACCTATTCATAACTTAGATGCGTTGTGTCGATCTAGGCAAAACCCATTTTTATCCCTCACAACAGCCTTTTGATCGTTACAAGCATGAATCGCCTAGTTGCGCATTTGAATTAATAATCAAACCGAATAAAACAAGTAGGTAATAAGGAGTTTATTCTCCATCAACATTTCTCTCCTTGTTCTTCATATTTATAGTAATTTTTTATAAAGATATTTATCATCAAACAAGTACCTGTCACCGTTTTTTGTTGCCAGTTGCCGTTAAGATGGCGATAGCAAAATCGACGTGGAGCTTTATCGTCCACATGTGATTTGTCAAAAGTTAAAGTGACAAGTAATTATTTTTACAAATTAATTTCGAATTAAAATTACATGGCTTGGTTTCATGCTAATTCATTAAAACACAAAATTAATTAAATCAAGTAAATCTATAATTCGATCTTGTTCCCTCCTTTGTAGTTTTTTGCTGTTTTGAGTGGATTATGCTACACGCCTCCCTCAGCTTGCGTCGATTTTAAGATTGCTCGCTCTCCGTGGACTAGTGTGTCCGCTCTTTTGATCAGTGTCTCTGCTTGGGTTTGCTCCCACGTTAACTCTGCGAATTCTGGTTGTTTGGTAAGTTTTGCACTGTTTCTTTTTCGGTTGTTGTTGTTTCAGCGTATCTGATGATCTTCGTTGTTTGGATTTATTCTGTGATTGTCGTTAATTGTCTAAGTTCATTAAGTTTTTCTTTGAAGAGCGGATAGAATTTCTTGTATAGCTTCAGACCTTTGATGCCGATCATCAGTGTCATTAGAGCGTCTGCCCTACTGGTATGAGCGAGTTCTTGTTTGAGACGAGTATTGGGATAGAAAAATTTGAATACATTTAGAAGGCTTTTCGTGTTTTCTACAAAGATGTAGAAAAAACTGATGTTGTTTAGTATATCTTCTTCTGTGATCTCGTCCGGTTCGTTTTTGTTCATTCGAATCATTGTTATAATTTCTACCCTTTATGATACACCGTAATATCTGTACTCTTTGTTCCATATATCCATCCATACAATATCGTTTACTCCTGAGAATAATATGATTGTTTTCAGTGATCTTTTTTCTATTTCGTCTTTTAGTTCTTGTAATTGTGTATGGCCTCAAATGTTTGTACAATTTGCTTCATATAGGAACGCGTTTCATGTAGAACTATTTAATTCATTTGTGCAGAGTCAATTCAATTACTGTGCATTCCTCTTTCAAAACATGACATCCCAAAAACGTTCATCACTATCAAAAAATTTTAACTGGTCTTTTAGAATGTTGAATTATATTGAAAAGCATGAGTCTTTTACGCAATTAAGAATCTTCATTTAAGATCATCATATAATATCTTGGCACCGAGTTACTTTATTCAATATCAATCTCTATGTATGATTCATAAATTTATTCATGAATTAAGTTCGTTAAGTTTTCTCAATAATTATATCACAATCAATAAAAGCAATAAAACACTTTTTAGCATCAATAATCGTCAAGATTTATTTTCTTTTAAATGTTCAATCTTAAGGAATGATTTCAGTTTCGATATAAAATGCGAGAAAAATATTAAACACTTCAAGAAAAAAATCTAACAAATTTCATTGAATAAACAAAAATTATTGGGCATATATAATAAAATCAATGCATGGTCGAATTATTTTTAAAATGTAAATAGTTTTTAAGTAATTTTGTCATGTGTTAGTTGGCAGACTTTATATACATATTAGCAATAAATTTACTTTTACTCTTATCATTATTATTATTATAATTATTGCGGGCGAAAACACCCTTTCCATTACAAATTAATACATATATATATATATATATGACATAAATATACTAATAAAATATCATATGGTCTGTTACAATATAATGATCAACGCTCTTTCTTAGGTCAAAATAACAAACTAAATTGCAAAATATTAAAATGAGTAAATATTTACAAATATAAATGGAATAAAATTAACGATATCATTTTAGTAGAAATAGAATTACAGATATAGAATTCTATCTCATTCTCGTAGACATTCTATCGCATTGATTAAAATAGTTTTATCTTCAAGATTATTAACACCCATTTCTTCTAAGGATTTAAAATTAGTTTTTGCAAGATCAGACAATTGTTTTATTTCAGCATTTTCAAAATTTGGAATAAATCTTTCCATATGTATATACACTAAGAAATCATCAATTCTCTTGGAATTCGAAGGATACTTATTAGCTTTGATAAGAGGATTACATGGTCCTGTATTCGCGTATGTCTGTAAGGTAGAAATATCATTAGATAAATTTGAGAGTAAACAAACGATGCGTCTGAAATTTGGTCTTTTCCAAATGTTTTTCTGCCAGCAACTGAGCATGATGTTGTAAATAATCTGTGGACACTCGTACGGTGGTGGAAGTCGGTAACCTGTTTCAATAGCTCTGACAATGTCACTATTTGACCAATTGAAATACGGTTTTCTGCCATAAGTCATAATTTCCCAACAGACTATTCCAAAACTCCACACATCGGAGGCATGAGAAAATGAGGTGTACAGAAGTGTCTCTAAAGCCATCCATCTCAATGGTATTGCTGCGTCATGTATCAAGCTATACGAATCTTCTGAATATTCTTTTTCAATAAATGTTGGAAGTCCAAAATCGCAAATTTTACAAGTTAATGACTTGTCCAATAATATATTTCGAGCAGATAATTTCCGATGAATATAATCCCGCAATGTTAAGTAATGCATCCCAGAGGCAATGCCTAGCATCATTTGCATGAGTATTTTCTTTTGTAAAGATTGATGATTTCGAAGGTATTCATCTAGAGTCCCATTCTCCATATATTTGCTAACCATAAATATAGGCGTGGACAATGTGACAACTCCAAAGAGTTGAATTATGTTTCTATGATCAAACTGGCTCAAATTTGAGACTTCTATTAAGAAATTGCGCTTGTTGGATTCAGATAAATCACCACTGAAGGATTTTAGAGCTACCAATATATTTTCTCCATCTCTGGTGTATGTGCCCTTATGAACATTGCCGAATTCCCCCTTACCAATCACTTCTCCTATCTGAAGAAATCGCAATTCGATTTCGTTTTTGCGATTTGCAAAAAAACTGGTTAGTTCAATATAGTTTAAACTGAGTGTATCATAGTATTCATTTTCGTCTGGAGGAAGTGATAATTTTATATTTTGTCGTGTAGCACTTCTGGAATTTCGTTTATAGCACAGAAAGATCGAATATGCGAATGCGATTAACAATATAGAAGCGCTGACAATTGCTATGTTGGAAATCCAAAAATGGCTTAGATAATATTGGATTAAGATTCCTTTTTCCATTCCAAAAATAACCAAGATTTAGAAGTGAATAGTATGATATTGAAATAATACACTTCTATTGTAAAAATTCAACAGCACTTTCTTACACGTCTAGCATATTTTCCGGGTACTATACAATTGCAATGTGACGAACACTTTATACAATCATGTCAGTTTTGCACAGATAAAAAATTATTAAAACCAATGCAGCAATGAGTTGGGTGTTCCATTAAAATAGGAATGTGTATAAATCAACTGGCTATTGGAGGGAACCTTTAAACACTCCCAATATGTAATTTTACACATAGCTTAAGTATTAGGAACTCTCTAAAAACATCTTAAAACCCATCGGCAGATAATTATGCAAAGCTGTATATGAAACAGAGAAGCGAGCGTGTTCTGGATTTGTGCAGCAATGTTCTTAGAGTCGGTTCATTATTCTTTTAAAAAAACTGTTTTAAACGGGTCTCTGCTTGAGCAAATATTTGTATTCAGAATTAATAATTTCCAAGAATTCAAATTCAATTCATTAATAATTTTTACCTCCGCTAAGAAGCACCAAAATTTAATGGATTCCTCCTTGGGCGGAGACGCACCTCTGGTGAAAAGTTGAGGTCAATCCATCTATTAATTTTTCCATAAAGTTCCTAACAGACAAACAAACCAAATCTACCAAAAACATAACCTCCGTGGCGGAGGTAATAATATTATTTCTATGCAGTAAATATGACATCTCAGTTATTGCATACCGATTAAGATGGGCATGTTCTGTTTGTATCAGTTCTCTCTCACACGACATAACCATTAAATCGCCACTTCAAATGGATGTTGCAGGCCTATATTGTTCTCTTATTTTCACAATTCCACATTGGAAAACATCCAACTAATTTTATCCCACATCGATGAGATTCTTCAGGACTGCAAACAGCAGCATTTCCAGCACAGCAAAATTCCAAAAAATGAATATTATCCCGGATCACCATCACTCGAAAAAATAGAACCCGAGCCCATCCAGACACCTTGGAATCACAAACCGAACATAAAATCAATCCTATTCATCACCAAGCAATGAAACTTGGCAGGACTATAGCCATAGCCTCATGTACACTATTTCTCTTTCATTAGGCTAAACTGTATTTAGCTTCCAAGTAATCTAAGAGTAACATGTTGCATATTTATAGCAAAGTTTTATAAACATATTTATCATTAAACAAATACCTATCACCGTTTTGTGTTGCCAATGTAGAAAAAGTTCTGCGTTAATATGGCGGTATCAAAATCGATGTGGAGCTTTATCGTCCACATGTTATTTGTTAAAAAGTTAGGGTGACATATAATTGTTTTACAAAATTGACTACAAATTCAAATCACATGAATTGGTTTTGTGTTAATTCAATAAAGTACAAAACTCATGAAATCAATTAATATGTGATTCGATCTTATTTTCTTTTCTGTAATTTTGTTCTTTGTTGGATTATGCTACACTATATGGATGCTTACTAAGAGAAAAAATAGAGGTTTTGGTACTCTTTGACATCCTAACGGGGTTGACGACAACAATTTGACTGCAATGCCCAAACATTTGAAAAATGTTCTCCAAGATCTCAAAAAAGCCAATAATAAGCTAAACATATTGAGAAGGTAATCATTCAATGTTATCCTGACCAGACATTCTGAAACAAATTAATCAATGAAGATAGCAATAAAACACATGTGTTTGAATATATGTGTATAAATACACTGTTTATCATTCAATTTAAAACTAACGCATTCAAATTAAAAATTAATCAATAACAATAATAATAATAATAATAATAATAATAATAATAATAATAATAATAATA
>CABFPE010000040.1:379439-419043 GCA_900660155.1 Hofstenia miamia | reverse complement strand
TCACATCAACAATTTGTTGATATGAGTAACTTTCATCCCTTAGCAGCACTATATTTGCACAAATACTAAGTGAAAGCTCGATATTAAGTATGTAATGCAAATTGCTCCCAAATGCAACCCATCTCATTATCATTATACATACAAACTAATCAAGACATTTAATATATGAACCAATATGAACATGTAATACTGTTTTCACCATGTATATTTTCCAAAGATAAGTGAAAGAGCCAATTATATACAATTATGTAGGTGTATTCAGACTTTTGCACACCACTGTATATATATATATATATACTACTATTTCAGCCCTATTATCATTGGGCTTCTTTACATACGTCGTTTATAGTAGAAGTGCGCAATTTTGTACCCTTTCCATATTTTCCTGGATCCAATCGCTTTGAAAGTTGGCAGATAGCCTCCCTCTCTTAGCACTAGAACATTGAATATGCATAGTGGTAGCATGTTTTTTCTGACGTCACATTTTTCAAAACTAGATCAGCAACTATGCAATTTTACATAAGATAAAATGAATGGATTCAATTGTAGCGAAAAAATGCATCATACGGAATAAAACGAGCTAAATATTAAACAAAAATTCAGTATAAATATATGTTAGCACTACCCTTTGACATGTCCATAAATTTTTTTGAACAAAGATATTGACACAATTTCTTTAAGAAATGAGTAAAGCTAAATCTCATGCGATGAAAAATTGCCGAGAGCCATCATATAATCACAATTTTGATGTTTTACGGTGTGTGGGTAGGGCTGCCATTTTGCATCCCCAATAAAAATAGAGTTAAAAAATTGAATAATACAGCAAATAATTGGACCTATAATATAATGAAAAATCATATAATAATACAAAAAATTATATTTGAAAATCTAATTTTATATCAGTATATAATCATACTCTAAAAATATAATTATATAATTTAAAGTTACCTACCTCAGTTTTCCCTATTATCACATTACGCCGCCTGACATTTCCACATTCTAGGGAGATCTCAATTATATCGTTACCCAATTAAATAAACGTCATTGGAATAGGTCTCTCGTTATATTTTTGTGTTAAATTTATTCTAACGAGTTCTAAAAATGGATATGCATACATAAATTCCAATTTTTTTCAGGTGGAAGTGTTTGCACATAGTCATGGCAGTTTCTTCTTCATAGCTCTTCAAGAAGCAAAGTTGGCAGATTCAACTACAGATAAATCTATTGAATTAGATGGATTTTATTTACTTAGGCAAGATCACATTGCGGTGAATGTTGGAGGCGGTAGTCTATTATGAATTAATAAAAGATGGGCAACACATATTCCTTCAGCGAAAAATGTTCTTAACAATCTGGATAAAGGAATGGAGTGTTGTCAGTTCTGGTTAGAATAGTGTTCTTAACACGAGAATACACGAGTCTCATTTTAATAAATGTTTATATGTGAACTTCAACTCAAAGATCACTTGCTGAATCCAAATTGCAAGGTCTTGTTAAAGGTCTCCGAATAGATCCTCGAGCTTTTATCCTGATAGTTGGAGATATCAATGCCTCTCATATTAACAAGCTAAATATTTTTTGTTTTAAAAACCTAGTTAACTTTCCAAATTTTTGCCTTCAGAAAGTATATTAGACTGTGTTAATGTGACTGAAAAAGGTAAGCTGACTGCAACTGAATGTTCGCCTATTCTTGGTATTAATCCTGTGACCTATTTCTATAAAGTTATTCTAATAATACCACTTGAATACAATTCAAATAATCTTAAGAAACGAAAGAACTGGAGGTGGATACAACAGGCTGAACAAGATAACTTGGATCATCTTAACACCATTTTGGGACAAGCGGATTGGAATGTACTGTATAATTCTAATGATGTTGAGGAACCGGTGGTTACTGTTAGCGAAAATTTAGGATACATATAGATAATTTTGTACTTAAGAAAAAGATTGTTATAACTGAGAATGATATTATGGAAGAGCAATATCACCGGTCTCAGTGAAAAATTTCAAATGTTGTACCCTTATTGAAAAGACCCAAAGCTGATCAAAAAGTTAATAAAAAATTTCGCCCAGTTTATTTCTATGCTATTCCCTCAAAATGTCTTGAAATGTTGGTAATACTGTTGGTGTTAGAGCACTTCAGAAATCTAACGCCGGCTATCAATTTGCACATCAAAAGGGCGTTTCCACTACTGCTGCACTTGTTGTTTTTCTTCATCAAGTCATCGCCAATTTGATGACAAAGAAATAACAGTTGTCAGAGTAAACTTCCTCGATTTCAGTTCAGCGTTTAATACAGTTTTACCTAACAAATTATTAACGATTATTGATTAGATAATGATGAGAAATGTTTTAGTCTTCATTCTTATTTACATGTGTGGCAATAAAAAGTTATTGCAATAAACGGTCAGAAATCTTCCGTTTTGCCTATGAATGTAGGAATTCCTCAAGGAGGACCAGCTTCTTCTATTCTATTTGTTAATTATACAAATAGTATTTACTTAAAAAAAGGCCTTCAGACAAAACTAAATGGAAAACCAAGACATGACATTATTAGATACTCTGATGATATATCTTTATAATTTCTGCAATTAAGGCTTCTACGGCATGCACAGATTTTAGTGAAGTTCAGGTTAATATCAATGATTTAGAAGATCAGTTCAACAATTTAAACTTAATTGCCAATGGGGAAAATCAAATGGCATGAATTTTCTCTACCATTAATATTCGAGATGAAGCTTTAATTAACTATGGCATTGATAGTAACTTTACTCTTAATGGTACTGTTATTAAACCGGCGACTTCTTGCATTTATTTAGGATCAAAATAATATATCATATTAACAATAACTTAGTGTTTATATCCAAATTTTTCAATTCTTATAGCTGCTGGTATATTTTTATAACATACATGTTACTTTTAATTTCCTATGCTGCAGCTTCGTAGATATATCTTCTAAGTCTCAAAAATAAGAAAATTGAAATGAACCATCCAATATGCAGCAATAATTTTAAATATATCTAAAGTTTCAGCAGTGGAATTTGTCACCAAAACATTGAAAAAAGATTTCATTCGGATAGTGAATAAAACATCCCAAAAGGAAAATCATCAGTTCTTTAATGAAATTAACATCAAAGATACTACGTATCAGTGTTGTCTACATATGACATCAAATACAATATTCTGTAGAACAAAGAAAATGAGTTATTCGTTTGTGGCTGTAGCTCGAAAATTCCTCACTTACAACACCTTGCCTAATCCATTGTTGTATTTTCTTATTTTTGTATATTTTTCAACTTATTCCTTTTTATCATATATTTGATACAGGAATTAAAGCAATTATTATTATTATTCTTACTCTAACTTTTTCACAGCTTCCTGCTGGTATCCCTTTCAGTTCGGAGAACTAACCAGTTCACAGGGAGTCTGAGAGCTTTCCTCAGGACTCTAGCTGTTCATAGCACTGCTGCCTTCTGTCCCTTCCCACTTTAGTACTCCCATTTCCTCCAAGTGTCTCTTATGCTTCTTACTCACTGCTCCTAGTGCTCCTACAACTACCGGGACTACTTCAGCCTTCTTTAACTTCCACAGCTTCTCTATTTTCTCTGCCAACTCCCTGTAATTGTCTATTTTCTCTTTCTCCTTGCTTTCTACATTTTTGTCTTATTGTTATTATTATTAATTATTATTTCATGTGAATAATTACATTTAAATTGGCAAAATATGCAAACGTATCACTTAAAACATATTCGATTCCTAAAGGCAAAAAATACTGTAACGAACATTTTGTAAAATTTTCTTCTACTTTCGCATACATCGGATTAAAATTTATTAAAGTAAGGCTATGTTTTAAAAATCATGGTTCTGCATAAATAATTGTAATTATGCAATGGTAGCGAAAGCCGTGAATATTACACGAAATGATTTTTCTAATACTAACTATACCTTCAGTGATATGGACTTTAGAATAGCTGCATAATATTTGAGATTGTATGCATTTGCCCACTCCAAACATTTGGCATGTTTCCGTCAACTCCGTGGACTAAACGTACTAAATAATATGCGAATCAAATCTTAAGGATGGCGTAAATTTCATTGAAATCGGGCAAATAGGTCCGGAGATATATGCTATTAAGGACACAACGCTTGTAAGTGAGACACACAAAATAACACACAGGCTATCGTATTAACATATACATGTACATGCTATATTCAGTATGTTATATATCAATGACAGAAATGTTTTAGCTACTATTCCGAATTAAAAATATACATCAAAAATAGTTAAATTCATTGCCAATTCTAAGCAAATAGGATAGCTCAATAGTCCAATTATAAAATATTGTTCTAAACAATCCGCTTAGATGTGAATAGTTCCACATCAGACTTGGCATCCACTGTTTTCTAATGATGCTAGATATGTGAATGGGTAAGATTAATGAAGCGCACGCACATATGTTGAAATTTAAATATTCAAATTCTATTACTACACTACAAACCATTACTGTTATTTAAAATTTGTTGCTTTTTTGAGAAACCATGATTGCGGCAAATATATAACAGTTAAAATGCATAGAGCAATAAAAAAATCGAAAATAGAAAACAGTATTTTGGAATTAGGAAATGAAATCGAGTTGATTTATAATGACTATCGCGTGCTTGCACAAAACAATCGCGTTTTCGCTGCAGCCCTACAGGTCCTCTGTTCCAACTGCAACAAGCCACCCATCATCTATTCTGTCAATCATTTGAAAAAACTGCTTTCTAGGAAACCACTGGAACCAAAGCATGCAAAACCAATAAAGCTCTTTTTGGATTTACACTTAAAAATGGAGATTTGCAATGAAAGAATCAAGTACTTCTTCGTAGAATACGCCGATTCATTTCTTAAACATGACTTTTTATTATGCCAACAACTACACAAAGCTATGAATAATATTGCAGTTGCCATCAATTCTGGTTATCAATTGAAAAATGTTGAGGAAACTAACAAATTGGCTTCTACATTTTACTACAAAGGCTCTCTTTGGTGTTTCAGAGGCATACTTATTTATCCGTTGCACTTGATTGATTTATTGAGCACAGCTCAAAAAATATTAAAGAGAATATTTGCACATAACAAATCTCAAATAAAAGAGAATACCTCAAATAAAGAAAAACTATTTCTGCCGAAAATTGAATCAGATGAAAAAAAGCAAGAAATTGACTTCGAGAAAATTGAATCACCGTGGAAAAAATGGAAGGACCTTACACGAGAGGAGATCGTGGCCAAAGCAAAAAAGGTTGTTGAACATACTGAAAAATTTCGCAAAGGAAGTAAAAAGGTTGCAAAGGAAAAGGCTTTTAGAGATTGCCAAATTAGTCACTTTCCTACTGAAAACGCAAACAATAAGATTGACAGCAAACGTCAGATACCACCAGTCCGAAATGATCACACAAAGCGATTTCCCACTAGTTAATTCTCGTAATTTTATGTCACAATGAATTTCATGTTCTCTATTGCGTTCTAGTAATAACTTATGTACTACATTTTATATAAAACAGGGAAAAATTATTAGAAACAATGCTACTAAACATCAAAAATTAAAAAAAACAAATTTCAAATGTTGTTTTGCATTTATACCAAGATGGGAAAGTACCGGTACTAGCAAGAAATCCGAGCAAATCGCATTTATCACAAAAGCGATATTTCTTTACTGCCTTTGTTTTATCAAGTATGACAGTCAGGGCATCACTATTGGTTGTATCCAGCCTTATCTTGACAACAATCATTTTCTATCTTACAAATTGTCGAGAAACGAAATTTACAGTAAATACTGACACCGCCTTTATCATAAAGAGAAATACAACTTTTGACATAATATCAACAAAAATAATAGAAGATTTCATATGATCTTTGAATATTATTTCTTGTGTTCTTTGCTTTCCCACGCTGAAAGTATTTTTTTAGCTTCACTCTCGAGAAAAATTTCAAGATATGTGTTCATAATATTTTCCCATACAAACGAATATTAGGAAAGCTGCAAAAATTATTTTCAGTGTTTTTTTGTATGTGCAAAGCAATTTTTGGAATTGGTAACTTTTTAAATATCTAATGTTTTGTGCCATTGTTCATGACAATTTTCTCATACTGTGTATCTATCAATCTATCGATCCATATAGATATAAATTTACAAAGAGGTTACACTTAAAATTTCATTTTTGAGTTTAAAATTTTTTTCTTGTAATTAGTTCTACAAACAGCTTTTTACTCGTTCGCATTTAACATTCTGCATATTATATATATATATATATATATATATATATATATATTGCCTTAGAAAATAGCGCTAAATAATATTTTTCAACCAACTATTGTGATAAATTAAGCGCACTACAAATTGCAATATTATTCTTTGAAAAAATATAATGAAATTAAGTGTTGCCAAGACTAGATCTATGGTGTTAAATAATTCTAACAAGACTGAAAAATTAATGTTAAAAATAAACAATAATATTATAAATGAAGAGACAAAAATTAATTATTTAGGAATAATCTTTGACAATAATGTAACATTTGAAATCGAAGTCAACAAAATAATGCAGAAAATGATACAAGGAATCAAGACACAATCCAAACTTCAAAGATTTATGCTCTAATACAATCATATATTCAGCATGTTTATTAACAACTCTTAATAAAAGAATGAAGGTCAAAGTAAAGAATTTTTAATTGGAGTATCAATACCATTAGCAAAAGAAGAAAACAAGCTTAAATTAAAGAAGATAACTACTTATTTGTGATAGAATATTTACAAAAATTAAGATCTCTAGAAGTATTTTTCAAATTGAAGGCATGAGACAAAATACCAACTAAAATACATGGACATGGGCCGAGTAGGGCTTATACCGAAGTATTGGAAAAGATGGGCTGATAAAATTGGCCGAAATTTTAAAATTTGACTATTATGTAACAGCGCAAGCATGTCAAGGATAAAATTTACGTTTTGAAGTTTTACATTAGTGTCATATGCTCTTTTAATTTTCAATTTAGAATTTTCAAATGCAGGGTGTAGAATAATTTGCACAAAGAGTAAACATTTGTCTACTCTGAAATGTTGTCACAATCGAAAGCTTTGGTTTTTTGTTACTATGGTTAAGTCAGAGTGGGAAACGGGTTAACCTGAGCCGACTCATGGGTCGTGTCAGTTTTCGAATTACTCTTAGACGGCTCGGGTCGATTTAAGAAACAATTGCAAAAGAGATACTTTTATTTTAAAACATGTTTAGTGTATAATACTAGTGAATCTTTATTTGAAGTGTTTCCTACCCTGGATTATGTTCGCGCTTGAATGAGGTTGTCAATCGCGATAGAATTTCAACTATCTTTTCTTCATTTGTTTCAGAATGCACATATCTCCCTTTTATGCATTTTAGCTGTTTTACTTAGAAGATGTAAATTAAAGATGGGCCGAGTGATTTTAAATGTTTTGCGCTTAAGTTTGAAATAATGCTTATAAACTAAAGGCGTATCTCTTTAAAGTGGTTAACTCACGCGCATTATCTGTATATAAAAACGAAATACTGAACAATCTCCCAGAGAGATGGAATGTAATACGGGCCGGGAATGACCGTAAGGGTTTTAACATAATATATTTAACCTTGTTAAAATGAAGAAAGTAGATCTGTGACTAAATGATGCACCAAGACTTCCTAATATTCTTTTTTATATTGGTTTTCAACCAAGAAAGGTTTGACAAAATGTTAAAAGCTTGTGAAAGACTAACGGTTGATACGTGAAATATCAGTAGTGAAGGAATGTCATTCGAATAGTGATATAACTGATAATCTTGTTGCTATTGATTGATACAGAGTTTTTCAAAGAATCCGTAATATTTATGAATTGCAAGAATATGCACAAAGGTAAAGGTGTTTGCATTTATGTAAAACAAGATTTTCATGATGATATCATTGAAAAATGCGTTGAAATCGAAATTAACAACTGATATTAAACGTTCATTTTTTATTATTGCGCTGTTTTCCGCAAGTGAGGAAGCATCGTGGTTACACAAATGATTTCTTTTTCGACCAAATTGTACATAAAACTGATATTAAGCAAATATCCTAATGCTTTTATTAAGTTTACTGGAGATTTTAACCAATTAATCTTGCCACACCTTACTAGAAAGTTACATCTTCTATACCACGATTAATTTTAGTGCTTGGAAGAAAGGTATTTTAGATAACTTGTTATTCCCAAGGTCTTTTCAAATCTTGTAATCCTTTTTAAATGGATTAGCTAACTCCGAAATTTCTTTTATTAGAGAAGTTACCCCGAGGAACTGAAATTTATCTGTAATATTATCATATAAATAAGATTAGTCCTGCAGTTCGTTTAATAAATCATTTTCAAGAAAAAATTGCTAATGATTTTCTGTATTTTTTCTCCTCTATAATCGGTTATTTTTGTATTTGTTTAAAATTTCTTTAAACAGAAAATAATCGTTCTGCAAGTTGGTGATCAAAATCCAAAAGCTTGCATTAATTTAAATATTTACAAATTTTCAGTAATGCAGTCAATAAATCGTGCATTTCAAAATATTGAATAAGAATTTTGTCGATTTTTTACAATTGAAGGCATGTTGATGATAGAAAACTTGAGATAAATTACAAAGTTTTTCAAGATTGAGAAAATTTAGAGTAGAAATTTAGAACAGAAAATGGCAGCTGATGGAAATCACATTTAAACCGCTCAAAGTTTTTTTTAAATTTATTTCCATATATATGAACTTAAAATATCCACGAAATATTTGATTTTTTGATTGAATTGGTAGTACATTCGTAGAAAACATTCGTCTTTGATTCACAATTGTTATAAATTTTCAAATTCTGTAAAGTACAGAATATTATACAAGGAATCCGTGAGGAAAAAATGCTGAAAAACTATATACCAGGTAAGAGCCCTGCTCAAATATATTTGTTTCTTGTACTGCTTGAATGTAAGAATGTTTCTGATTGATTTAAATAATAAATATCATGTTTACTTTTGGATGATTATATTGAATTAAAATATTTCGCGTGGTTTTTTAGGCTACGGTTCGACGATGTGATTGGTCACGCGTAATCTGCCACATTTTGAGGAAATAGCACGTCTAACCATAATCATCGGATAATTAGCGATGTGATGTGTTTCGTAATTTTCTTTCTACCAATCACGTAGCCTTAAAACGGAAATATTTCAACGTGATCAATGAGCGGACTGCTTGCTTTGGTAGCTAAATCTTCGCGCAATGAGTTGGAAGGAAACGGATCTAGTTTATGTGTTTAAGCGAGCGTAGGTACAGCATTAAGGCATTTGCTTGTTGTGGCGCAATCATTTAATTATTTTTAAAGCAAATCGTAATGAATTATTTCCTAATTCAATCATTTATTGATGCTTGAATGTTGTTTTAAAGCAAAACTAATAATTTACAAATTGTACATTTGTATGGATATAAATTCATGCAATTATGAATGAAATTCATTTATTAAAAAATTATTAGGCAAGCACTGCTTGCCTTGCTTACACGCACGAGCCGCCTATGTTCCAGGGCTACTTTTGTTTTACTATTCATTGATTACTTACATCTTTAGATACAATGAATGACGTAATTAAGTATGCTAATGATAGAGCTCTGTTAATTCCGGTAACAGAAAAAATGGTCTTTCCAATAAGAAAATTCTTAATATTGAAGAATGGTGTCTTCAAAATAGAATATTGTAGATTTGAAAAAAAACTAAAAGAAATGATCTGGTCAATTAAGTAAAAATTGCACCTGCACCTATTCAAGCGATAATCCAAGTAGAAAGCGCTCACATACTGGTTTTGGTTTTCAAAAAAAATATGGAACCAATTAACCGCCTTCAAAAATTTTTAAAAGAATGTTTGGAAATAATGTACATTCTGTGACAATTAAAATTTTGTAAAATTGTCAATGCAAACTTAGAAACCTTTTCAATGCAATTGAAAAAAACCGAGTCAATATTGTGCATCTGCATTTGGTAATCTTTCTAAGCGAGATCGAATTGCACTTAACCGACTTCTGAGTAAATTTTATCAGTGGGATCTTACCAAAAAAATTTAATGACTCAACACATACTGTTAGTGGATGGAACTTAAGATAATCTCCTCTTCCTTCTAATTTGATAGTATGGCTAATGAACTTAAATATAGAAGACAATGATTTACCTGTAAGAATAGTACTCTTAGTTGGTATATACAAACAGAAGCAGTGTTCAAGGTAGTAGAATTGACCGCTTCTTTTGAACTGTTAAATCAAATCAATGGATTACATAAATGATCATATTCATTTAGATCTTTAATCGAAGTCTTAACTATTTGCTTCCCCTCAATAAATGAACGAATTCCTTTGAATTGATTTTCAATCTTGAACATTTTCCTAAGAAAGAATAAATTAGCGTCTTTCTATTATTCTAAATGGAAAATGCAAAAAAATAGAGCCTGGCAATTCAAACAGCTCTTACATTTAGTTATCATATTAGCAAAATGATGGCGAATAGAATGTTGAGAAAGTGCAATATATTTTAATTAATGTGAGAATGGAAGATTTTAAATCTATATTTCTCATCAAGATTCGTTATGAGTTAATCAAATTGGTCAGATTTCAAAAATCTTAAGAATACACGAATACTTTGGATAATGCATAACAAAATTCCTACTAGAACGCTATGTCTAAAACAAAAATATGAGCTTACTAAAAGCATTAAATCGATTTTACTCAATTGAACAATAATCTAAACACCATATATTTGGAAGTGTAACATTATAATAGGACTGTAAGCTATTGTAACTGATATAGTCTTTCGAAATCATCCTAATGCAAACAACAATCTATATAAGTTTTGACAAATTATTTTGACAATAAAGCGTTTGAAAAGACATTTGAAAATACATAAATTAATGCATTAAAATCAAAAGAATTTATTTTAAATTGGCTAAAGTTAGTCCTTGACATGTTCCACATCAAGGATGCGCTCTTTGAACTTATGGATCCGTAAGTTACTTTATAAAAATTTAATTTCCTCCCATTTAAAAATTCTTCAAATTGAATTTCAGAAGTAGACAGTTTTCTAGATTGTCAGTAATTGTTTTTCGGACAGCCACATGTCAACAATTTGTGCTTAGATATTCCTTGCACAAGCACAGAAATTGTTCCTAAATGAATTGCATTTCGAACAATATTCGTTTGTCCCATTTTCTATGCATATATTAATTATAATTTTCCAATTATTATTTAAAATTCAGTAAATTGCATGCTTTTAATACGTTATATTTAAATCAACAGTTTATAGATAGACAACTGTCAATTTTAAAGAAATTACTAAAAGTAATTTTATCACACCTTCAACTAAGCTTATTATAATCATACATGATAGTGCAGAAACAATCAATACTGGAAGGTTTCTTTCTTCTTTCAATGTCATAAATTGATAATGGTTTGATAGTGATTTGAGGTCAACTTAATACACGTTCTGCTGAACTTTATTTAAAAACAGTTCTAAGTTTTTAAGTTAAATGCAGTGAGAATGGGATGGCTTATTAAAAGCTTTCAATATCTCTTTGTAAACAGCAATAATATGGAAAATATATTTTTCACCAAAAGTTTAATTGAAGTTTGATTAGTTATTTCCAGGAGATCTAAATATTTAAAATCAAGTTTTTTTTTGGCCAACAATCCCTAGGCTCAAAACAGTTGGGATTTTTAATATCATTATTTACTATATATTTACATTAAAATATTTCTTGATAAGCTAACAATGGATTACACTTACAGGGTATCAGGAGCAACTTAGTAGTATATACACTCTGTATATTAAATATATTGTACATCAGTTTTATACCCCTAAAAATTTTGTGGCATAACTTTTCAAATAAGAAAAGAAATATGTGATCAATCAAATTTCAAGTACCTTGATGCTATTAATAGTGTACGCATAGCTATGGCTGAAATGATATTTTATATTAGTGCCAAAAACTTGTGCATTGCTACTTAATAGGCAACGTTTTTCTTGAATCTTTTATTAGCGAATATTCCATTTAGAATTGATGCTTTAACTGTTGTGTTCTTCTTAAAATGTATTGATGTTGTCTAGATCACTCAAAAGCTTAAAATAATTCACACACTATTAATTTAATTCTACTGCAAATATTTGGCCACCATCAAAACCTCTAGGTCAAAATGGTCTGGCTGAAATAGAGCACATGGAAATGTTTTGCTTCTGACGATCATCAACAGCAACTTCTAATAGTTGTAATTAATTGATTTGTTGATACATTTTCCTTTCTATCTTCATGAATTCACTTTGAAACGAAGCAAAAAGTCAGAGGCCATCAATTTCGAGTTAAACTTTCAAATCACTTTGTCAAATTTTGAAACTATGATAATACATAAAACTGAGGCAATGTAACCGCCGAAAAATTAATTGATTCATAATATATTATATGAAGATTTCCTATGCAAATTATAACGTAATTTTTCATATTAATTCTGCAATTATAAGCGTACTTATAGATGCTAGATAAATTTTAGTTACTGTCATGTTCCGTGGTCTTTAGAATGAGTAAGTTCGATAATTTCATTTTTAAAACATCATTTACTAAATCACACACAAGGGGCTCGATCAACTATGAATGGCACTTTTATCCTCTTAAGAGTGTTTTGGCTTTGTGATGGCCATACCCAAGCATAATTATTAGCATTTGATTCTAGAAACTATTTTGAGTGCGAATGTTTTAATGAACCCTTTACAAAACAGGGTGGTGTTTACTTTTTTATACTCTGTATGGATATGGACTAATTCTGTATGATACACAGCCCTAAATTAGTTGATAAAAACTCAAACATAAATCCAGTAATATCTAAAAACTTTAAGTTTTATTATCATTAATACATTAATGAAATGCTTACATAGTACAATTACAAATATTTTCTTTGAAAATGAATCAATAATTAGTCTCAGAGATAAAAACAACAAATTCAGCAACTGAAAAAATAACTATGGAAAATTTAAACAATAGAACTTGATTAACGAAAAAATGAAGTAAATCATTGCTTTTCTTTTTTGGTATTAAATAGTGAAAATAATTCAAAAAAGTATACGAATTCGATGGAAACTGTTTAATTATTTAAATGTAATTTTACTCGATCTTTATATTTTATAATATAATTAATTATTGACAAAATTAGCTTTATATTGTAACAGTTTATCAAAAACAATGAAGTAATCGTCACTGCATTAGTTATTATTTTGCTTTACTTAGCTTCCGATATAGCTAGGACTTTATTTTTCATCTTGGCTACATTTTATCAAATTATCCGAAACCTATGTACAACTTTCTCAGGTTTTTAGATACTCCGTTAAATAGTACGAATATATCAAAACAATTTGACAGGCAATGTGCTAGATATTCAAATAATAATAAAGTTTTCATATGATAGCACCATGTAGCATTTTTTCGCGCAACTATTTGTTTTCTTTGTGCATAATTTAGCAAAATTGAAAACAATAACAAAAACAATATTTCCCATCTCGTTATTCAAATTTAACGGAGTGTGAGGCAAGAATAGGATAGGTTGAAATTGAAATTTTACCACAGTACCCAGTTGGTTACATAGATATGAAAAATTGCGATATACAACCGACATCAACTTAGTGTCACTGCCACTTGAAGCCCATTTGCGTAATTGGCATTCTTCTTGAGAGGCCTTGAAGCAGATAGACATCATATTTCAATTAATTTTCAATGTTTTGTATTTTAGAGAGACGCCGAAGCACAGCCTGTGGTTTCTGTAAGGCATAAAAGGAAGGTTCAGAGTTTCTCAAAGTGCAGTTGGATTTCGGATGCGATCGGCAGTTTTATCAAATATAAATAAATTTATTCCAATAAAAAAATAATTCAATCACCCTTATTAGCAGCAATGAGATTAGCGTCATGCAGCACATCATAACAAACACTGTACCCCAATGCTTCTGAAGTACTATATTATGTATGGTGAAGCCTAACTAATTCTTGATAACAAATAAAAACGGCCCTAAAATGAATTTCGATATAAAAAATATTAGCACTCAAGGATATCCATTTCCAGAGACAGTGTAAGAGGCCAATCAGACAAAGTAACAGTTCTCAAACTTAAAAGTATGTTACTGCGAAATTACTCCCTATCGAATTTACTTGAAGTATTCTTTTCTTGACATACGTAGTTCCGAATTCTACATGTATAATTTCTCAAGAAATTGAACAGATGTTATTCAACAACGTAAGAGAAGTAATCAAGATCATGTTCTTTAGTTCCCCAATGCATAGTAGTAACACTAAGTTCTAAGAGTAACATAGAAATTTCAAACAAATAAAATCAAAATATGAAGTAAAATGGTGTAGATGCTATCTTCTTTAGGAATTTTCTACAATTTCAAATCATATTAGTTGGGTACGCCATGGCCTATTAAAATCTAGTAAGCCGTGGGTACACAAATTTTTTGTTAAAATGTATGTAATGAAAAACATTTAAAGAGGTTGTAACATATGGATGAATACAGAAATTGTAAGATTGTGAACATAAATTTAAGCCATTTTTGTTGATTAAATGGTTAATCTTAATTGTTCATAATTTAGTATTGATTTGTGCGTTGGCCATTGGTGAGGTGAGTTTCATAATTGCTTGTCTAGCATCCAAATTGAGCATATCACAAGCGTCAATTTTCTAGTTAATGCGTTTCTTCAAGATAGCACGCCCCATCACGTAAGATTTTCATTCTTACTGATTGTACATGTTATGATATTTAACATAATAGCGGGTTGGAAATTGTAACTGCACAATATGATGTTTGTCTCCACTTCAACTTCAATAATTCGGAATAAAATTAAATATTAAGAACTACGATTTTGCGGCCTAAGGCATTCTTAGCTAATTTGTACATGTTTGTCTATAAATTAAATTGTGTATTTCCAAATTTTATTAACAAACAATTGAACTTCAGTATTATTTTAAGAAAAATCTAAAATCCAGAAATTATGTCTTATAAAAATGATGCCTTTGAAAAGATGTGTACGACATCTAGTGGGTAATAAAAAAAGAAAATAGTTAACGGAAATGCACATAGTTAAGTATCCTTAAGAATTTCAGCTCTATAAACCCGACATTTTCAGCATAAGTATTACGTATAGTGTTTTTAGAATATTTACTGCATTATATGTATATTCGAAATGTTTTGATACCTTCTTCATATCAAACATATTTATTCTTATACAATAAACTTAAACAGGTCAGATATTGATCTAAGATTAGATTCAGTGATAGCAATTGACTTGTAAGTATGATTTTAAGAGTATTCAATTGGTTAGTTATTACATTTTATAAACACTTATGTTTTATTTTGATTAGAGTGTTAATTTCAATATTTACAGAAAAGATTTTACAGTGTAGTGTAAAGGTTTATCTCTCTAAGTATAATTTCATGCAAAAATATGAAAATAGAGAAATAATTATACCCAAAGCAGCATGCGGCAAACGCAAAGGGAAGCATGGTGGAATGTTCCTCCGTCAGGTTTTCAACATTGATTTTGATAGATTAAATCAAAAATATTTTTGAAAATTTTTTTACGAAATATTAAAAGCCCTCTTTAGAAAATCCTGTCTACACTCGCGCACAGTAGTTCAGTTTTAAAGATCATAAATATTTTCTAGAATAAATAAATACATTTAATCAAACCAATATTATTGAATAGCGGGCACGAAGTACTTTGAATGTTAAATTGATGTAACCTAATTGGTTATTTTTAATTTTAATTTCACAGATAAGAGTAATAAAGGCCAAAATGAAAATTTTCAAAAAACAATGCTTTTGAAAAACACGTTGGATGAGGAAAATCTTGAAAAATTCAATGTTTTTCGTGACAGCTATTCAGTTTACTAATTCAAAACTTTGGCTTAGTTAGTTTTTTCCACATGTTAAGATGGAACGGAATGCTTTTTGAAATTTTTTGCTTTGATAAGCGTATAGAAATGGATTGATACAAGAGTTTGCGAATCCCAATGTGAGAAAGAAGTTGTAGTACCATGATTCCATTGATACTGGAAGCCAATCCAATGAAATGTTATACAGCAAGAAAACTAAGTTATCGGGAAACCAACAGATGAAGAAAATCACAACTACAGTAAACAACATTTTGATAAGTTTTTGATTCCTTGCCTGATGTCCTGACGATGTTGACTTACTGTCGAGAGTTTTCAGTTTTTGCCAAATCTTTGCATATGCAGTTAACATGATAATGGTTGGAATGAGGGTTCTACCACATAAACTCCAAACAGATGCCCAGATTCTGACATATATATTATCATTTAGGTTAAAATAACAAGCATTCCCTTCATGGATAGGGATGACGGCATAAAATGTATAGCTCCCAATGAGAATTGCAAACACCCATACAAAAATTATTAGACAAATCATTTTGAAGTTGGTGAAGAATGTCTTAAAAAGTGTGGGAAACATGATACAAACATATCTTTCCAATGTTATGTTGAGAAGTGAAAATACAGATGCATTAAAGCTAATCCAGAGTGCGGATTCACTACAGTAGAGTCTGCAATACAACTCTCGATACAGTTTATCAGCATTCCCGGGAATTTCAAATCTTTTAATGCATTTAAATAGAATCAATAGAACAGAAGTGACAAAATCTACAAGAGCTAAATTCAAAATGAAAAAATTGGTTTTTGTTCTCATCCACTTAAAGATAACGACCGCTATCATTACCATTGTGTTTCCCAGTATTCCTAGACAGCCAATAAGAAAGTAAAAAGGGACGTACCATGGTGGGGATGTAGTACAGATGGATTCCCTACCGATCGTGCCTGTGGAGTTCTCCATTTTATATAGCAAACGTTCCAATCACTATAAAATTTATTCTCGCTGATCACTATTGGTTGATGAAAGAAATATTGTCTGGTATTTATTGTGGTTTATAGTTTGTTCGAAATGGTTAAATGGCATCCTTTTATCATTTTTTAATCTACACTGAGAGGCACATTTTCTTAAATGTGTAAATACACTAACAGTGCAATGATTAATAAAATAAGAGTATTTGCTTAAAATAAACAACGTTAAAAATAGTTTTTTCTAATCAAAGACCTATCGATCTTGCGAAGATAATTTTTTAACTTAATTTTCACTTAATATTTATAAGCTTTTGTATTACCTAGAAGTACCGTTATGGAGACTCCCGTTACAACATGCTTTATGATATATAGATTTTGACAATATTTCGAGAAATTGCAAAATTTAATCGCACTGATGTGTATACATGTATACTTTGTGATATCATTTAGGATTGCTTTAATGCTAACCTCAAAATTTATATCTTTATTTGCAAAACATCAGGTAATCCACTTCTGCATTCATAACTAAAAAGTTGAGATTGAAATTAGACGTTAATGTTTATAATGTATCCTATATAATTTAGTTGTTGATGAGATTGTAGTATTTCGAGATGTTACCAGTAGTAACTAAGTCTAGGAAATATAAAGAGTTTAGCAATTTCAATTCAAATGGTTTCTGCTTTGATCATATTATGAAAAAATCATTATTGATAACTAAATATACATAAATCATCTTTATCAGAGAAGAAAATCTCATCTACAGAGTGGTCAAAAAGTCATTATAAAGAAAAAGTGGTGTGATCTGGCATAATATCTTAGATGTTAGACTATTACGAGTAAAACTCAGTGAATATTTATATTTAAGAAACCGATATTTATGTATTTATATTCATTCGTTATTTCATAAATACCGTTCTTTGTATTGCTCCTTGAACACGTTCCATCATTATGTGGTTACGCATTTGTAACTGTGTGATGATTTATGAAATATTTCTTAATAACAGCAATCTAAGAATTTATCAGAAGAACTTTTATAGGATTACTAAGAAACAATCATTGGATTATAAAGCAATTATTCATTTATTGAGGGTTTATATATATATATATATATATATATATATATATATATATATATATATATATATATATATATATATATATGCAATTATAGCAACTACACAGATAATATTTGTTCATTTTATTCGAATTTTAGTAGAAATTATTCCTATAAAAAATTCTTAAAATAGCTACTGTTGGCAATACTATGATGAGTAATGTGCGAATGTAATTAATATAATTCTTTAATAAAGCTATTTTCAATTGCTCAATAAAAGTAAATATGTGATAATAAAATTTTGGTATAAGTAATTTACTTAATCTAAAAAGCTAAGCATCTAAAACATTTGCAAGGAATACAAACTCATTTCAAAAATATTGTTAGCTGTAGTGCTTATCTATTGTTACAATTTAAGAGAGGGTATTATTTGTTGTGGAAAATTTTGCCTAATTATTTCAAACTGATTATCATGGAATTACATGGCCATCACTAAATTTTATAAATCTAATATAATAATTAATTCATATTTAGATGCTCATTTCGATAATCACTGTCTTTATTTTCTGCATTTCGAGTTCACATGGTCAATGTCCATCCCCATTTGATGAAGCACAAAACGCATTCGTTGTAAGTGAACGTGCATGTGGAAACTATTGGCACAATCATTTGAATTTAATGAAAAATGATTCTAAGACCCATGCAGGCTCCATCCAATCTAAATGTCCGTCCTTAGATCAGGATTTTGTATGGAATGACAAAGATAATGAAATCGTAGTAAGCACTTCAACAGTAAATACAGAAGATCATTACAGAGATATCGAGATTTATGATTGCCAAGAGAATGTAATTGCCAAGGTAGAAATTGGTATTTTAAGTTATTTGATTTCAAAAATAGGAATCGGTGAAAAAATGAAAATTTTTAATAGCAATAATGACTTTATTGGATATTATACAAAACAAAGATATCAAAGTAAAGACATTATAGAACTCTTTTCTAAAGATAGGGAGCGGATTGCAAACGCTACAAAAACCTGGTTTCAAGATGTAAGCAAAATTATTTGCAATGACGCCAACTGGAACGTTGTGAAGATAGCAAATTGTAGTTTGGAAGTATGTGACAACAGAATCATTGGCACCATTGTTATGATGCATGCACTCACCAGTGTATCCTCTGTGGATAATTGCACCATTGCATTTGAGGTCTTAATTGGCTTTCTTGTGATTATATTTATAATAATTATTATTATCACAGGATACATTATCTGGTATCGTTTGAAGAAAAAGACAATATCGGAAAAGGTGCCTTTGCTAAAACAGACTTCAATAGAAGGAGCTAAGCATGACTAATCTAATTTTCAAATTTGTCTTCAAATGTAAAATTTATGAAATCCTTTCAAAAATTCGTTGTGATTACATCTTTTCTCATAACCAGGTAAAGTAGATAGAGAACGTTATGAATATATTTTTACATGTTAGAATTCGATCATTAAGATTAAACATGAATTTCATAAGTAGGACTATTAATTAATGTACAATGGTAGCTCATTCATCAGTACAAGAACGAATTTTTTAACCAAATAAAATGAAATTTTTAATTGACCAACCATATATAACTGTAAGTAATTACAGAATTATATATATATAATTAAATCATAACAGTTTGAAATACATACACGCTCTATATCCAGCAAAAGTGATTTCAGTTTGTAGTGTATGTATGCTAGTGATCTTAGGGACCATATAATTTTGTTCCAATTACGGATTGGCAAGGTCCAACTAAAACCAATTTATTCTTATACTAAAATTATATGAGCAATAATTATGCATTATTAATCCGGTGAAATACTGCAAGCATACAAAACATGTATTATGGTTTCTCAAATGTTATATAATTTAATCTACTATAATATGCCATAATATATTATAAAATAAAATAATATAATATAGATAACATAATATAATGTAGCATAATATACTAAAAAATAATGTAATGTAGCAATTATGTTACATTTTAAAAATAACTGAAAGCAACCGTTATTTCTTATTTCTTATTCAATGACTTTTAACAAAAATATGTAGGTTTCAACTATAATTTATAAAAATTATTTCATAAAATTATATTCTATTAAACTTTCAATTGTCAAAAATATTCTTGTATCAATTGATATCAATTTAAGAAATTCCCAGTGACTATAATTTTTGACAATTTGCGCTTGCTTAACGACAAAATATAATGCTTAAATGTAAGCATATTTGTAAACTTGGCTTATACTAATAGATATATGAGTTATAATTTAGATAATAAAGATATAATGCAGGGTATAATGAATGGAATTAATTTGGTAGAATGTTAGAATCGCAATTTAATCCATAGATCGATTATGACAATACTTGACTCAATGGCTGACGATTCCAAAGGAATATTAAAGTACAGTAACAACAATAATAATAGACAGATACTACGATTAGTAAAACCAAGGCATTAGCAAATACTTACGACTAAGAGAAATTGCTATGAAGCCTTTATGAAATCGTTGTTGATGTAAGACTAAAGAAAGTGAGTTAATTAAAAATTTTTTATGTTTTCTGCATTGATATCAAAATATTTATTTTCAATTTGAAAAACAAAGTTGTATATTAGTCTAAGCCTTTGTCGTTAAACCAGTTACTATGTCTTCACTGCAAATAAAAGTTTGCGTTCATATTTTTAATAAACACTCTCAATCCAAATTGGATTTTAACTGATGTATTTTAAATTTGGAAAATAATTATGGTTTTCAGCATAGTTAAACCTTAAATTTTCCATTTTTTTTACAAGGACAATCAGTATTTCCACATTTCTCGAAGCCTATGACAAAATTTGAAAATTCTGAGATATGTACACAATTATTGGCGACCTGCTTGAACGCAATTGTGAACATTTGTATTTAAGTGTGTTACCGTGGCTAAGTTCTTGAAAGGAATCATGACTTATCATTGAAAATTTCATGCATCATCGAAGAGCGGCGGGATGCAGTCTAAGGACGAAAATGAATAGGAGCCACTCCTATCTTATGATGCCTTCAGATTTTGGCATGCATGTCCATAAATCAGTATTTTTGGATTCAAATCCATTCTAAATCCATTTTTATTGAAAAATGTGTTAAAATTTTTCGGGATACGTTTTCACTGTTGCATGGTGGCAGATTCACCCATAGATGTGTCTATATCTGAAGATTTGCAAAACTATTTGAAAATATGGATAAAACGGTTTGGAACTTTAATGAAAAGCGATATATTTTATGTTTAGTTGCTACAAAAACATAGAAAGGCAAATGCAGATAGCAATTTCTTTTGAGATGGTCTGCAACTCTGAAAAAATGTTGAGCTCAATTTGTTAAATAATATTCATATATTGATTTATATAATGCAATATTTTTAGCTTAATATAAAATCCGCACTCTTACTTTTTTGAACAACATGACACACTAGAATACATATTCTTTTTAGACTTGAATGTCTACTTAACTAAAATTGGCATTAACATATAGAACAAAATTAAAAAACTTTTTGATTATTCTATTGCATTCTATTCCATGATAGACAATAGTTTTTTCAAAAATATAGTTACAATTAAAAAATTAAATGTAAAATATTAAATAATAATGTCAAAATTTCCAATTTAGAATCATTTAAAAAATTGGTACAATTAATTAACTTTTATTATTAAATTGCGATTTGACATTAATTTGTACTTCTATTATTTATGCAATATTTTGTATTCGTTGCCTAAATAGCTTTCTATTATTGTTTTTAATCCAAAAATGTTTTCGAAATTTTTGTAATTTTTAAGGTTTTCTATTTGCACCACTTCTTTAATTGAAACTTTTTAAATGAAGGAACTCTAGTAATACACAGGCTTGCTGTGGGGTGACATTTTGAACTTACAAATCTACATCACAAGTCCATCACCAAACCACAGGAATAAATATATCCCCACAGCAATTTTCTTGACAAAAATTTTAAATATTTCAATACAAAGTATTTGTAAACACTGAGAATTATATGAATATTTAAAAATATATGAATATATGTACATAAAATTATAATAAAATTTTAGAACTTAATCACTATCCTTACCGTTGTCATTTCTGTAAAACCATTTCTTAAAGTTTTTGATTTGATAATTTTTTAAGTTATTGAAGCTAGGAACAAAAACCCCAGTAAGCTAAAATTTCACTCTAAATTTCACCACATGTGGTGTGGTGTGATGTGGGGAGCTCCACTCTCAATGCAAGACTGTTAATACACCAACAACTCTGAGTGGAATATTAAATATTACAAATTTACTTCCTACTTGTCAAATTACTTTATGCTAGCATTGTGATATACATGTATACATATATATATGAACCCAGATGCTATTACAGACAATTGCGGATTAGAGTATATTGTATATATAAATGCAAAACTCAGGGCTCGCAATGGGGCGGGAAATCTATTGGATTTCCATGGGTAAAATAACCACGGATTTCTTCTTGCGTTGAAATCAATTCCCAGGGGGAAATGATGGGAAAGTGCCTTAAAAATATATGCTCATTCAACACAATATGTTCTAAGAAAAATGTATATAACTAAAAACAAACCACAACTGGGGTGACCACATCATAAAAACATGAAGACAACTTTGTGCTTTATGCTGCAATAATTGATTTCTGTAATCGAATGATTAGTGGATTATTTACGTGAGTATTAATGAAATGTATAATTCTTCATGTACATTATTCATTAAGTTATGCAAAATTATAACACTCTGCAGGCAAGTTATATGAAACAGTCCACTATATAAAATAGAAGAGTATTAGAGATTAGTCTTCCTTAGGCATATGTCATGTCAATGCCAATTCCACGATTAATTCTAAAACTACTACTTTTAACTTTTAAACTAAAATATTTGAATTATGCAAATGTAATAAAAGTCACTTTGTTTACGGAATTGATAAAAGTCAAAGTTTGTTTATCATTGGTCCCATTTACTTCACTGAAGCCATCGCCATAAATTCAGAATATTACTGCAGCTAAATAATCCAACTATTCACTTTTCAGCTTCTCGACATGAACTTCTATAAACATTGTTCTAGTAGAATAACGCAAAGTTTCGCACCGCTGTGGCCACTATGCTGTTTCTTCAAAAGTCTTTCTGGAAACGGTTCATCTCTCAAAGGCTGTGATCTGTTCGGTCATCCGACTTGACCCTGGCTAAGTTACTCTTATATAGCGTCCCGAAGGAAAAAGTTCTTCTCAGGAATCCCCCAACGTTCTCGAGCTCGATAGCCTCTTTCATTGAACAAATTACTTCCAAACTTTGAAAATGGTGTTCTTAAACATGCAAAAGCCTGTATAGCAGTCGACAGCAGACATTTGCAGCATCGTTTGTATATCATCCTCAACGATGTTCATAGAAAAAATTTCAATATTTTATAATACACTACCTCTATTTCTAGTCCTTGGTGAAACAGCCGATAGGTTTGAAAACTATCGCCGCTTCCCAGAAGACTTCAGATTATGCCCCAACCTAAATTTGCGTAGTTTGGGAATCCTTACCCACTACGCAAGCCAGATTGACACGACATTTGTGAAAATGCTCTCATTTAATATGAACATTTGTGCCTGAAGTATTTGAAAATATTTCTTATTTTTCTAGATTTGTTCATGAATATATCTGAATCTGAAAATGTGCGCACATGCCTCGTTGATGTTCCGTGGTTCCAAATTTTTATTCAATTGTAGTTCTCCGGCATATTACTAAACTAATTTTGTAATTGCTACTGAATTGGATGCATCAAACATTGGTATTGACAGTATCATGAAGATAATGTTATTATCTTATTCTCTTTCACAACTTCAAGCTAGTGCAACTCACAGCTCAGGAAACTCACCAGTTGCCAAGGAGACAGAGCTTTCATGATTCTAGCTATTCCGAACAGTACTGCCTTCTGTACAAACGCCTCTTTAAACTCCGGTAATCCTAACTTCTCCAAGTATCTGAGTCATATTCTTCCTTAGCTTCCACTCTATTTCTTCTGTTTTATAAAGTCCAATTTGCAATTTAGAATCCACAGTGGATCGGAGCGAAATAGAAATTCTGGTTTTACAGAAGTATGCAAAACAAAATTTACCATCGTTAAATGAAATTTTAGATCTTTTGACCAAAAATATGTAAGCATAATCCACTCTTGAAATATGTTAATGTATGTATGCGAAAACATGCCTATTTATACACAGATCTTGATGTTGACTCATAGAATTTATCATGTTTTTGCTTTTGTCAATTCAAATTGGACGACATTAAATACTATGCTTTTCACAGTTTAGACATGTAAGAAATGAAAACATGGATTAACAAAAAACTCATTTTATGATTATATATTTGGATTAAGAACCCAAAATACATATGCATGTAAATAATAGCATAATACACCCAGGTGATATATGTTAAATAGCATAATTATATAGGTTGCAAATGCAGCTAAGAGCCTTATAAGGTGCACACTTTAACATTGTCAACATCCCTAAGCTCATTAGGTCCTTTGCACCGTTTATTTTCTCGTTCTCAGCGGCGTAGGAAAAACCGAACACATTAATAGTGGCGTTGTCGGCGTAACACTGATTTTACAGAATTAATAATAATAATAATAATAATAATGTGTATTCTTATATAGCGCGGACACTACAGAAGACTCTGCCGCGCCAGAGTTAAACACAAAAATTACAAAAATAGGAATACATTATGCAAAATAGGCTTCATGAAACAGGTGCTTTTTCAGTTGTGACTTGAAAGCAGGGAGGGATGAAATGGATTTCAGTTGGGTTGGCAACCTATTAAAAGTCTTTGGACCACAAGCAGCCAAAGCAGATTCAGTGGAAACTAGGCGACTTCGGTGTACCACATATAAGGAATGGTAATCGGATCACAGTGAACGAGGATGAGAAACAGGAATAAAAAGATCAGAAAGGTATTCTGGTGCATAGCCATGTGTTACTTTCCAAGATAGAAGTGAAATTTTATACGTAATTCGTTCTTTTATAGGTAACCAGTGCAGTAAAATTAAATATGGAATAATATGGTCATCATACTTTAGCAGAAATATGATTCGTACGCAGCTATTAAGAACCTGCTGCAAAAAACGGATCACAATCGTGACATCCGTACAAAAGCGCGTTGTACTGGTCAAGCTTGCATATGACGAGCGAACGAATAAGTAACGTTGCAGAATCAACAGACAGATAATGACGTATTTTCCTGATGTTTCGCAAATGAAGGTTGCATGATTTAACAATAGCAGTAACATGCGACTTCATGGTGAGCGATTGGTCAAGTGAACATCCAAGATCTATGACTTTGTTCTTAGAGTGTACGGAATGGCCAGCAAATGTTAACGAGGTAGAAACCTTGCTAGCTGCCAACTTTCTGAGTTGGTGTGGTGTACCAAAAATGATGAATTCCGTCTTGCCACCATTTAGCTTGAGAAGCATATTACCCATTGCTTGCTATAATGAGTCAAGTAATAGTTCAGCCTGATTAGCAAATTCAGCATATTTGTTAAGCGAAAAACAGTAATATATTTGCGTGTCATCTGCGTATAGGTGATGTATAGATAAATTTAAAAAATAAAAAATAGTTTTACATGGAGCTAGTCAGCGCGCATATTTTACTGTATAACCCTAGTGCATAAGTTGAACAAGAATTGAAAGAGTACTGGCTGTTCTAAAGCACTGTAAAACTGCGGGTGTATGGCATACTTTAAACTCATTTGTTCAAAGATCGAAACTGAGTGAAATAAAATAAACAGCTGCAAGTTCACCAGAAGAGGACCGGCAATCATAATTCGTTTCGTAATATAGAAATATCAAATTCGAATCACCTCTAAAAAGAAAAATTTTTGAAAATTCTAACGAATTTTTGAAAAGTTCTTTACTAAATTTAACCTCATTTGTCCAAACATTTATTTGGTCAGTTTCGAATTTTAATGGCTGAATACATGCAGCAAAGCTTAATTTACTCATAATTGTTTCGTAACACAAACAACTTGCAATATTAAAAGTGCTATAGCTCTAAATACCAAATTTTCCTTTGTTTTTTTCATACTAATTCAATATTTTACGAAGCCATCTAGCAAATTTTGAAAATAAAAATTTCGTCATTATTCTGCTCCCTCAACAAGACAGTGTTCCGACCAATTGGAGAGATGTATTGTGCTGGAGAGTTGTTGTGCTATATAACATTATCTTCCGGTTTCATATATTTGCAAGCTTCGTTGATTATTGATCGTCCAAAAACTAACTCGGAAGGAAACAGGAGTGCGATTCTCCTTTTGATGCACGCAATGTTAGTATAATGCGTTGAATATAGTCAACCATGAATCCCAGGTATCCAAATTGTAATGGCCCATTTAATGGTTTGTACCATCCTCTCTCTGTTAGACCAGTTAAGCTTTGGTGATGCGGAGGAGAGTACTCGAGCTTACATCCAATTCCCGAAAGCCATTGATTGAACTGTATACTGCGTAGCTCCGGGGCATTATCAGATACAAAAATTCGCGGAACACCAAAATTAGCAAAAAAATCTTTTTAAATTTTGAATAATATGGTTTTCTATTGTATTGGCCATGAGATAGCGGCCAAGATGTTTCAGCGTCAACAATTATCAGTAGATTCTATCCGGGTAATTTATCTGATTGAGCGAAATCAAAGTGAACTGGTTCTAATGGGTAGTGAGTTTCTTGCCATTGTGATTTGCATCTGAATGGTTATATTGAGATGTCTTTTGCTGACAGTTTAGTATGTACTCTAGAACTTGAGCATCCATAGATTGCCACCAGCAATTCTGCTTTAAGATATAGGATGTTTTATTAAGTCCAAAATGCGCTTCGTTGGCTTTTTTATACAGTTATCTCTAAGAGTTGCAGGGATGATATATTTGTCGCCTTTCATTAGACAACCACTATTTTCGTTAAGTTCCCGACACATTCTTTTAAATGGTTGCGTAGCTTGGGAGCATCTAGACCACGAATTATTCCGAAGGCACGAAACAAAGCGTTGAAGTATGGGATCAAGTTCGGTTTCCAGACGTATATCACTCACGTCGGTTACATTGTAACAATGTGTTGGCTCGTCTTGTTCACTAACCATGTTCTTTATGTGTAATGCGTTATTCAAAGCAAAAAAGAAATTGAAATCGTCTGAACCGATATCTGGCTCTTCTGTACATGCACGATATGCATTATGTTTTTTTGTTTTACAGACTTGAGCAAAGTGATCCTTACCCTACCATTTGTTACACGTTTTCCCTTTCGCGGGACGGGACCAATTCTATGCTGAACTAAATTAGATCAGAAATTATTGCGAACATGTTATTGTAATGGATCTTTTCCTGATTGTTAAAGTATTTTTTTGCAAATATATCTTTGTTATTGGTGTAGTTATGTTAATTTTCAAAACTTTTGGGTATTAGTAATATTATATTTTTATTCAAAATCAGAGTTGCAGTCAGTGGTTTGCAATACAAGCCGCATCAGACAAATCAGAGGGGATCTTCTTTTTGTGGATTGACAATTATTGACAGAAGAAGACGTCTATCGCCAAGCAGTTCTGAAGCTATTGAAATATTGGATTTGTATTTTAAGATCTTACTTTATTCATTGTGATAGCTGTAGTGTCCTGGGACTTATGGGCCACCCTGTGATGCCGCAGAAATAATAGCTTTAATTTACTACAACATAACTAAAAAATTGTGAGAATATACAAATATTTCACCCTGTATATATATATATATATATAATTTATATATTTATTTTATGACAAGCACGCTGTTTAGAATTATATATCCTCTGAGAATAGTGATTTTTTGTAATAAAAAACGGATATGAATCTTTTATGCCATTTTAAAGTGGGTAGGTAAAAAAGATTGCTAACAGTATTGCATATTCCATTCCATTAAATGAGAAAATAGTAAACAATTACAGGACACAATTAATGCGTTTCTAAATGTTGATGGGAATAAAACTTGCTCCAAAAATTCCAACACGGAATGAAAACGGGCTTGAAACAAAAGTTGAGGGGCCGTTTCTGAAAATTTCAGGCCCGTGTCCATCTCTGGTTCGAAAAGTATAATAAAGTCTACTCACTGAAATTGAAAATCCTAAATTAAATTCTACAAAAGTATGATGTCCGTGTAGTGTTTCATTTCANGACAACCACTATTTTCGCTAAGTTCCCGAAATATTCTTTTAAACGGTTGCAGAGCTTGGGAGCATCTAGACCACGAATTATTCCGAAGGCACGAAATAATGCGTTGAAGCATGGGATCAAGTTCGGTTTCCAGACGTATATCACTCACGTCGGTTACATTGTAACAATGTGTTGGCTCGTCTTGTTCACTAACCATGTTCTTTATGTGTAATGCGTTATTCAAAGCAAAAAAGAAATTGAAATCGTCTGAACCTATATCTGGCTCTTCTGTACATGCACGATATGCATTATGTTTTTTTGTTTTACAGACTTGAGCAAAGTGATCCTTACCCTTGCATTTGTTACACGTTTTCCCTTTCGCGGGACGAGCACCATATCTATGATGGTAACCACATTTGGTACAAAGTTCATTCCGACCTTGGTTCGAGTGTGTCATATTCATAACTGACTCATCATTCAAATGCATGTTATTAGTGAAATTGTGAATGTTTTAAGAGTTTGAATGGAACTTATTGCTTCCTGGAGTGTAATTTTATCATTTAATAGTATTGCATTGGTTAGCATTCGTTGAAATTCTGGATTAGTAATACCAGTAATAAGTTGTGCCATTATGATGCCAGTTTCAATGTCTTTTGAATCTTTCAATTTTATGAAATCACAATCAGAAGCACATTTTTTGAGACGATTTAAAAAGTCACTTATCTTTTCGGACAAAAGTTGCTTCATACCATGAAATCTGCATCGCTCTGCCCATATTAGCTTCTTCTTTGATTGTAAATAACTAAGAAGGTTCTTTTCCAGGTCTACGAAAGGAATTTCTTCAATAGGAATGGGTTGCACAAGGTATAATAATTTTTCGAGAGTGTCAATTTCGCATAGGAACATGAAATAGCTTGCGACTTGCAAGTTCTCAGTTGTATCTGAATAACCTTTAACGCGACATTTTGCTTTGAACTGAACAACCCAGGCCTTTGCCTTTTCATAATCATCGATAGGAAAATCGTTTTTTCCTTGTTTGTGTTCTTTATCTGACTGCGCCATGACGTGTTTTAAAAAATCTATCTAAAATAAAATGTACGTCTATTCATACCAAACAGCATTTACAATAATAACCTTAGGTGGGCAAACATGTCTACAACTTAACAAGTTTACAACTCAACAAATACAAAGATGTTTACAACTTAACAAGTACATGCGGACCAGATAATCATATGCGACAGTATTCTTGTGAATATTATGACAATTTTGGTTCTAACAAAATAATTAGAATTTTATGAGGTCCTTTAGCACCTTGAAGTAATCCGATCTAAACATAATCTAGAGGAAGACATTGTTTTGGAACTTTTCTAGCAGCTTTATGTAGACTTTTGAAGGAAACCAAACTGGAGATGTAGGTACTGATATGGAAATGAACCTGAAAAAGTTCCCAACCAATCCATTGATTGCCGGCCCAACCCAGCTCAGTTCCATCTATTTCCAATTTTAACAAAAGATAAGGATATCAAGAAAATACTTTGTACGTAACATTTTATAGAATAAAATAAGGTCAAAGTAATCGCGTAGAAATATTGAGAGAATGTTGAAGTCGTTTAGTCTTTTGTAGTAATCGAATCTAAGCTAAATACAGATCAAGAAATTGTTTTAGAACTTTGCTAATATACATTCTGTAAAAACATTTCGACGAAAATGCTCCATTTTTTATTTTGGAGCATCAGTAGATATTTTTCTCTGCATCTAACTATGAAAGGATTCAATTTTGCTATGATTTTTTGTCGATTACTAAGGTCTATGCTACATAGAAGGCGATGAAGGCACTCCATTTCGAATACGATGATAGGTAATACTAGCCATTTGTATAATTTAAATTTGATATGTTGCGTAGTTTGCGCAAATTTTCGACATGCAAGAGTCAATTTAATTATTCCGGCTATGAATGTGAACGTCTGGACTACAAAATTTCCACAATACTAGTATACAATTTTATTTCAGGTTGTCTTGTTCAAATTTTTTAAGACTTGTAAATAGGATATTTCTATGTTTTCTTGAAAAGTCAATCAATATCATTAAGTTTCATTTAAATTTTTAAAACTTTAATAGATTTTATAGCTTTGGGTTACTAAAAGTACTCCCAAGCCGTTAGTTGGTACCTAATATAAAGTGTTCTAGCAAATAATATCCATATACATTTTGAATTTTGAATAATGTACTTTTTCTTGACTAAATTTTGATATAACACATCACAGTTGTAAAGATATGATATCACATCGTTTCCTTAGGCAGGCGAAAACGATGCAACTGGTTGTTACTATATTAATAAAAAATCCCATTGGAGGAATTCAAACTATTTCAAAATGATCCTAGCACATTGTTTGTTATATTTCACACCATATATTGGACCATCACAAACAGAAGTAATGAATTTTCATCTAAATAGAACTACCTATAATATTTTTTTACAAATTTCAAACAGTATTTTTTTAAAATTAATTTAACTTGATGCCTGGTAAAAGTGTACCATAAGGATGCACCCAACAAAAAATTCCTGAACTTGACTAATGTGGATTATTGAGGTTTATACAATTTCAAGTATTGAGTTTCATTTAAGCACTCAAGCACGGTTAATACCACTCTCACAAATTCTAAGAATATGACTGTGAATAGGGCTGTATTCCTAAGTAATTAACAAGAGGGCTGCATTTTTATATTATATTTCAACCAAACTTAGTCTCTAAACTATTAAAATCCAACACCCCAAACTGTAGTAAAACTTTAACAAGAGGGCCTTGGTCTCCGATCGAACAAGGTGGGCTGAGCTCCCTGAGCAACCCTCGAGTACACCCACTATAAATATATTTGCAAAAATCAAAAACACACCATTTCAATAAATGAAATACTTACTGTGAAGAAAGCTGTGGTATCTAGAATACCTTGTCAATACCCACATGCTCGGAAAGCTTACCTCTATAAAGGCTATCCTGCTAGAATTTTTCGCACCACACAAGGGTGGACATGGGTTAAAATTTCCGCTCAAGCTTCACACAGCCGCTTATGCTAATTTGACCAATTTTAGACCTATTTTAGAACCATTTTATGATCCTTACCAAAAAACTTATTTTTTAGGTTTGGTAGACCAAGATGGATAATGTTGGAAACTTATAGTAAAATCTGAACACTAAAATTGAAAAATTTCATCTGAGTATTATATGAGGCTAATGCAGACTTGTCAAAAAACCGAGATTGAGCACTGCATTGGACATACAACTAGCCTAAAACGAGCCTTTATTAAAGCAAACAAATTTATATTTCTGCTTTTTAATTTGTTTATGCAGATTTTTTATATTTTTTCTTTCAATATACCTATTATTATAATAATAGGAAAATCTATGTAAAAAATTTTTTAAAAAAATATCGACTAAGAAAAGCCTCATTGAAAGATTCTATGTCATCATCATCTTCATCATCATCATCATCATCACCATCATCATCATCATCATCATTTTGCAAGTGACACATCCAGTCAACTTTAAAATTCAAATTCCCATTTTTCATCCTCATAGAAAAGGATTCTGAGTTTTTGTACTTGAAAACTAAGCTTTTCAGGATGTCAGAGATGAAAATATTTGTACTCAAGGAACTTAAGAATATTGCAGCAAAGATCAGAAACTGCAACTCTGGGGTCTGTGGTTGCGCGCAGAGTTGCAAGCGACTCAGTTTATAGACGTCTGAGTTGGATTCGGTTCGTTTGTGTCCGGTTTGGTTTCAGCTTATAATAGCGGATTTGCAAACAGCTCAAAACAGTTCGAAATTTTTAAAATAACGTAAATACGTCGTGTTATTTAAATAAAAATATGTCAACGCTGGATCGAAATTTGCAAAAATTCCGGCAATTTTATATTTCTTCGTTTATGGCCAAAGCAATCCACAGAGAGGTGGAGGGGCAAGAGAAGCTTCTTTTCAATTCTATGTTGTTTTCAATATATTATGGCTAGAGTGGTTTCTAACCGCTCAATGTTTGGTATCAAATCAAAAAATATCAAAAAATTTACTTTTGACAAAAACTGATAATATTCCAATTTTGTAGACAAACTTGAATTTTAAAAAAGATGTAAACGTCAAATGCTACGGTATCTGACAATTCATGCTACACTGTGTACGTATGTTACACAATTTTATGTTTTTCTGAAAATTTATTTGTAGTATTTACTTATATTTATATTTTGTGCCTGGTTCAAAAAGAAGTCTGCTTTCCTTTAATATTTTCTTTGAGTTTTAGTTAAAGTAAAGTCAATAATTTAATAGTCACTATAAGCACTTTTTTCGACCTTCTAGGCCTATACCAAATAATGTGCTTACTTTGAACATCGTCTTCGTTTCTTCTAGAAAAATTCGACTTTATTTTGGTCGAATAATTCGAAGTAAAACGACGATTCTTCGTTAAAAATATCGAATCTTTTGAACAATTTTGCTTATTTCAGCATGATGCAATGCAATTAGAACATTATGAATATCTTATCAAATATGCCAGAAGTGGCTATGAGGACTAGTTATCATGTCAGATAAATAGAAATGCAATATTTTCGCAGATGACAATTGTTAATAAATTTGAAAAATTCTGCACATCCTATAACTAAAATTTTGAAATATGTAGAATTTCTTGCAGAAATTGAATTTTATTTAATCTTAAGGAAGTACATGTAGTTTTCACTCTTTTCTATTATTTTCACATTTTTCTTTCCATTTATTGTAAACTAAGCGTTGCTTGTGGGTATGGTTTGGTTTGCAATTTTTATATTTTATTTAATTCGTTTGTTGTTCATATGCTCATTTACTCGCATTTTTGTATCTTGATGAAATGTTTCTCTTGATTTTTAGTGTAAAGAATATTCAAAAAATTGTATTTATTTTGGTACAATACGCCCTAATTATAACTATATATATGTTGATTTTTCGATGAAAACTTTTGAATTTCTTAAAAATGGGTTTCTATCAGTATAAATGACGATTTTTTATTACGGTATAATGAGATAAAAAACAATGTAATTAGAATCATTTCAAGCTAGCATTGGGAATATTTTTGAAAGAACACACTTTTAAAATGAACTTGAATAATAATGTACATAATAACTAAAATTACAATAATCCAAAACTCTATATGAATCATTCAATTAAATACATACTATTAAAAATTAAGAACATAGTTTCCATTTCCTTCAATTACCTTCATGTTTTGGTTTTCAATTATTGTATAGTATTCCAAAATTTTCTTGGCTAAATCCTTATCGGTTTGAGCATTGATGTTAAGTTCATCAAAAAGTTTTTTCATACCATCTGTTACAGCTTGTTGACGCGTAGTTTTTCCTATTTCTTCTGCTTTGTTCACGTCAGTTTCATAGAGAGCATTTGCTTCATTTCTAACAAGAGTGATATTTTTGTTAATCTCTTCAACCATTGTTTCCGTTACTTTTCTTACGGAATCAATTTCTTGCTGTAATGACGCCTGCTCATTTTGCAGAAGCTGGACTGCTGTATTCCTAAATTTATCTTTAATTTGATCAGGAAAACTGACTTCTTGTACTAAAAATTTTCCGCTTTCAATTTCCAGATGATGATGGCTAATCTCCAAATTAATACGTTCTCTCATTGCTCGCGTGATGTTGACACGATCGTGGATGAACTCATCAACTGTGTAATGAACGGCAGTGTTTTTTACAGCTGATTTAATCATATCACGAAATCTTGGTTCATAGGCTCTTCCAAGTCGACTAAAGATTTCTGGTAAATTTGTAGTATTCAATCTATAATAAACATCACAGTTTAAGTCGAAATTCAATCCCTTTTTTGAAGCAACGCCTAATTTAAAATGCAGGACGTTGTATGTTGCAGGAAAGGCAATTGGAGAGTTGAAAAATCCCCAAAAATATACTCCCTTACCATAAGCCTTTGACTCATCGACATCATTGGAAAAGGTGTTTTTCTTAAACGCCACTTCGTTATAGCGAACAAAGCTCAGATTCGGATATATTATTAAAGTGATAAGGCAGCCGATTATGAACAGTGCTATTGAAAAACCTGTGATTGTATATTTCATATTGCAGGTTTGAAATGTTTGTCGAATATCTCTTAGCTTTTCCGGTTCTAAGCTGTCAGTAGTTGACTCACCAATATGTACAACACCGATGTGTTTTTCTCTGCTCATTTACTTTTGCTTTTGCAAAGTCAACATCTATGATAAACAACAACAACAATTGCATGCAATTAGAGAATAGTAAGTGCATGGAATATACATTATTTCGACCTTGCTGAACTATTTAATCGAACTCGGATTATATTGCAATACAAGTGCATTGCAATGTTGTAGCAAATTTCTCCTAATATATTGGAACATTTAGATTTCATAAAAAGTACTTCTTTGAAAACTATAACTCAGAATATCACTCCTCTTGTAGTAACATAGAGATCCAAGTACTACATTATGAAGCCATTGTATGATATGATTAAAATTTTTTGATCTACGCTAATCCTGGTTTGACTGGTGTCAACTAGTATAAATGAATTAAAGGGCTTTTAACTATAACTCAGAATATCACTCCTCTTGTAGTAACATAGAGATCCAAGTACTACATTATGAAGCCATTGTATGATATGATTAAAATTTTTTGATCTACGCTAATCCTGGTTTGACTGGTGTCAACTAGTATAAATGAATTAAAGGGCTTTTAACTATAACTCAGAATATCACTCCTCTTGTAGTAACATAGAGATCCAAGTACTACATTATGAAGCCATTGTATGATATGATTAAAATTTTTTGATCTACGCTAATCCTGGTTTGACTGGTGTCAACTAGTATAAATGAATTAAAGGGCTTTTAACTATAACTCAGAATATCACTCCTCTTGTAGTAACATAGAGATCCAAGTACTACATTATGAAGCCATTGTATGATATGATTAAAATTTTTTGATCTACGCTAATCCTGGTTTGACTGGTGTCAACTAGTATAAATGAATTAAAGGGCTTTTAACTATAACTCAGAATATCACTCCTCTTGTAGTAACATAGAGATCCAAGTACTACATTATGAAGCCATTGTATGATATGATTAAAATTTTTTGATCTACGCTAATCCTGGTTTGACTGGTGTCAACTAGTATAAATGAATTAAAGGGCTTTTAACTATAACTCAGAATATCACTCCTCTTGTAGTAACATAGAGATCCAAGTACTACATTATGAAGCCATTGTATGATATGATTAAAATTTTTTGATCTACGCTAATCCTGGTTTGACTGGTGTCAACTAGTATAAATGAATTAAAGGGCTTTTAACTATAACTCAGAATATCACTCCTCTTGTAGTAACATAGAGATCCAAGTACTACATTATGAAGCCATTGTATGATATGATTAAAATTTTTTGATCTACGCTAATCCTGGTTTGACTGGTGTCAACTAGTATAAATGAATTAAAGGGCTTTTAACTATAACTCAGAATATCACTCCTCTTGTAGTAACATAGAGATCCAAGTACTACATTATGAAGCCATTGTATGATATGATTAAAATTTTTTGATCTACGCTAATCCTGGTTTGACTGGTGTCAACTAGTATAAATGAATTAAAGGGCTTTTAACTATAACTCAGAATATCACTCCTCTTGTAGTAACATAGAGATCCAAGTACTACATTATGAAGCCATTGTATGATATGATTAAAATTTTTTGATCTACGCTAATCCTGGTTTGACTGGTGTCAACTAGTATAAATGAATTAAAGGGCTTTTAACTATAACTCAGAATATCACTCCTCTTGTAGTAACATAGAGATCCAAGTACTACATTATGAAGCCATTGTATGATATGATTAAAATTTTTTGATCTACGCTAATCCTGGTTTGACTGGTGTCAACTAGTATAAATGAATTAAAGGGCTTTTAACTATAACTCAGAATATCACTCCTCTTGTAGTAACATAGAGATCCAAGTACTACATTATGAAGCCATTGTATGATATGATTAAAATTTTTTGATCTACGCTAATCCTGGTTTGACTGGTGTCAACTAGTATAAATGAATTAAAGGGCTTTTAACTATAACTCAGAATATCACTCCTCTTGTAGTAACATAGAGATCCAAGTACTACATTATGAAGCCATTGTATGATATGATTAAAATTTTTTGATCTACGCTAATCCTGGTTTGACTGGTGTCAACTAGTATAAATGAATTAAAGGGCTTTTAACTATAACTCAGAATATCACTCCTCTTGTAGTAACATAGAGATCCAAGTACTACATTATGAAGCCATTGTATGATATGATTAAAATTTTTTGATCTACGCTAATCCTGGTTTGACTGGTGTCAACTAGTATAAATGAATTAAAGGGCTTTTAACTATAACTCAGAATATCACTCCTCTTGTAGTAACATAGAGATCCAAGTACTACATTATGAAGCCATTGTATGATATGATTAAAATTTTTTGATCTACGCTAATCCTGGTTTGACTGGTGTCAACTAGTATAAATGAATTAAAGGGCTTTTAACTATAACTCAGAATATCACTCCTCTTGTAGTAACATAGAGATCCAAGTACTACATTATGAAGCCATTGTATGATATGATTAAAATTTTTTGATCTACGCTAATCCTGGTTTGACTGGTGTCAACTAGTATAAATGAATTAAAGGGCTTTTAACTATAACTCAGAATATCACTCCTCTTGTAGTAACATAGAGATCCAAGTACTACATTATGAAGCCATTGTATGATATGATTAAAATTTTTTGATCTACGCTAATCCTGGTTTGACTGGTGTCAACTAGTATAAATGAATTAAAGGGCTTTTAAGTCTATGTAGAAAGCGAGAGATAGCATGTAAACATATTATACATGTATGCTTGAATTATGTTTTACATATCAAAGATAAGGTACGACGATGCTAGGAATCTTCTCTTCAGCATTTAATAAATATAAGGACTCTGGTTTACCCAAATATAAATTTTAGAATAATATATTGTTAAAACATTTTTAGAAGAAATATAAAACAGTTTTAGATGCTAAAGTTCTGTAATTTTAATATGCTGATTGCTAGTTTTTACTAGGTACTGCTGTTGCTGTTTACGAAACATTATATGTTTAAGGAACTAAAAGTTTAAAATTATATTGAAAGCTTACTTATCAATTTATCCAAAAATTAAAGATCTACATAAAAAAGATTTATATGATAGATATTTAGGAAATAACGGAAATAATGCGCCGGAATTCCGGGTAAGTGACTAAAGAAATTGATTTTAAGGCGATAATGATTTAAGTAAAAACATATATTGCTTGGAGAAACGTTTTAATCTAGGCTGGCCGCAGAGTTGGTTTTGTATATTTATAATTAATTGTTGCATGAATGCATTCAACATAACTTATCTTGTTTTTAAAAAAATCCTAACTTCTATGGATTCACTGTTTTTAGCGCATTTAGCAGGCTTGCTTTTATGTGGATTTTTTCACACAACAAAGCACAACAGAGTCATAAATGTATTCAATGAAAAAGACGTTCAGTGATACCAAATGCTTAGACCTCCATCTTACATCAAATATTTTTAAATAACAAAATATAGGTGTTCAATTAGAGTACTGCGAGACTTGGACCAAAAAACAAAAAGAGGAACTGGACCAGGACGAAGTTGATTAAATATATCGTTATTTTGTATATTTGCAAATTAAAATAATTGGTAAGCATTATGCGTCTGTAATATCTCAATTGAGTATTAAATTGGATTAATAATGACTAATTTTAGGCACATTTAATCTCATTTCGGCACCAAAAATAGATGCGCATGCGGAATGACGACCATATGTGATCATGTCTTTTGATAGAAAAACTTGAGGCCATTGAATTGCTAATAGTAATACAAATACCTTTCAAATTAGTATTTGAAAGGTAAAATGGCAAATTTTAGGAACCTGGATTTTTACGTTTCACACAACAAAGGTAAAATTGTTGCGTCATGTTATGTTGTGTACACAAAACACTACTACAAGCCTGGCTTTTAGCACCGTAGCGATCAAACTGAGAGGGCATTACAAAACTTATATCACAATAATTCAAAATAGGAACTTTTAGCCCTTTTATTAGTTTTTTAGTCGCGGGAACAAGAAAAAGGCTAGATCAGGCGAATTTAGTGGTTCAAGAACGTCTAACCACAACGGGCAACTAGTTTGTTTGCTACTGCAACTGTGTAGCGATGCATTGTCGTATCATGATGCAAAATGGACTTTTTCCAAGTTGGTTTCACCAGTAATTAAACACTTCTACACATTAGGTGGCGCTATGGTTGTTATACCTTTCATTGAAAATCTCTTTGAAGGGCAAGCACTCAATGCACTCTCTGCTTGTTTAAATGATCACTCCATTTGTAATAATCGAGATACTTTTCCCTGTGATCGGTTGCAAAACGTCTTTGGAATGATTGAGACTTACAGATCAACTATGAAGTATCGAAAACAAACATGATTTGCATAACCGTGGAGTCTGCCGCTTAAAAAACCTGTGACATAACTTTCCATCGACTATGCATTTTGTTCATGAAATATTACCTTCTGCAAAATATTTCTATCACTCGATGGCGTACGAAAATCGAGTCTGAGTGCTATCTACCGCATGACATAATATATTGTAAACGATTGCACTAAATGATTCTTGCATTTTTATGTCGTTTCTAAAACTTTCTATATGCCGAAGCAATCCTTCTGTTCTTCAAAGAAAATACTTGATTGATTTTTGGCAATTTGCATTTTATTTACCCTCGCTTATTGTTGTATTTGAATTTAGCATTTACCACTTTGTTAATTAATTCTTGTGGATAACCATTTTTCATTACATCATTAATGAGTTTGTCTAGGCTCTTTGTTAGATTTTCATAATTTGAACTACTTGTAAATATTCTATCTACTAGACACCCCAGACAATCGAAACTTTTCAAAAATGGAAAGATTTATAAGTAATTACAGTTAAATTGCAAAAAAAAAAAATGAAACATGTATAACAGATTGCCAAACTCCTTCTCAATTCCAAGCGACTACCTCTCAGGACAATGAGAACATTTCACAATCTTCTGTGAATACTGGTATGCGATAAAATAATTATTTATATTTATATTCATATTAGGTAGGTCAAATATCGAAATGCAACTACTTGCAGCAATGGAACGGAACAATAAATTGTTCGTAAAGTTGACAGATGTTCTCTCTGATTTAAAACGAGAATTGAGAAAGCTGAGAACAAGGCAGCTTTCTTTGAATACGGTTAGCAATAATGCTTTATACATATATTTTAAGTTCATATTATATATATATATATATATATATATATATAAAGCTTTATGTAAAAGTGAGAAGGTTTAGATC
>CABFPE010000040.1:338341-377000 GCA_900660155.1 Hofstenia miamia | reverse complement strand
TTATATATATATATATATATATATATATATATTGTACAAGCGCTAGGTTGCTGGGAAGTACGCTGATTAAGAGAACGCGGCTAACTGTTTCTCTATTTACAATTGCTTAGGTCTCTTATATATAATTTTAACTCTAGACAATATGTACAAATAACTAGTGAACACTAGTAAACACGAAAACGGGAGAGCTGGCCGATACTAGGAACCAGTACCTATATATATATATATATATATATATAGTCTGGTACGTAATTCCCTACAATAATCTTCAAAAAAAACTTTATATTTGATAAACGTGTATTGGTATAAAGAAATACAATAAGAACGAGTATAATAAACAATTTCAATTATTGTTCATTCACAGCCCTGATAATTGCGATTGTGATATTTCCAATTCATCGTATTTTCGACTTATTAGAATATAGTGATCTGCTGTAATGGATGTTGTTGCCATTTTGTCATGGTCACCACGCTTATTGGGTCCTCCTGGATGTGATTTATCCTTTATTTCTCTTCTGGTGAATTTGTATAGCCAGCCCTTTAAGATTCTTGCATTTGTGGGCTCGATGTCATACTCTATTGTACCCTTGCCTTAATTATGAGCAAAACAAAAAGAAGAATATATATATATATATATGTAGGAGGTGTGCAAAATCTCATTTCTACCCTCCCTAACATTTGGAGAACTATCAAAAAGTGATGGTAGATATTAAAGTTGTAACATCAGACATGCCAAACCCCATGAAATATTTATGTTGCATAAATGCGAAAAGTCACCCAGGTTGATATTATTGTTGTTTCATATATCCTTAGTTTATAAGAACTTAATAAAAAGTAATAGTTTATCTCTAAGAAAGCTAAATATTTTATGTTCTAAATGTTTTGAATTTACATAGATTATCAATATTTTATTCAAGAATGTAATACAAGGTGCTCGAAGACAAAGCTTAGGGTTTAAAGTACCTATACAGTTTAAACTATAGCAGAAGAATTATAAATTAAAACTTCTGGAAGCAATAATTCCAAAATTTCTTTTGACGTGTACTGTATACTCCGTTCCAATAGTCGCAAGCTATATTAAGTTTCATTCATTGCTTTATTAATGTTGCAGTTAACACAATAAGCAGATTGCAATAGTTAATGTATAAAGAATATCAGAAACATCAAGGGATCTCGCAGTTAATGAAATAACATTTTAGAAATTGAAGCAAAATGGCTTCATCAAAAACTAGAACAAAAACAAGTTGAAATGGAGAAAAGTACAATAAAAAGCCTGTGAAACATTGAATATGTGGGAGAAAAATTTGATTCCAATTCCAATTCAAAGACTAGAAAGATGATTGCAAAGTTGCCATTGAAAAAACTATCAATTGTTTTCTTTTAAATATCTGATCACACTGTAATTGTTACTTGTATTAAAAGCGGAATTTCTGCGAAACGGTTCAATTTTCTTATGGTCTCATTGGCGCCATATTGCAATCCGTTAATGTTTTCTTTGGGTCCATGTTAAAGAACAACTTTTTCTAATAAAACTACCGACTATAACCGATAAAAAAATGGCCTGTAAAATTGTTGACTCCATAGCTGTAATTGCTATGCGTGCTTTTCGTGATCATTATTCTGCTTCACTGAATGTCTTCATTACATCTCAAGATGGACATTTTGAAATAGCATTGAAAGATAATTTAAAAATAACATTTTTCCTTTCATGTAGTTTATTTCTATCATTCTATTTGCTATAATTTAAAAGTTATTGCCACTTAAATTCTTAAGCTTTTTGGGACATACAGTATTTGAAGCTATTTTATCATAATTGTGACATGCTAGACTTCTCTTAAACTGAAGTCATGACTCTATGGCCATCATATATAAGAGTAGTGTTTAGTACATTAGTCACGCTTAAATCATAAAATTAAACAAAATTTGCAGTCTAAGAAAAGCTATTCTACAACTACTAGTCATTTCTACTAATCAGACCCTGAAAAAGATTATAGAAAGAATAACAAGCTTAGCATATAGCATTGGTTAAGAGTGGGATGGCAATGAATTGATACTTAAGAGCTAAGACGTGTCTGTTAGTCAACTGTTAGAGATGTACAAGATGAATATATTAGTTTGAAAATCAGCAATAGTTGAAAGAAGTTTGGCATTGTAGTTTGTCAATTACCAACATTTGCAATTATTCAATTCTTCAAAGTCTTTACTATGAGTCACCTTAAGGTGTGTTCCCACTATCGACTTTTATCAGCAGATTTTAATCGAAAATACAATTATTTTCGTTCACATTGGCGATTTTTTATCATCCGATTTTTTATCAGAAAAAGCGGAGTTGGAAGAGTGTTCAAACTATCGATTTTTTATCAGATGATAAATTGTCATCTTTTAATTGACAGTAAGAAAAACAACAACATCTGTTTATGGATTATTTTGTCTTGGAATGTAAACAATGTTTACATNGTTGAAATATTTCAACGACAATAATTTACGTTTTGGAGGTCTGTTCCCTACTTGAGAAGTAAGCAATTAGTTTTAAGTAGCTATTCGACTAGTTTTAGTACCGTTCAGACTATCGACTTTTATCATCTGATAAATTATCAGATGAAAGTAATCTGGCTGTTTTGCCAAAAAATCCAATGGAGCGTTCAGACTATCGACTTTTATCAGCCGATAAAAAAGCAGATAGAGTGTTCACACTATCGACTTTTATCATCGATTTCTTGACAGATGATAAAAGTCGATAGTGGGAACACACCTTTAGCTGCGCAAATGTATTATTTACTTATCTGAACAGCATACTTTACAAAAATTTTGATATTCAATTAAGATGGACATTTAATGTTACATTTAATATCTCTTCTAAAATTAAAAATTAAATTTCTAAGTCACTTAGTCTCAGCTCGTGCCTCCATCTAACCACTTCACACCAAGCCATCAAAGTAATAAAGTGGGTCGAAATGACCCAGACGGTCCTTCTAGTGAAAACAGCTCATTATATGATCTTAGATCTTCAAACTCATAAAAAACCTATCACATTACAACATGACTAAAACTCTGGAATTGACGCCTAAGCAGAAGTCACAAATCACGACCGTTTACATGTGTAAGCATAAAGAAAATTTGTAAATGAATCCTTACTTAATGTTGCGATTTGAAGCTGAAATTAACTAATTATGTAATTATAATACTTCAAAATTGTAATCCTTTAAAATGTATATAATTTCTTTCTTAAAATATTATTTATTAATTCCATTCGAATTTCAAAATTGCTGGCATTAGGTTTCAAAGTTTTCCATTGTCTTACATGAATATTTGAATATTTTTAAATGAATTATCAGATTTGAAAGATGACATTTCAATCACTACCAGACTTAAGGCAAGCAAGAAGTAATTGCCAAAAAATACATTCAATTATCATAAATATATTTCTAGAGCGTTGAATCAAGTTGAAAATATGTTCATTTATTGCACTGTGTGTAACTCTTGTAAATTATATAGCAAACACAAAGAGAGACTGAATGCAACACATAATTATGGAGCCAATAGCAAATACCTCATTAACAATTTTCTGAGATGAAATCATTGTGATTAGGGGGCTGCAATGTTGCTGCAAATTTCGTACAAGTATTGCAAAATTTTAAGAAAAATGAATAGAATGTATCAAATATAATATTACTAAAAAATATCCATTAATATATATATATATATATATATATAGGCCTATATATATAGGTAACACAAAGGTTAAGACATACATATACATATAGAATTTAGATCAGCTTGGTTACATCATTACACATGAACTGTTGACATTTTAATGTGACTACCATTTCTGTCCTTCAGAGTTTCGAGCCGAGTATGAAAAGAGTTGATAACTCTTTCAATCATGTCATCGGGAATGTAATGTGCTTTTGACGTCAGCAATGTAGCTGCAAATTACTCACAAATATTCCAAAAACTAAAAAAATACAATGTATTAATAACCACCTTATTAAAAAATTTCAATTAATATATATATATATATATATATATAAACTGACTTTTCTGGATAGTACGGATGTCTCAATCTATTAAAATATAATTATATACAATTATATATCATTATATTATAGAGCAATAAATATGTAATTATATATATATTTATATTACGAGCTAGCTTATAGTTTAGACATTGCAAACAATAAGAATAGGGTTAGTGTAGAATTTAGCTTAAAGTTAAAGTTGTGTTTAGGGTTATTGTTTTGGTTAGGGTTAATTTTCTTAAAACTTACTTAAATTCAAGCAGTATTTCAATTCCGTTTTACATACATATTTCTAATATTTGACTAATAAAAAATATTTCAATACTCGGATTTTTTCTGAAACATTATTATCAAATGTACCCAAATAAAAATCTCAAAAATATGATAATTTCCTCAATATATAATAATGTATTTAAAATATATTTTAGTAAGTTTTCATGTCTTACAAAATTAATTACTGCATACAAGACAAATGACTAAATTAATTTCAATATATTAGCATAGAAATAAAGCCCTCAAACCATATTATTTCGTTACTTTGTCCACACTTACAAGAATGCATTGTGAAAATCTAATTTACAGGAAAACAGTGTGTTTTCGATCAAGTCAACTGAACGCTAACAAATGCACCAACCAAATTGGTTTTCCACAGCAATATTTATCCAAATTAGAATCGCGCTCTTAACTGAACATAATCTGATTGTGTAAACACTCAATCAAGACAAATTCGTCAGTGATAAGCAAATAATTACAGTCATTTGTTTGCCAAATCAAATCAAAATAGTTAGTTCATTTGTCATAGCAACTTACATATTTGTCAAGATAACAGATGTGCATTCTAATAGCTGCTTGAGCGATTGTTGTGTTATGGAGGAACAAGAACCCATAGAAATACGCATAATTGAACATTACAAAGCTGTTTCATGTCTTTGGGATGTTTCTTTGCCAGAATATAGGGATCGCGATTTACGAAAGAAGTATGTAACTTCAATTGCTGCTGATCTTGGTCTATCAAGTAAGTCTGTTGAATTTGTGCTTATTAAACCTCTTTTATGCTATAAAGAAATTTGTATAAGTGGCCTGGAACTTTAATTTGCTTTAAAAGACTAAGGAAAAATATATTAATTGTCCGATTTAGGGTTAGTAATCCTGCAATAATGTTTCAATCCGCAATATATCCGCAATATATCGGAAGCACTCTCAATGAGAGTCCTGCATCTTAAGCAGGGTGGGAAACGAGTCAACTCGATCCGTGAGCCAAGTAAAAAATTATACGAGTCGTCCGGCTCACGGGTCATTTATAATTTTAAAATAGAAAAAACTAACATGTTTAAGGAAATTTAAAGACGTCAAACGTTTGAATATTTGAAATTCTTAAAGATTTTAATTATTTTTGTATTTTTTATTGTAGTAGTAGTAGCAAAAAACTTTATATTGCATGATACAAATCATAACATATCATAATGGCACTAATTACAAAAAATTATATTATGTTTTATAGTATATTAGCTTATCTAGGGTATGTTTGCAAATACTAGACATTATAAAATCTTCATTTTAATTTTGTTAGCTTCCTTCATAAAGTTTATCTTGGTAAGTCTTGTGAATATATTGTTGATCATTTTGTTAGCTATATTAAAATAAAAATAAAATAGATGTTTGCAGGCGTAACTTCTCTACATTACACAAGACATTCTCATTGCTTCTAAGAAAATAATTAGAATTTTATAGATTGAAATGTGATAGTGATACTCTCGACAAAGAAATATTGGAGAATGTTTAAGTCCTTTAGCCTCTTGTAGTACTTTGTCTATATATAATCTAGAGCAAGACATTGTAACAGCTTTATGTATGAAGCCTTTCGAAGAATACCAAGCAAGGGATGCCCTCGAGATGAAAATGGGCTGAGTAACTTGAAAAGGCCCCAAGAAGGCCCATTGTTTGCAGGCCCGACCCAGCTCATCTATTTCAAATTTTCAGCGCATTTTGAGCCCATACTTTAAAAAATCAAATGTTTAAATGATTTTACTAAAAAGAATCGATACAATATTTTAACGGTAAAAGAAAGAAGGTTGTGGCTAATTTCAATCAAAAACTGGTCTTCCCGATTCACTTCTAGAAGGGAAATCTCTATTATACATAGATGTCACTCAAAATTTGAAAAATCTTTATAATTTAAAACATACCGGCATTAACTTATTTTTTTCCTTAGTGAACCTCCAAATAATTCTATATTACTCAATTTCATGTAGATGTACATGTTTATCTATTACTTTGTTACAAGCTTTTATATTTTGCAAACAATTTTTAAACGAATTCTGTTTAAATATTGCCAATATTTTTTAGTGGAGCACTTTAGGTAATTTAGAGATATATAAATTCATGTTAGTCTTTTAACACTGGTTGATACATTTCAACCCCTTAAGGACCATCATCAGAATATAATATTGTGGCAAATAAATTTACAAAACCACTACACTAAATGTTTAAAAAATTATATATGCATGCATTAACTTAAGCAGATAAGTTCGTTTGAAATTATTAACTTGCTTATTTAAAGTATAATTATGATCTTCTTTTTTAGTATGATTGTTTCTGTTTTTTGGTGTTCTTTGTTTTTATTATGATGTTAAAATTATTTTCTTTATATTCGTGAGGTTGTTGGTAGCTTTCTGTGCTTAAATATATATTATATATATATATATAATATATATATATATATTAGGGTGGCCCTTATTTATAAATTCGGAAAGTTTTGCCTCTGAACCTTTGGAGTGCTTCCATTTTATGAAAAACTGACGAGTGTAAAATCTTGAACTATTTGAAATAGTATTAGAGGTGGCTCAAGCTCATTAAGCTTTTCCAGTGTTACGGAAATATGTTACATCAGAATTATCTGTTTTAACAAAAATAATATAAGTACCGTTCGGCATCTCATTAGCACTTAGCGTACACATGACAATGAATTGTAATTAAAGACAAATATATCGATGCCTACATTAAGAGTAACTCTGCATCCTCTCAGAATTCGGAAGTTTTGCATCCATATATTCATTTTTATCAAATATTTTTGAAAATGTGCATTGAACTTATAGTTAAATGTTTTTTATGTAGGTGCATTTATATATTTGTAACATCTTTAGCTGAACATAATATTCGAAATGATGAATATCCATTCAAATTAATTCCTAATTCGCCATTAGAATCCATTCAAGGAGGGAAGAACTCCTATGATAGGCAAGCACATTGTCTCTAGTTAGTTCAACCTTGAAATCGTGGAGGTGAACGGATTACGAGACATTGACAACTGTTTTGGCAAAGGTTGATGTTTGGGTTTAATTCTTGGTGCTACTTGCTCTACAGGCAGCTAGACACGATTTGAAACCACTTCAGTTGCTTTATTCCTATCCTCAACATCAAATCCAAGTAGCTAGATTGTGTAAGAATTTTGACAATTTGTTTTATTTTTCAGAGGAACTGACTTTTCTGAGTTTGCGTGTTCTAACTTAAATTTAGCTGCACTACGGTCAACATTCTGAAAATTTCAAAGGATATTGTAAGAGATGAAACCCTGAAATTAGCTCAAGTGGATGGGACCAACAATAACCATAGTGTATGTTGTTTTCGTAACCAGAAGCAGTAGAAGTTTATTTGGGAGATAAGTGCATTTAATAGCTTTGTTGAAACCTATCCAGAAGACTGGAATGAAAGTGAAAACTTCAAAACTATTTAAACACCTATAAGCTTACTAGCAGCTGCTAGTAATTGTGTTTGATACAGCAAATGAGGCAACTATATTGCTCAATAATGAGGAATGACTCAAGTATGCTTTAAGGATCGTAGGAAAAGCTAGAAAAATATAAAACAGCTATTCTGGTTTTCTGACTACTGTATTGATACATTATTTCTTCTACCATGTATTGAGCCTCATTAGGCCACCTCTAAAAAATATATCAAATTATCAGAAATTTAAGTAAAAGAGTTTCTAATGAAATAGAACCTTTTGAAAAGCTCAGACATACAAAAGTCAACATTTTAAATTTTCACCTTATATAAAGGCCACTTTAATATATATATATAAGCGTTTAAGTTAAGACGCTAGAATATCTAAAATTAATAGGTAATTTATCATTTTAAGGCATATAGGGTGATCTAAACCCGAATATATCCAGTGCTATAATATATAATGCACCTATGCTATTTAGAGCCTCCATGAACGCTAAAATATTGATTCAGGACTTCTATGATAACTTGAAGTTTCTATATTAATTAAATACAGATTAGGGAAGAATGCACCAGCTCCAATAAATACTAGGAGCCGAAGAAACACTGGTTCAGAGTTACTTGAAATAATACTGTTAGCCTGACTAAACTTTCTTTTAATTGAGTGCAAGGTCTCCTGCTAGAGAGCTTTCCCTGTGGTCCTGAAAATTCATTTCAATTGTAACTGCTGAAATTCATAAATTTATAATTTACTTTATGAAAACATGTTCGCACTTGTTGTAATTTATTTTAAGGAAACAAAATAAGTATTATATTTTTAACATAAAATATCAAGCCCATTTTGGGCCATGAGATTTCGGCCTAAACCCAGCCCAATTTCATCTTTGGGATGTTTACACGTACATGTGAAGAATATAGGATGCATAAGATTTTTCTTAAGGTGAATGGGCCTTTGAAAGTCGGGTTCAAATATGATTAAACCAAAAAAGATTTTCAGCATACAAAGCACCAAGTCCAAAACTATTTGCGAATAAAATGTTTTTGATGATACTTTGACGTTGCAATACTTTTTCTGTATTCTACTCTAGTAATCTTCCTTTGATAGGGGCGGATGACGGGTCAGTGTTAGACGGGCCCGGGTGATTTGCAGATAGTTTCTAGACAGGTCAGGCGGGTTATAAAAAGTGATCAGTTTTCCATCCTCATCTAAGTACACAGTAGGACCACATAGCAACCAGGGTGGAAGTGACCCGGCCCGCTCGAGTTTTGGGATGACCCGGCCCACGTAGGCTGTGCTGAATAAAACATATTCATGTCCTATGTTTCGGACTTCAAATTTAGCTAATCCTGCAATATTATTAAGCCAATGTTTTAAATATCTTCACGTATATTATTATTTCGAAACTTATATGTATTTGCTAGAAATAGGGTTAATAGATATCATATCGAGAGTAATTAGTTGAGATTCAGTCGTATAATGTATAAGCTGAAACTCCATAGTGAATCATAGATATCGTGATATGTCGTGATGGAGTCTAAACATGCCGGAAATGTGTATACATTGGGTCTAGAATTTTTTAATAGTAATGTTTGACCGTGAAATATATCAAAACATTTCATTAAACAAAACTTTATTGTAGTAGTTTTAGGATGTTTATACTATCTACAACAGATCGGTTTTGAGCTATGGTCGACCTGAGCTTCTAAATCATCTCTAATAATAAATTAATATTTTGTTTTATTAGCAATTAAGTCTGTATTTAAAATCCCTTTATGATTATTTTGTATAACTTTTATTTAAAAGAAAATACCCCAAAATAGTCTTATAGTGATTATTATTGAGAAAATATTAACTTTGTGTATGCAATAGATTTGACCATAACATTCATTATTGCGAGGGACTTTCCGAAGTCATTTTCTAATCTTATATTAGGCCATTTTACTAATTAAATATTTAACTAGATCATGAGCTAATAGCAAAGTGGAACAACATTCGAGGGTACTATTCGAAAGAGTTGGTGAAAATTGAAAAATCGCAAAGATCTGGCATAGCAACTTATATTCCAAAATGGGAACACTTCAAACGATTGGAATTTTTGCGGAAAATGGTTCAACCCAGAAGAAATCATTTCAACGTAGCGCGCTTTAGTTACGAAGCAAACAGCGAAAAAGTAGTATTTTGTAAACCTATATATATATATACATGTATATATATATATATATATATATATATATATGCTTGTTATGATCTTAAGAATTTGAATACATTTAAATAACATTTTATTGCAACATGTTTCGACAAGCATTGCTGTCATTTTCAAGCATTTGCAGAAATGTTCCGAACTTTTTCTCTTAGTTATGCAGATCCTTAAAATATATTTAAATTTGTTTCACGAAGTTTTATTATTATTCATACGACTGTGATTAATTTGAAGTTCATACATTGACGGGACTAGAGGACATTCAGATACTCGGGCAAAGGAACTTATAGGAGGGCAACTGCAGTCCGAAATGTATATCTATACATGGATGTGAACCTACGCTGAAAAATTCTAACTTAATAATAAGAGTTTGGAAATACAGTACGGTTACTGCCGGTATAATTTTTTAGTAGAACGGTCTATTACTGTGAGTTTGATAAACATATTGTCAAATTATGAAAATGAGTATTTTGAGCAGGAATGAGTACTTTGAGTATCTCACTGTACTAGTCCTTATATGACTTTGTAGATATTCTCTGGCTTTTCCTTGTGGAAGACTTTTGCAGCAAGAAGCATATCATTTTGTGAAATTACATGCATACCCCTGCCATGTGATGTACTACCTTCTTCTACCTACGGCTAGCTGAGAGAGCAAATCAGACAGATTTTCTACTCCACATTAATTGATTGTTTCAAGCTATACCAAGGACAAATTTTTAGTGGTTTCATCACAGATTTTGATTTTATCCTATTTAATGAACATTTCCTTTTATTTGTGATGTCACACAGATTACTTAAAAGCCACATTGAGAAATTTAATTGAATATATGGCCCAATTGTGGAATGCCACTAAGTGAAATGTCGCATCTGGTATCATTGTGCACAGTATTTGGAAGATAGCACTCTATGTTGGTATTGGGTAACTCTAATTTAATAGAATAGGCCCTAACTGGTGTAGCAACTGAACTAGTGTTTCTATTTTAGAAGCTGGATATGGCAGTACAAGCTTCATTTAAGATAAGAAGGAAAATCAATAAAATTGTTTAGGATTACAAATACAGTGTAAAGGGAATTCGCCCATGTTGCAAATAGTTAAAATTCTGCCTAATTGGTCAACATTATTCAATTTGCCTCCTACAGTTGTAATATTCAAAAAGTAGAAAATAAGAAGATTTACACATTGGAAGTATCTTCCAACTGTCAACATTGATACTCTACATTGCAAAAAGAGCAAATATGAATTATGTAAATAACATATAGTAACTAATTTGTGTAAGTAAGGTTAATAAATGAGAGAATGTAAGATTTTGTGATGAAAGCACAAAAAATTGCAGCTTGACATAACTATGAATTACTCTGGAGTAAACTATCTGAACTAACTTCCAGGCCTAGTCCTAGGCAGAGTAAGGTAGTACCTCACACAGGGACAGATAAATTGAAATAGCATGGGATTTCACAAAATATATGCTCTTTTGCAAAATTCTTCCAAAAACCAATGACATAAGAACTAATACAGTGAGTCAATCAAAATACTCATTTTCAAAATTTGACAATAGGCTCATCAATTTTGCTGGGCTCAACTTTCGTGCGGGATATAAGATTATTTTTGCAATATACAGCTCAAAATTCAAAAGAACTGGCCGTTTTTTCTGTTTTGTACTATTTCTCATCCAAATTCCAGCAAAAGCCATTCCTGTGATAATCTATGCATACCTGCATCCCCTAATATATATATATATATATATAAATATATATATATAATGTATAAAATGTTTTTTTAGCAAAATGTTGATGTAATGCCCTCAAGTATCAATCATTTGCCAATGCCACCACCCGCTAAGAAACCAAAGAGTGCACAAGATAATATATTATTAAACAAGGCTGTCACAACACTAGAGGCTATTTCCCACCAAAGTCAAACAACGAGGGTTGACGAGAATGATCATTTTGCAAAGTATATTGCTGCAGAACTACGGAACATTACCAATCCAGAAATTCGACTAGTCACAAAACAAAATATACAGAAAAGCCTTTTTGAGGGAATGGCAGAGCAGCTGCGTGTTTCTCAATCGTTCGATAAACTAGAGCCTGCGAGTTCATCGTCTCTTAAGGAGATAACTTAATCAAAACTTTTTGAACATTCTTATTGTTTTTAATATCGATATCTGTACGTCGCGTTTTTACATATTAATGAAAAATTGTTTTGAAATATTGAAATATCTGTGCTAACGGCTAAGTATTAATGAGTGCAATACTTAGAAAAAAGAATCATGTGATGGTATATCACACCATTTATGCACAATGGAGAAATGAAATGAAGGTAGCACTTCAAGAAAGTGATTTAGGTATTTGAAGTCATCCAAACAGTGATGATGAGGATGATGATGGTGATGATGATGACGATGACAATTTGATTATTTTGAAAATGATTAGCATTTCAGAGAAACGTTTATTTAGGGAAAGTATGTTTGAATTTTTTTTATACGAATGTATATACCGAGAGTGGTGGTGTGGTACAGATTTGCCAGTAAGCCTAGTTTGTCTGTACAGCTTGACTCAGCTCGACTTGACTCTTTCCAATTTTGAGCATAGTCGTCTCATCAATTTCAAACAATGATTGAGGCTCAAAAGGAAAGTGAACGTGCAATATAAAACTTAATTGTAAAAAATGTGGTAAATTTAGAAATTGATAAACACTAAATGATATATTCTTACTATACAATAGATGTATGCTCACTTTGACTTATATGTTTCGAGTTTGTATTCAAGCTTGTATTAGCTAGTTCCCACTTCCAATGTAGCATCTACATTGGCACATTGTTAATGAAGCACTACAAATAGCTCATTCTCAAATTAGGATGTTTCACTGGAATATCTAATTGCAGATGGTTTAAAGGAAAGCCTACAAGAGGAACTCGAGGAAATATTTTGAAGTTTGCCTTGTCAAAAGGTTTAGTGACACTGTCCAAAATTTAAATATTGGGAGGTTGATAAACAATTTAATGATTCATTATTTTTGAGCAAGATTCAATAACTCTGAATCCAGTGAATTATGTAGTGAGCAACGCATCATATTAAGCAAAACGTTTAGTGACACTGTCCAAAATTTAAATATTGGGAGGTTGATAAACAATTTAATGATTCATTATTTTTGAGCAAGATTCAATAACTCTGAATCCAGTGAATTATGTAGTGAGCAACGCATCATATTAAGCAAAACGTTTAGTGACACTGTCCAAAATTTAAATATTGGGAGGTTGATAAACAATTTAATGATTCATTATTTTTGAGCAAGATTCAATAACTCTGAATCCAGTGAATTATGTAGTGAGCAACGCATCATATTAAGCAAAACGTTTAGTGACACTGTCCAAAATTTAAATATTGGGAGGTTGATAAACAATTTAATGATTCATTATTTTTGAGCAAGATTCAATAACTCTGAATCCAGTGAATTATGTAGTGAGCAACGCATCATATTAAGCAAAACGTTTAGTGACACTGTCCAAAATTTAAATATTGGGAGGTTGATAAACAATTTAATGATTCATTATTTTTGAGCAAGATTCAATAACTCTGAATCCAGTGAATTATGTAGTGAGCAACGCATCATATTAAGCAAAACGTTTAGTGACACTGTCCAAAATTTAAATATTGGGAGGTTGATAAACAATTTAATGATTCATTATTTTTGAGCAAGATTCAATAACTCTGAATCCAGTGAATTATGTAGTGAGCAACGCATCATATTAAGCAAAACGTTTAGTGACACTGTCCAAAATTTAAATATTGGGAGGTTGATAAACAATTTAATGATTCATTATTTTTGAGCAAGATTCAATAACTCTGAATCCAGTGAATTATGTAGTGAGCAACGCATCATATTAAGCAAAACGTTTAGTGACACTGTCCAAAATTTAAATATTGGGAGGTTGATAAACAATTTAATGATTCATTATTTTTGAGCAAGATTCAATAACTCTGAATCCAGTGAATTATGTAGTGAGCAACGCATCATATTAAGCAAAACGTTTAGTGACACTGTCCAAAATTTAAATATTGGGAGGTTGATAAACAATTTAATGATTCATTATTTTTGAGCAAGATTCAATAACTCTGAATCCAGTGAATTATGTAGTGAGCAACGCATCATATTAAGCAAAACGTTTAGTGACACTGTCCAAAATTTAAATATTGGGAGGTTGATAAACAATTTAATGATTCATTATTTTTGAGCAAGATTCAATAACTCTGAATCCAGTGAATTATGTAGTGAGCAACGCATCATATTAAGCAAAACGTTTAGTGACACTGTCCAAAATTTAAATATTGGGAGGTTGATAAACAATTTAATGATTCATTATTTTTGAGCAAGATTCAATAACTCTGAATCCAGTGAATTATGTAGTGAGCAACGCATCATATTAAGCAAAACGTTTAGTGACACTGTCCAAAATTTAAATATTGGGAGGTTGATAAACAATTTAATGATTCATTATTTTTGAGCAAGATTCAATAACTCTGAATCCAGTGAATTATGTAGTGAGCAACGCATCATATTAAGCAAAACGTTTAGTGACACTGTCCAAAATTTAAATATTGGGAGGTTGATAAACAATTTAATGATTCATTATTTTTGAGCAAGATTCAATAACTCTGAATCCAGTGAATTATGTAGTGAGCAACGCATCATATTAAGCAAAACGTTTAGTGACACTGTCCAAAATTTAAATATTGGGAGGTTGATAAACAATTTAATGATTCATTATTTTTGAGCAAGATTCAATAACTCTGAATCCAGTGAATTATGTAGTGAGCAACGCATCATATTAAGCAAAACGTTTAGTGACACTGTCCAAAATTTAAATATTGGGAGGTTGATAAACAATTTAATGATTCATTATTTTTGAGCAAGATTCAATAACTCTGAATCCAGTGAATTATGTAGTGAGCAACGCATCATATTAAGCAAAACGTTTAGTGACACTGTCCAAAATTTAAATATTGGGAGGTTGATAAACAATTTAATGATTCATTATTTTTGAGCAAGATTCAATAACTCTGAATCCAGTGAATTATGTAGTGAGCAACGCATCATATTAAGCAAAACGTTTAGTGACACTGTCCAAAATTTAAATATTGGGAGGTTGATAAACAATTTAATGATTCATTATTTTTGAGCAAGATTCAATAACTCTGAATCCAGTGAATTATGTAGTGAGCAACGCATCATATTAAGCAAAACGTTTAGTGACACTGTCCAAAATTTAAATATTGGGAGGTTGATAAACAATTTAATGATTCATTATTTTTGAGCAAGATTCAATAACTCTGAATCCAGTGAATTATGTAGTGAGCAACGCATCATATTAAGCAAAACGTTTAGTGACACTGTCCAAAATTTAAATATTGGGAGGTTGATAAACAATTTAATGATTCATTATTTTTGAGCAAGATTCAATAACTCTGAATCCAGTGAATTATGTAGTGAGCAACGCATCATATTAAGCAAAACGTTTAGTGACACTGTCCAAAATTTAAATATTGGGAGGTTGATAAACAATTTAATGATTCATTATTTTTGAGCAAGATTCAATAACTCTGAATCCAGTGAATTATGTAGTGAGCAACGCATCATATTAAGCAAAACGTTTAGTGACACTGTCCAAAATTTAAATATTGGGAGGTTGATAAACAATTTAATGATTCATTATTTTTGAGCAAGATTCAATAACTCTGAATCCAGTGAATTATGTAGTGAGCAACGCATCATATTAAGCAAAACGTTTAGTGACACTGTCCAAAATTTAAATATTGGGAGGTTGATAAACAATTTAATGATTCATTATTTTTGAGCAAGATTCAATAACTCTGAATCCAGTGAATTATGTAGTGAGCAACGCATCATATTAAGCAAAACGTTTAGTGACACTGTCCAAAATTCAAATATTGGGAGGTTGATAAACAATTTAATGATTCATTATTTTTGAGCAAGATTCAATAACTCTGAATCCAGTGAATTATGTAGTGAGCAACGCATCATATTAAGCAAAACATATTTTCAATGAAACATGCAGTGAGTGAGCCAGTTTGGTCTGAGAACTCTTCTATTTTATTAGATATCTTCACTAATCTAAGTATTTTACACTAAGCAAAAATTATGTGAATCGGAAAGTACTGCAAATAATGTTTGAATGTGAAATAGACATTGAGAAATGTGTTTTGCTACAACGTACCGCTTTAAAGTTGATAAAGATAAAGAGAAATTATATGTTCTTTGTAAACAACAATATGCGGAGTAGATGCGTAGCTAAAAATTAGTTTAGAAGAGGGCTAAAATTTACGCTGAGAGAGCTAACAAGCTCGAATAAATTTGAATTTTAAGAATTGAAATGTACATTAAAATTAATGTTTTGGTCCCATGTGTATGATAATTTAAAAGTTTGGTATATATTTTCTACAATCTACACAACAAATTATTGTTATTTTAATCCTAAGCAAATAATAAGAGCTGACAATTTTTCCATCCCTTTTCATATACCTGAAATTATCATTAATAGATTTGCTTAACAAAATACCACAAAAAATATTAGCAGAAAACAATATTCATAGTCGTTGTTTCAAAATTCGTTGGCCAACAGAATCCTTTTATAAAGGTTTTGAGGAGAGAATGACCTATGATTATCTTAATAGAGATTTTTCTAAAAATTCTTTCAATGCTGGAGGAGAAAACATCATTAGTGTTCTTCAATCTGATGTAAAATTGTCCTTTGCGTCAATATTTAAAATTATTTTCACAGCTTTGTGTTTGCTCAGGAAAAAATTGAGCTTCGATTTTACAACAAATTTGTGAGTTTCTTTGCAGGATAGCTGACAGAATTCAAATATCTGTAATATATTCTTCACATACATCTCAATTATTTGCTTAGATTGAAAGCTACTAAATTCTAAGAGACCTAATGATGAATTAATACTTGGTATGAGTAAATGGCATTAATTTCAAGCTATATGAGTTACCAGGGATTATATGAATGTGCTATATGACGAGAAATATTCATTTATTCTTCTTTGGGTTAGTCATCAAAATAGCCCTACAACAGGATAATTTATCCCCTTAATCCCTTAATTGTGAAACAACTGTTAATGTTCTTTATTAAATTTAGGTTTAGTAAACTTGATTAACTCACAAAACAATTTAGTAAAAATAAGCATTTATTTATACTGAAAATGCTTATTCTTCAATCAACCAATTCCAAAAAATGTCACATTTGTGAACATAGTGAAATATATTTCATATGACATATTTTATGACAATACAACAAAATGTGTCACTTGACACAAAATGTGTCGCTTGACACAAATTTGTTCATGACATATTGAAATTAGATGATAAGATTTACTAAATACTAGCATTTTGAGGTGCAGGATCCTGTTTACCTTCCCAAATATTCCTCTAAGACCAGACTCCACAAAAACTTGCTATAGATTTAAGCAATAAGCTGAAGGAATCTCTAATGCACATTCCAAATCCATAGAACATTCACTTAATCAATCTCAAGATGTGCAAAATTAATCAATAGGATTTTCAATTCTGCAACGTAGTAGGCCTAATTATCGCTTGTTTATCGTCTGTTTCAATAGTGAGATTTATCTCATCAGATTTCATGCTTAGAAGTAATGAAATGCAGGTCAGCCGAAATGAACAATGTTACAGGAAGAATCTAAGAATATGTTCTTGACAAAGTGCAAAGACAAATTTGTTAATCTTCCGGTCATAAATATTATGCGATTTGAAAACAAATTTATGAGGAGAACAACTAAAGGCAATTATAATTTTTTTATTCTGTATGTTGAATTAGGTCGAAAATTCGTAATTAGTTGTATATTCATTTTGATCAGCTACACGATTTTCCCTCTAAACTGTTTTCATTATTATCTATAAATTTAATGGTATAGTGATGATGTCGCTAAATGCTTAAAGAAGATTATTCTTGAAGAAATTAAGAAGTCTCAGTAAAAAATCAGAATTCTATTGAGATTGAGAAGATGATGTGAATACATTGTGTGTGGGTTAGCGAATATTTTCTGTTTGGTGTATTTTTGGTAATAGCTGTAAATTATAACTCTTGTGAACCAAACTTGAAAATTAGAGACATGATGTCGACTTTTTTAAAATAATCAAATTGTTTAATAAAAACCAGTTTCACAAACCTGATTTCATGAAAATAATTTTTTCCCAAAATATTGTAATTCAAAAGAAACTCAATAGATTTACTAGATTTTAGATGTTTCTGAAATTATTTAGGGGAGACTGGGGCACAGTGGATCACAAAAAATTCACCGGGGCACAGTGGATCAGTGATTCAGTGTGCTCCGATCCACTGTGTCCCAGCCCAGACAAAAATGAGAAATCCCCACGATATCCTATAAACATCTCACTGTGACATAATTGCCATCCTAGCAATATCACGAGAACATCGCAATGCATCCTAAAATGATCCTAAATCTGTCTTAATGCCCGTCCAAAATAATATCTCTAGGATGTCTCCGTGATACACCAGATGTCCCAATAAGACGTTCTCAAGGTGTCTCAGCAGATGGTTTTGAGATTGTATCACAATGAGAATAGCGGAAAACAAGATAGGTTAATGACCCTCACAACTACACCACTTATAGCAGCAAAATACACTATTTCAATGTGTTTTAAGTGCATATAACAGATTATCATTATCAAATTTATTAAATAGCAATGAACAAGCTGCTACAAAGAACGCATAAGATCTGCAGACCCAATTGCTTGGCACAGGTGCAATAAAAATGCAAACTGCAAAGCAAAAAGAAAAAGATTTTGCGCAGTTAAAATTATTAATAACTAACACAATACCACTAGTATTGATAATGGATTGCATTACAAGACATGTAATTTCTAATTTACTTCGAATGAAAGATAGCTTTAAAACATCGTTTATATTCTTCAGCAATTTGGTCATAATTTTGGCAATAATAAATTTAAATTTAATAATTCAATTCTGAATAAAATTTGAAATAAATTGTTTGATGCAACATAAACGATTATAAGGTAAAAAGGAGTTTTACTAATTTTCAAACAATTCTCAGTTAGTGCTGACATTTTGCATAAATTATTTTTACATTGCTTGAATTATACATTAATTCTGAAATGGCATCTCAATGTAATCTCATGAGATGTATCAGCGATAACCTAATGAGACATCTGGAGAACATCAGCATCCTAAAAGCGTTTCACTAGGATATGAGACACTTGCGACATTAATAGGATGAATTAGGATGCATTTGCGACACTTGATTTTTGACTGGGAGAGGGTTATAACTGATTTTCAGCATTTTGAAACCTCTATGGATCCTAATAACTAGACCAGCCCCAGTCAACAGAAGAGTGACTCGCTCTGTAGGACATTCGCATTTTTAGAAAATTATTGATTCCCTGTGCCCCTTGATCCACTGTGCCCCCGGTCTCCCCTACCGATAAATTTTATTATGCCATACAGAATTGTTGGCACTTCAGATTGCTATATTTGTTGACTACATTCTTAATGTTAGTGTGAGACAAATACCCTGCGTACACATCACATTATGAAGTTGTCTGAAGTGGGTAATATCTGACGTTTTGGGTAATTACAAGTGACATGTTTTAAGATAATTGGAGAAGAAAACTTCGCATTGCATGAGTAAACAGGTCATAATATAATCAGTTTGGCAAAGATTAACAGATATCCATTGCAAAGTTGTTTTCTATTTTGGATATAAAAGTTAGGCATATATATATTTCTAGCATTAACAGTTTGTAAATAATATTGTTTGTATGATTAATATAATATTAACGTTTCATAATAAATTGAGTATTACGAAAACTACAAACGAATCTTTACAGAACGTCATATTTAATACTTTCAAAGTTACATCTGTGTAGAAAATACAGATTTGTAAGCGGGTCAAAAATTGGGACGACCTATATATAATTGTCAATCTGACTCTATTAGACCGATGTTAAATTGCTACCATTCCTTTGCCCAACTCGACGAAGCCTTGAAATAAAAATATTTAAACAATTACTCACCGGATTAGATATTTCATGTCGCGTCACCGGGTCAGTTTTTTGCTTTATAGGCTTTGAGATCACATGTGTGTGAAGAAATTATTTTAATTACGTAATTATTGAAATACACAAATTTTATGTGCGTGATATAATAATTTTAAAGGTTTCAGAAAAGTTTTTTTATTGATTTTGGTTTGTTTTGATATTAGGACACTGCGAATTCACATACTATATTTTGAATCCGAATATTCAGGCAGATTCTACAAATTCGAAACATAAATTGGTTTCCGTAATAACTTCCATAACAATGTTAAAAAATGACTTTGAAACATTAAAAAATTTAACTGTTTATTCTACATTAGAAGAATTCAACTGAGAAATGTGATTTATTTATTTACTTAGCTCCTAAAACTGTTTTATTTGAACAATGTCAGTAGCCCATGCCAATTTTCTATATCTACCTAGCTACTCTACCAAGAATAGAATTAGAATCCAACATAGATTCGGATTTGACTTCGTATATTTATAATTCCCTATTTTCTAGTTGGTCAATATTAACAAAATCCTCGAGATACGATTTATGTTAAAAATTTTCAAAAAATGGAACCAGGTTAATGTTATTTAATTCATATTTGCAATTAGAAGTAGCTTTCGCAAATTGATACTAGAAAATGATGATTTGGAAATGGAAACGGAGTGGAAATGGAATTTTATCATGGAATGAAAATTTTATGAAAATTTATGGAACTACAAGTGAGACAATTCAAACTATAGAAAATGCCCAGCATACCCTTAAAATAATTTCTTAAAATTAACGAAATGTATTATAATAAACAAAATTCATCTGAATCAAACAAACCGTTGAGGTCTTTCTCCAAAGAAGGTACACACTTGTGGAAACTATAGGCTTGACTGACTTAAAAAGTTATTTCATTTCTGTAATCTGCATAACAAGAGTAAACAAATGAATTAAAAAAGCACAGGGTCAATACAATAACAAACTTTAATAAATGTCAAACCAAATTGACTAAATAATAGCTCTAATGCACTTGTATAACTAAGACAATTCTAGTTTCCATGCGTAAATCCTGGAATGTTCGTACCTGATTTAAAGTTTTAACGCTAGGGCCGTTTACGACATCTAATATTTATTAATAATTTCAGTTCGAATACTGTTTGTGCAAATATACCGGTATATTTTTTTAATGTTTAATAATGTCGCAGTTAGTGTGACTAAATAAAAAAAGTTATAGCTTTGGCTAAGATTCGGATCAAAAGCATTCCAAAATTTCATTATGTGTTTTTTAACAGCTTCAACTAATACTTAAAGCACGTGTCTGAATTGAATTGTAACTTCTGTCAATTATAGCCGTCATTTTAGGCAATTTGACCGAACTACTAGTAGGACGCTGCCCCATTGGATTTGTTGGCCACAGTCCCATGAAACTGGAACCTGAATTCAGTAGGACTTAGATTAGCATGAGAATAAGACCCGGACCACGGATTCAGACTATTTCTCTCAATTTTTACCAGAGAAGATATATCGTGGGACCAATGGGACTATCGAACCAGAATATTCTTGAAAATTTTGCAAATAATTTCAAACTTGTTGTGGAAATGGAAGACAATTACATTTCCATAAGTAATTCTAGTGAGACATAAGGCGCTGTCTCCTTTTCGAAAGGTATCTAAACACTTTGTGAAATTGCGATATTTTATGTGAATGTTGTTGTGATAAAAAATAATTTTTTAGTGGTGTTTCATACGAAAGAAATCATTTTTTTCAAAAATGTTCTGCGCCCTCCTCCAGGAATAAAAGCCGTCTTAAAAAACTAGATGTCATGTCTATAAATATGTACACCCAAGTTTTTGGAAATACCTGATAAAATCATTCCACTTTTTGCAAGATGAAATTTGATTTTGGACAATTTGCAAATAATTATTTTTTATAATAACCAGGGTGGTCCATTTGTCAAATTTTGTTAATAAAGTCAACTTTTAAACACTACGCGGCGTGATACTTGAAGAGAGATTGTGTACTTAACAGTAGCTACACAAATACTTCTGTCGTTCATTTTATGCAGTTACTATCTCCTGTTATTTTAATATAAATGAATTCAACGTTATTTCTTCATTGAAATTTCATTATTTATTATTTTGAGAATCAGCATAGTTGCAATTTTTGCATCTTTATTTATTCAATTATTGTTCTTTAGATCAAAGTCTGTCTACAAAATTTATAAAACAAGGGTAGAAATAGAAACTCAAAAAGCTCTGCTACAAAGCTGCTGGAAATTGTGCTGGAAAAAGTTTACTCGACGTATTGCCAGAAAATTATCGCATTGTTAGAGAACAAAAATTTGTTTCTAATTCTGGATGAAAGTGAAGTGGCTGGTAAAAAATATTTTGCTGTTATTGCTGGAGACATCACCTTGCCCGAACTTGTAACTCTAATGCCACTGGATAATTCCTCAAATGCACAATCGGTTATCTCCGCAGTCCAGATACAGTACTTTTTTTGAAATCGAAACGTGAGAACATACCTCTGTTTATTTCTGACACGCAGCCAGATACAATTCTGCAGCCATGAAACCTCTAAAAGACGTTTATACAAATTCTATCGAAATTACCTGTACGCACACTTAATAAACAATTGTGCTTCGAAAATACGTTCATATTATGATGACGTTGCTGATATGTTATTGCTAGAGTTAATACTCTGACCGTAAACAAATCCCATCGCTCACTTTTTGACTCTATTGGCCCACCTCCACAACCTGTTGTTAGCAGCTTTTTTAGTATTAACATGAAAACCAAACAGAAACATCCACAAATATTCATCTCATAATTAAATATTGCAGAAAAATGGATCAAAGTGTAACCACTTGGCAAACTCTAATTATGTGTAGCACAGATATGGAATTGGGTTGGGCCTAAATTTGGGTCGAGCTGGGCCGGGTCGGACTTTCGATAAAGCAATTTGGACACAATATTCAGTAGACGTTACAATATTTTAAAGAGTGGTTAATTAAAAAAGTGTTATTATAATGACTCTATAAATACCAATATTTTTTCACTTCTGGTATTCAGGCCACCTGAGTATGCTTAGCGCCTTATTGCAAGCATACATTTAAAGACTAATAAATATAAACATATCATATATTTACTACCTCTTATTTTAAGAGATATATTGTTTGGATATGCAAGAAAGTATTATCTTCCTTAAAACAATACATAAATTGTTGTAGTAAAACAAATTAACAGCATTTTAAATGATATTCCTGTACAAACTTGTCAAATTTTTTATTGAAACTTCTGTAGTTTTGTAGAATGTGTAATAATACATACACAAATTATAATAAACACAAATTTCATTTTCATATAGAAGTTTTTAAGAAATTATAGGATAAAAGAGTTACAGAATATAAATGCTCTTGTTGTTGTTTCCTTTCGTTAACTTTTGTTTACATGCAAACGGCTAATTGCAATAATAGATTTCAATGCAGTTAAGTTTTGCAATGCCTAGTTAATAATAAAATATCTGGAGATTAAAAATATTGATAAATCGTTGTCAACTATGCCAACAATCGCCATTATCTCACTTAGCATTACAGTACTATCAATGACCACATTTTATGTGTTTTCCATAAAAGTCTAAGCAAAAGATTAAAATATAAACAGTTTTATTTATACAAAGAGGAGACACACCTCAATTACATTTGCAATCTGATTTTTGATATTTTATTATTTTGTGAAATGAAAGTGTTAAACAATTATAAGAAGAAACCAACAAAAAGCTGAAAAATTTCTAACCAATTTAAGGTTTTTTTGTCTTCATTTGGTAACATTTTTGGGAATGCACGTTCAATAATATTTCGTATCCAAATGCATTCATTTATAAAAGGGACTCACATCTGCTCCAGGAAGGGTTGAACTCTCTAGCCCCCAGGCCTACGGCCCTGTATGACACGTTTATTGTGTTAAGGTTAACAATGCCATTTAAATTTCAACAGAATTAAATTAGCATTGTTGACTGACTGAAGCGTATATGAACCTATGCATATATTAATCAATACATTATGCAAATGATCCAATCAAATTCATAGTGTGCCTCTATGATGCAAAAGACACTAAGAAAATTAATTTAGGCCGAATAAATGGCATTTTGAAATGGGCGGTCTGGGCTTGGGCCTAAGCTGAATTGGGCCGAAAAATATTGTATCTTTGCAGCATTTACAGTATGCCCTTCACTATAACATTAAATATTATAATTTTGTTTACAATAATATTCTAAAAAGTGATGAAAATGAAAAATTTTTTTAAATTGGGTACATGTTATGTGCCAAATGTGCCGTGTATCCATATTATTATCTCAAGTAGTTTTATTCCATAGATCTTCAAAATAGTATCTATGATATTTTGAATAGAAATACATTAAAAAATATATTGTAAAAATTGGGCAAGTCGATCTAATCAAGGTTTTGCTAGTGGCATACAATGTGTTAAGATGCTCAAAGAAATGGAAGCTATATACTTAGAAAACAAGTTTAGAAAGTCACAATTTAAATAATTTCATATGACAAAAATTGATTTCAGGATGATTGAAGATAAGATGGATATTTTATTGTTGTATTTTANAAGTTTTTAAGAAATTATAGGATAAAAGAGTTACAGAATATAAATGCTCTTGTTGTTGTTTCCTATTTTTAAGTTTTGTTTGCATGCAAACGGCTAATTGCAATAATAGATTTCAATGCAGTTAAGTTTTCCCATGCGTGTTAATAATAAAATATCTGGAGATTAAAAATATTGATAAATCGTTGTCAACTATGCCAACAATCGCCATTATCTCACTTAGCATTACAGTACTATCAATGACCACATTTTATGTGTTTTCCATAAAAGTCTAAGCAAAAGATTAAAATATAAACAGTTTTATTTATNAAAAAAATGTTAGAACTTTATAATTCAACTATTGTTAGAGTTTTCTTCTAAATAACTTAGATTTACGGGTGTTACTAAATATTGCGGTTTATTGCATTGATTTTGCCATAAACAAGCTGAATTAAGAACCTATTTATTCATTTATGATATAATTAAGTAATTGTAATGAAAAAAATATTGTCGGTAAAGTAGAGAATGGATTGGGGTGCTTAGTTAAATCAGTAATTTTTGTGGTTATATAATTTGTATTATTTGCAAATATTTCTTTAGTAATTTATTCGTTTTATATGCTGCACCTAGGTTATCAAATATCGAAATAATACAAACACTTAAAACACATTCAATCCATTTGATAATTTCAAGCTATTCTTGGAAAGATATGTTCGTAAAAATGAAGAATGTATTAATAGTTTAATGGGTTAAAATATAAAAATATGAATTGCAATACCTTTCCAATGAAAATCTGAACACCTTAGTATTAAATGTAAAGGAAGTGAAAGTTATTAAAAGTTTTTTTGCTGTTTCTGTTAGATCAAATAGAGCACGTGAGCGTATGTGTTCCAATAAAAACTACGAATGTAAAGGAAGTTTGGTTATTTTCGATTCGTAAAACAATATTGTTAATATATATATTGAAAACGGTTCTTTGCGTAGTAATTTTTTCCCATAGCATCTAGAATTTAAAAATGGATTAAAGGTGTATTATAGGGTTTTTTAATGAATACATTGACATGTATATAGAGGTAGACATGTGGTATTTATTATTTTTTTCCCCATAAATTCACAAAATTATTGGTAGGTAAGATGAAAATTTCTAACATTTTTAACTTTCTGTTTTAAAATGACGGATGCAAAAAGTTAGAAAAAAGCAACTATTAAATGAAGGATTTGCTGCAAAATGTAAAAGACATACATTTTCCTGTCATCGACTAACTGTGTGCTTGCACTATATACTTTTATCATTCGTGAAGCAATCGGCGATAAAATTCCAAGGTATGAACACTCTATCTACTTATTTATCAGCTAGTGATAAAAGTCGATAGTGGGAACGCTTCATCCGATTTTTGGGTAAAACAACTCAATTGCTATCATAGCGGGAACGATTCTATAACGGAGTCAAATAGCTACTTTAAATTTATTGTTTAGTTCAAGTAGGGAACAGATTTCCAAAACGTCAATTATTCTAGTTGAAATAATTCAATTTCATATTTCAGTTTTAATTGCTAATTGAAATCAAAATTATATTTCTTGATTTGACAAGAATTACAAGCAATTGATAATTTTAAGATATAGCAGCTAATAGCTGCACTTCTAAATTATTGCAATTGTTAAATTGAATAGTCCAAAATACGCAAACCATGGGTGTACTGAAGGGTTACTCAGAGGCCTTGACCCATACCGCGGTATCTTGCGTAAAACATTGATCGTTATTTTTTTTAAAAATAGGCTATGTGACTGTGTGCTACCCCGTGGGTCAATGGTTGCTGTATAAAACTTGGAACATTTCGATTGGAGGCTTAAGATATAGCAATTCGGAAAATTTCGAAATTCTTAAGAAGAAAATTCTATTAATAATACAGTTAATATTATATAGATGCTTAGCTCACAAAATGTTGTCGTAAAATATTTTCACATAAACGAGATATTTACAGATTTTCAAAATGTGCCCATTTGGATTAGAGTGCATTTATTTCTTTGCAATGCAAAAATCATAATTATGAAATTAAACTCCTTTTAATTTATGCTCGAGGTCGAAAGGTCCATTGCATAAGTAATTTATAAGTTTTAATAAACTGATGATATTAAACATTGATCCAGTGACCGGCTTAAAATTCCATTTTTGTCAGAAACTAGTGTTCAATAAAACTCATTAATATTTGTAATTACTAAGCAATAAAGTCAAAATTTACAAAACAATTTCATTTTAATTAGGAATCCAAAAATGTCATTTATTTGATATAGAAATGGCATATTACAACTAACTATGTACCTTTTATATATATAAATGCAAAATATACTATTGATTTTTCATAGTCATACCGATACCGCAGTATTTTGTATGATACCGAACCGAACCTAACCAAACCGATGCTATTTCTCTAACTGCTAATCAAAATGTTATATAGAACGCAAGAAAATGCCCTAAAAAATTAAATAGACTTACTTTTGCAACAAACTTTCAAGCAAATTGTTGTGAAAAGCTCGTTTTCGTTTTTTCTGAAGCGAAGACTAATTTTGCCATAGACTGTAATGGGCTCAAGCAATTGGTGTGTGACTTTGTATTGTTGGTACTTAAAACAAATACCAAATTTCTTAAAGTGCAAAACTGATATTGCTGTTGCTGAGCAATAAATTGGTTTTAGCCAATTAAATTGGTAAAATATAATTTTTATGTAATGGCATTTGGCACAGATTTTTGAAAGTGTGCTTTCCAAGGTCATGCAAAATATTGTTGCCCAATAATTCTAAACTAATAAATTTATTAAATGAGCAGAAAGAATTAAAATATATTTTTATGCTGAAAACATAAACACTTTCTAAAATTTTATGACCAATCAAGGCACTGTCCCTTACACACCCTTTTTAATCAGGATCAGTTTTGAGAAAAGTGNTGCAAAATATTGTTGCCCAATAATTCTAAACTAATAAATTTATTAAATGAGCAGAAAGAGTTAAAATATATTTTTATGCTGAAAATAGTTACTTAAACACTTTCTAAAATTTTATGACCAATCAAGGTACTGTCCCTTACACACCCTTTTTAATCAGGATCAGTTTTGAGAAAAGTGGTATCCATTTTAAGTACCAACCGCTTTGTTACCTCCGCCAAGGAGGTTATGTTTTTGGTAGCATTGGTTTGTTTGTTTGTCTGTCTGTTAGCAACTTTACGGAAAAAGTAATAGATGGATTGATCTCAAATTTTCACCAGAGGTGCGTCTCCGCCCAAGGAAAAATCCATTAAATTTTGGTGCTGATCCGGGGGACACAAGCTGCGTGGCGGAGGTCTGCGCTCTCCGAGTGCTTTTCTAGTTTATCTTAGTTTTGCTTCGACTGTTTTATGTTGCTTAAAGCGCAAAATGTTTGAATTTGAAAGCATAAGAAAATTGTAGGCTATGTGAAACAGGTATTTTTTAACTATTGCGATGAAATTGTATTTAAGTAAGAAAACGTCTGTAACCTATGTAATTGCTCCGAAAATCATTAAACTTTTTACATTGTTGTTGTGGTTGGTTTTCAAACAAATTTTATGCATTCTAAAACAGCTTAAACGTCGTCAAGAGGTTTCGAGTTGGCCTTGCCATCCATTGTTGCATATGATTCTTGCAAGTCCTGGCGAAAAGCTGTCCCTTACGACTCCTCCTTGCAGTGGCATCAAACCCCTTAAAAATCAGGGGCCTAGATGTTCGAAAAAGTTTTATGTGAGAACATTTAAAGAATTAAGTTTACACCCATATTACTAAATCTCGGTAGTAAATGGGTTAAAGGGATTCTCATTTCGAAATGTTATATGCTTAAAAACTTTGAATATAAAGTATTCATAAAATCAAAGCTATCTCCACAAGAACGTATCAAAGAAAAGAACATTTTAACAAAACGTTACGAACTTATCCAATCAGGAACATCTAGGAAAGACATTAAAATTAGAAATCTAAAACTTTATGTTAAAAGCGATATTTATCCCATGAATTTGAATTGACAAGATAAATCTAGTTATCACTTCATTCAGTGGAACTTGAGAAACATTAATTATTTAGATAAAAAACTATTTCTAATTAACTATCTACTTTTGAATCATTTGCAAATCGCTTTCTTAACTGAAACCTAGATGTAGCACTTAATCAGTAGTGTTATGATGCATCAGAGTACGCCTGTAAAGTTACTAATAAATATATTTACTCATTTTAAAATTATATAAAAATGCTCTCCATAAATATTGCACAAGATATTAGTACATTCAACGCATGCCGCTTAAATTACACTGACTTTTGGTATAACTGAATACAATCTCTGTTTCGAAAATATTTAATTAAGAAAAGAAAATTAAGAAACCCCCCTCACTATTCAACTTCCATTCTGTGCATTTATATTTCAAATGCTGCTCCACTTTTTGGAAATTACATTCTAGAGAAAAAGCTTCGACAACTTACGTAATGAATACGTAAAATACCTCGAAGACTTAGAAAAGAACTTAGAACTTGACAAACTGATTTACTTGAATCAATTCGCCTACGATCCAAAGTGTATTAATAAATGCTTTCGGCTTATCAACCCTCAGTCTAAACTACATATACCTGTTTATTTGAGGACAACATAGCTACCACAGATCTAGATGCTGCAAACTATTTAACGAATTATTTGCTTCTGTGCACCATATATTGATGATGAATTTAATATCACATACAATGATTTAAGCATTAACAACTTGGAAATATGAAAGACATTAAAAATGCTATAAACAAAATCTCCAGGCTGCGGACCAGATAGTATTCCCTCATTCCCTCATTCATTCATACAGGGTGTCCCAAAAAAATGTAACACTTTACATTTTTATTTTAGATTGAAATTAATAGTGTTTTTGCCAACAGGTAAAGTACATTAGGGAAATTTTTCCTGAACCAATGAAGTCATAATTCCTAATTTGCAGTCCAATTTAATTATTTTTGCCTTTAGCACTGATCTCTGCACTGAATGAAATGTTCAATGTGTCCTCCATTTCGATTCATGCAGGCATCTGTCAATTTGTGCATATCTGTACCTGATAAGGATACAGATTCAAATCCATTCGCAAGATTTTATGGATAGAGTTTCTTGTTACTGCAAGCTCCTGAAAACGTCTGCGAATTGACATTTTGGGAATTGAACCACAGAATTTCTGACTGCGTTGACATTGCTTGCCTACCTTTCAGTTCTTTGTCTGCCTGATCTTGTTTCATTTAGATTGTGTCAAACAAATCTCCTATTCCTAGCTAGTCACACCGGAAAAGATAGAAGTCTTAGAGTAAAGAATAACAAGCACAGACCAAAACAAAAGTGTTACATTTTTTGGGACATCCTGTATGGATAAAAATGAAATGTTGCTTCACTTGCTGAACCTATTTAGATATATTTTAATATCTGGAATATATCCTAAAGTATGGAAAAAGGCTAAAATTATCCCCATGTTCAAAAAAGGAAATATTCAGTACGTCTGTAACTATAGGCCAATCAGTACTTTATCAAAAACTTCTCTAACTTTTGAAAGAGTTATTTATGATATTATACCCGTACGTATCTAACTGTATTTCTAGCTCTCAATTTGGATTCTTGAAGAAATCGTCACCTGTTATCCAATTACTAATTTTTTGCCGTGAGCTATATGATAACAACGAACAGAACATTTCTTGCGTATGTCTATATTATGACTTCATTAAAGCGGTCGATGGAGTCTCTCATAGAATTTTACTAAATTAGTAAAAATCTTTGGAATCGGTGGTAACCTACTAAAGCTGTTTCATTCCTACCTAACTAATAGAACCCAGTCTGTTTGCTTAAATGAATGATTACCATACAAATTAATACATCTAGTCGAATAGCACAAGGTAGCTGCTTGCGGCCTCTTTCTTTCTCATCATACTTAACGATCTTCCCTCAATAGGACTTTATAGTAATGTTGATATTTTTTCCCGATGACTTTAAAATTCTTTCGAGTGATTCTAAGACATTACAGCATGATGCAAAACAGTAATACACATAGAATAACGCAATGTAGTGCAATCTCATCGTTACGTTAAAATAATACATGCATGTTGTGTTTCAATATTTCTCTAAGCAAGGTTTGTCCTTAAAAAATTTGGGCCGGAAGTGCCAAAGCATAGCGTCCCGCTAATCAAGAAAATAAAATATTTATTGAAAGTAAACTAACAAAATTAAACGAGGAAATGCAATTCAAAACATTTTTACGACGTTACATAGAATACTACTCTTCGCTTAACCTTATTAGAGTTAGAATTTTGAGATTTTTAGAAACTCCGGATGAAGCATTAGTGCTCCACCTCAATAACCAGGTTTATAAAAACTGTGTTTTAAAACACCTGAATAAGAAAAAAGACTTTACATGGAAAGCTTTATTTTTTCTTCATTGCTAATTGGATAAAGGCCAATTTTTTGAGTGAGTCCATAATGCTGAAGCCCACTTCTAAGGAAGCAGAGCTTGGCACAAGCGACATCAACGTAAGCCAATCTGATTCATACTATGGTGGCCAATGTAATTCACCGCTCGCTTGATATGTATAATTATAATTTTGCGCACTTTTGTCATAATAAAAAACAATTCAAAACCATTACAAGAAATTTGTATACTCGAAAATTTCGTAGGCAAATCTACTGTACATCATTCTTAACTACACATTATTAAGGGACATAAACAGCCAAGGAACCAATGGACTTAAGAAATATATTTATCATTTGGTGCCCGATTAGAATAGAAAGCACTATAACACTGTAAATACGAATTTTTTAGAATTTTCCAGGTATTGTATTAATGTATTCTAGTGAAATAAAATTATACAAAACGTAGTTATTTTATGGAAATCTAATGCTATGCTCACAAGATTAAGAGTCAATATTGCAATTAATTACCATGATATTGCGTATTACATTCAGAGTGCTATCACACCTATATCAAAAGCAATTATTTCAATGGTATGAGCAACTATTTATAACTGTATTATACAAAAAAATCTGATATTTTGGAAATTTTTGTAACATTATTCCAATAAAAATCCAATTGGAATCCAATTAATTGCAAATTTTGTTTGTCCAACCAATTCCAATCAAATTCCAATATCCAATTGGAATGCAATTAGTTTCCAATTCCAATGGACAAGGCTGATTGTAGCACATGCATAGCGGAACACATTTTGGTGATTCTTGCATTCTCGACTCATGCTGATTGACATCAAGTGATTCGATATGGCAAAATATATAGATAAATATATAAATACATAAATATACAAGAACATACAGAGCAAGATAATATAAAGCGAAGATGGAAATGGGACAGATTTTTGCCCTGCGAATCCCCACGGAATTTGTGCCCTGCCCATTTACACGTTTTGAAACCTGCCCCACTTTGCCCCAAATTGGCCTACTCGAAAATTCTGCTCCAAAACTACTTACGCTATTTTATTGCCTATATTTGTTATATAAACATTTTAATTGCAGCACACACACTCAAATATTTGAATCCTTACTTCCTAGAAGATATAGAATCATTTTTTTAAATGTCAATTTTAATAAGCCAGTTCAATTTAATGATATTATTAATAGCAAATTGAAATTTAATTTTAACTATATAAAGCTTTTTATAAAGCTAATCTTTTATTAATATATATATATATATATATATATATATATATATAAGGACAATTGCACTCCTTCCAATGTAGTTGCTGGTATCATTGAATAGTACCAAATTTCACCAAAAGCTAAAAATGCATTGTAATTAATTTTTCAAAGTGCGATTTTAAGCAGAGAAATTTGATGTAAAAATGCTTTTACAATCCTTAAATTTGGCAATCTCTTACTTCAATCTTTCTTAACAAAAAAGTGTTTGAAAAAATTTGCCCCATCAGTGACCCAAACGCAATTTAGGACACACAAAATTTTCTTTGGCAAAAACGTTACTGACCACTGTTATTAACTAAAATTGTTATGTAACTTCACCACTTTGTACTGTTTCTACTAAGATTCTTTCAATGATTGATTTGGTAATTATACTTTCTGTGTAAAGAAAACATTTCAATTATTTCTTTTAAAATACTCAAAAATTCAGTAATTTTGACGTGAATAATATTTCAATGCCATAATCTACAATGATGATCGTCAATCCTCAGTTTTCCTAATTTCTGAACTACCAAGTGTGTTTTTCGTTTCGATTCCCTAGAAAAAATTATACCACAATTCTCCACTACTATCCATTAATTGTTTTGACTATAGTTTGCACACTTCACTTTTTAAAAGGCTTATATTCTTAAATACCTTTGTGTAATGATAATTTATCGGATTCAAATTTACAAAATGCTAATGATTTTAGTTTTTGTATGCAAATTAACATTAAATATTTTATCCAAACATTCACCCATTCTTTGAAAATTTTCATGGCGAATATAGGCTGTGTGATAGTATACAATGTTTAAATAATAATTTTTAAATTATCAAAGAAATTTACATTTTTCATATTATTATAATTCATGAAATCATTTCTTCGTTATAAAATCCTAATTTATTTTAAGAATTGGTATTCTTACGCTTATATTTCTTTATAACATCTTTAATAATGTATCTATAAATTGAATATATAGATTTCAATATAGATAGGTAAAAGTCAACGCCCACAAAAAAATAAACAGCAAAGAAATAAACGTATTAGAATTTGAAAAAAAGAAGATCTGGAACTCACTTTCTAGAAATCATACTCAAATTAACGTTGCGTCATATAATGAAGTAAAATCAAAACTATCTAAGATAAAAACTAAGATCAGAGAACAACAAGACAAACACTTCTTTGAAAACCTCGCGCAAGCCCGAAATAAATGGCAGTTTATTAATAGGTTTTTAAATAAGGAAAAACCGTTTGATTGCATCATTCAAGAAATTAAGGTTAATAATAAAAGCATCACTAATAAAAATCTAATTGTTGAAGCAATGAACATAGCATTTAGAGAGTTAGGAGCGCTTAGAGGTAAGAAGGAACCAGTTATTAATAAGATTAAGCCATTGCAGAACGTCTTCAACTTCAGCTACATTCGTATGCAAGAGCTCACCGGAGTTGTAAGCTAATTTCATTCGCGTATTTCAAGCGGAATTTGCAATGTGCCAGTATTCATCATCAAAAAATACATAAAGTATTTCGCAGAACAACTTCTATTTGCTTTTAATAACGCAATCCATATTAATAAATATCCTGAATGTCTAAAAAGTGCAGACATCACCGCGATTTTTAGGAAAAGAGACCCTACAAATTGCATAAATTATAGGCCCATCTCTGTCACAAATCCGGTTTCAAAAATATTTGAAAAGACTTCGATACAAACAAAAAAACTCATACCTAAAGGAAAATAATATACTATGTTCAAATCAATTTGGTTTTAGACAAGGGCTCGGCACTATTAATGCTTTACTCGAATTTACAGAAAATACACGTTATTTCCTCANTGTTCAAATCAATTTGGTTTTAGACAAGGGCTAGGCACTATTGATGCTTTACTAGAATTTACAGAAAATACACGTTATTTCCTCAACAATAACATATGTAGCAGTGTTGCTTTGCTTGATCTTAGTAAGGCGTTTGATAGTCTTAATTACAAAATTCTAGATGTAAAATTAGAAGATTACGGATTTAGTGCTATGTCAAGAATGTTTTTGAACAGCTTCGTTAACAATAGACAGCAACGTGTGCAGAATGCTAATGTATATAGTGAGTACTTAGCAACTAATAAAGGGGTTCCACAGGGTACAGTGCTTGGTCCTCTTCTTTTCAATTTGTACATAAACGATTTGTCAACATATATTGTCGACGCGGAACTAATTCAATATGCAGACCACATTTGCGCCATAAATAGACAATAGCAATGTTCCATACTCTGTATACGTTCTATATAATCATGAAGTACTTCGTCCAAACTACGGAAAAAATTCTTATGTTAAGCAAGCATTCAAGCGAGCTCAGAAGTTTTGTTCAACAGTGCAACCAAGAATCGTGTACTTGTTAGTAGATGGTGGAATTCTCAATCGGCGAAAACTTTTTCCTCTAAAGTGTTCGTGTATATCAAATGAATGCTGTTGAAATAGAACGTGTGATTAATGAGACGATTGACGAGCTCGAGAAAGAGCAGCTATATGTGTTTTGGATTGTGGCCGATAATGCTTCAAGAATTCAAAAAGCACTTAACGAATTTAGTAAAGATACACCGCGAGAGTGAATACGCCGCTTCCGAAGATGAGTTCAACAACGATGACATTCCCACACTAATCGAAGGGATGAGATTTGCGCTTAATACAAAGACTGTATTTATAATGCGCTCTGCTGCGAATAGTTTTCAGCTGCTATTGAAGAATATTACTGAACACGTTGCTGCGATGCTCGAGCAAAGCAAATATTAGAGTCACTACTGAAAGAATTTTCCAAATCACCTGAATGAGAAAACAAACTTAAATCTGTGCAAATTGCTGCTGGTATTGAAAACCCCCTTGTTTTGGTTTGCCCTAGAACAACAAGATAGAACAGTATGATATACAGCTGGTGGCGATTAATCGAGCTCAAGAGTTATGTGTTTGACAGCGTTGATTTAATTGATGACGACTAGAGAGTAATTGAAAAAGCCCTTGTACTATGTGAACCAATTGGTGTAGCAACTGATCGTGTACAATCTGATATGTCTAATTTTCTGAGTTTGGCTAAGTAAATAGATATACTGGCTAAACAATTTACCGATCTTGAACATCGTGCGCAGCTTAATAATGATGGCAAGAAATGCGGTGACTTGCTCAAAGTTCGCTTTGAATCCAATTTTAACTGTGATTTTTATAAAGCGGCTAAGCTTCTGGGTCCTCATATTGATCAGAAAACTGATATGCTTGAATCTGATAGAGTTGAATGTGTTCGAATCATCACCAAGTATGCGGCTGCATGGGGGCAACGCCGAAACAATAACATACGTGTCAGTGAAATTTCTGCTCAGCTTGGTCGTTTTATTAATCGTCTAATTGCCAAAGGCAATGATGCAGAAAGTCCCCAAGCGACAAACAATAAATTCTGGTCCAGCAGTGCAACGATCTGGCCATAGCTATCTTTATTTGCTTTACCATTATTCAACGTTTGTGCAGCGGAAGCTGCAGTAGAACGCAGTTTCGCCAAAGAAAATCTTATATGCATGAAACTGCGTCCCGTCTTCTTGAAAAAACCGTCAATTGTGAAATGTTTATTGCTACAAACTATCACAAGCTGAAATTTCCAAAACGCAATATGAAATTCGCTGATATGGAGGAATCTCGCAAAGCAAAGAAGCTCAAATTCTCAAACCTGCTGACTAAGTTTTCTAAACTCCCTCCAACAAATTCTAATTTTCAGAGGACCAGCGGCAGTGAATGGTTGTGTTCAGTTTGCACTAAGAAGTACACTCAGGAAAGCGATGTCGACAATGTCAAAATTGCGTACATGAATCATGCGGCCTGAAGGGCGCGCGATATTTCTTTTGTAATATGTGCAATGAATCAGTTTTTTGTTAGATTTTGCTAAATTACGTTTTTCTTTATATGAATTCTGTTCGTTTTTACGGGAATTTTAGAGATCAGTTATATTTCAGGTTTGGTCTTGAGTCGATAAGAATGCAAGACTAAACCCAAGACCTGGAATTGGGTACGAAAAACACAAGATTATCCCCAACCTTGCTCCCGCTTACCTTGTGCTGATGTAAGCTGATGTAAGTTGACAGAGAATTTTAGTAAATGAGTATATAAGAAAAACACAAAATTATCCCCAACCTTGCTCCCGCTTACCTTGTGCTGATGTAAGCTGATGTAAGTTGACAGAGAATTTTAGTAAATGAGTATATAAGAAAAACACAAAATTATCCCCAACCTTGCTCCCGCTTACCTTGTGCTGATGTAAGCTGATGTAAGTTGACAGAGAATTTTAGTAAATGAGTATATAAGAAAAACACAAAATTATCCCCAACCTTGCTCCCGCTTACCTTGTGCTGATGTAAGCTGATGTAAGTTGACAGAGAATTTTAGTAAATGAGTATATAAGAAAAACACAAAATTATCCCCAACCTTGCTCCCGCTTACCTTGTGCTGATGTAAGCTGATGTAAGTTGACAGAGAATTTTAGTAAATGAGTATATAAGAAAAACACAAAATTATCCCCAACCTTGCTCCCGCTTACCTTGTGCTGATGTAAGCTGATGTAAGTTGACAGAGAATTTTAGTAAATGAGTATATAAGAAAAACACAAAATTATCCCCAACCTTGCTCCCGCTTACCTTGTGCTGATGTAAGCTGATGTAAGTTGACAGAGAATTTTAGTAAATGAGTATATAAGAAAAACACAAAATTATCCCCAACCTTGCTCCCGCTTACCTTGTGCTGATGTAAGCTGATGTAAGTTGACAGAGAATTTTAGTAAATGAGTATATAAGAAAAACACAAAAATATCCCCAACCTTGCTCCCGCTTACCTTGTGCTGATGTAAGCTGATGTAAGTTGACAGAGAATTTTAGTAAATGAGTATATAAGAAATGATATGTTCTCTAAATGATGAAAAGGACGATTGCAATCCTGGTAATATATAGTTGTGCCAATACATACATTACTAAATTAGTGGTGACGGTAGGAAGAACTTATGAAAAGTGATATATATGATACCTTGGCTGTAGGGCATAGTACTCATCAGGGTGTTGCAATACTTCAAAATATAGTATTATTATTATAATCACTCTAAATGCCAATATTCTTTCACCTTCTGATATTCAGGCTACCTGCTTAGAGTTTTGTTGCAAACATAAATTTAATTATCAATGTGCAAAAATACAAACAATCATATATTTACTACCTCTTATTTTAAGAAATATATTGCTTGGATATGCAGGAAAGTATTTTTTCCTTAAAACTACATAAATTGCTGTAGCAAAAGGAATTAACAACATATTAAAAGAAATTCGTGTAAGAACTTGTCAAAACTTTTCAGTGAAATTTCAGTAGTTTTGTAGAATGTGTAAAAATACGTTTGCAAATTAAAATAAACACAAATTTCATTTTCATATAGAAGTTTTTAAGAAATTATAGGATAAAAGAGTTACAGAATATAAATGCTCTTGTTGTTGTTTCCTTTCGTTAACTTTTGTTTACATGCAAACGGCTAATTGCAATAATAGATTTCAATGCAGTTAAGTTTTGCAATGCCTAGTTAATAATAAAATATCTGGAGATTAAAAATATTGATAAATCGTTGTCAACTATGCCAACAATCGCCATTATCTCACTTAGCATTACAGTACTACCAATAACAACATTTTATGTGTTTTCCATAAAAGTCTAAGCAAAAGATTAAAATATAAACAGTTTTATTTATACAAAGAGGAGACGCATCTCATTTTAAAACGAAACCAACAAAAATTCTAAGCAATTCAATGTTAATTTATTAACAAATTTAAAACAATTTAGAAAATATTTGCCTTCATTGGTAACATTTGTGAAAATGGATATTCAATACTATTTGGTAGTAAAATGCAATCATTTACAAGTGGGCTCACATCTGCTCCAGGAAGGGTTGAACTCCTTAGTTCTCAGGCTTACGAACCTGTATGACACGTTGATTGTATTAAGGTTAACAATGCAATTTGAATTTCAACAGAATTGAATTAGAATTCTTAACTTACTAAAACAGAGATGCACCTATACACATATTAATCAATAAATTACAAATTATCCATGAAATTCATAGTGTAGTGCTTATGGGCCTCTATGAGGCAAAGGATACCATCAATAGCGTAAAAAAATGGACCGGACCGGGCTTGGGCTAAATAATTGGTATTTAGAAATGGGCCAGCTCGGTCTTGGGCCTAGGGTGTATTGGGCTGGGCCGGGCCAATCTTTGGCCTAAAAAATCGCCCCAATTCCAAATGTGATATATATATATATATATATATATATATATA
>CABFPE010000040.1:251932-269771 GCA_900660155.1 Hofstenia miamia | reverse complement strand
TTGAGTTCTTTAAAAAGCATATTTTGATATAATTCACTAGAAATGTTGTACAAGTCATCCCATAATTTTCCGCACTTAAATTTAGACATAATTTCATTTAAACATTTTTCTCCTTCCCAAGCTTCAATAGAGAATCAATGGTTTTCAACTGCAAGATGCAAGTCTTGCACGATGTGTCTCTCCACATGTGTCTATATATACCAACATGTTCCTTGCAAATAAGAGTGGCGCTTTGCTGAAACAACCACGATATACTCTAGATATGAACCTGTAATATCTTTGTTTTTTCTCAACTTGAGTAGCAGAGCTTCGAGGCAATCATTTAATGGGCGACAGAAAGTGTAAGCGTTTTGTAACGGTTTCCCAATCTCAAACTCTTCTCTATCAGCTAAACTTGCATAAGGTGATTAGTGCGAATGGTGACTGTGTTTAATGTTATGTTGGTACTTACATCTATGTGCAATAAATATGTTGGTTTTTAATATTCTTTATGCCTTTTATCAACAAAGTGTGATAAACGCGGATAATTATGGGGTGCCCCCAACAATACAAGTAAATTAATTTTGGAAATTTATTTTTGAGGCAAAACGCGTTTTATCCATGTTTAGGGTATCTAAATGAATTGTTCTTTTAATTAACCGTTGCAGTAAAGATACAGCGTATCATTTTTTCCAATTGAATACAAAGTTTTGCAACCCATCTCAATTTTGTATAATATAGTATAGCAGTTTGCGTGATTGACCCAATTGAATTAAATTGTGGAAAATTGAATGTATGTGGATCGTCTACTTTTATTTAGTCGTTCAAACTTCGTGTTTACCGACCTGTAACTTATTCGTGGCGCAGAAATTCACTGTTGCGTCTTTAACTAGACAAAATGCCGAACAGTGAAATCCAACACTTTTTCAAAACGCCGATTGTCTTTGTCTACCAACCAAATAAAACAATTCAAAGATTCCCACATTTCTTTGAGAGATTATTTACAAGCAATAAATTTTGTTGCATTCATTAGAGCATTCCAGAGCATTGACTAAATATTCACTGGAAGGAAACTAGTTTTAGGGATGTCAATCCCGGGATCTTGTTTATCTAAAGTTCCACTGAAAATATTCATATTTCTAATATTTTAGATTAAATTTTGATTGGATACACTAGTAGCTAAACAAGTACTTATTGAAAATATAATTCCCCCAAGTGATTTAGTGGAATCGGCTGTGTGCATTTCTACAGAAGGTAGAAAGCAATTAAATATTTTCCTTGCCTTAAAACTTCGATTTTTGTTCGCCTGTATTAGTAGCTAGAATGTACTCATTTTCAAGCATGAATTTTGAATCTTAAAACTACTCTGTCATATTTCTCACATCGGTCAAATATAATAAATTTATTAACCAGAACTAATGTGTGAATACTTCCGCGATCCTATGATTCCAAAAATTGCATGATTGGAAACCCGGGATTAGATGAGATATTCGGGATTGTCATCCCCAACTAGTTTATGTCTACATCAACTAGATATGTATAATTTGATTTCTCGCTTATGTTTTTTTTAATTTGGTAAAGTGTGCGCCTTCGCAAAAAACCATCCTTTTGTTCTGTCGAAGAATTATAATGTGGACTCGGGATATGATTTGTTTTTATTATCCTTCAATTTATGCAACCATAAATTAATTTAATAGATTATAAAATCTCCATATGAAATTTAGTTTTAGGAACTGCGCTAAATAACTAGTTATAATTGCTGTTTGCGTTTACACATACTTGGTTGTAGATGTAGTGAATTAGTCTTAAATTTGTCCATTACCAAAGCCTTGTATGCAGACGCGTAAATTTTAAATTCGAAATTGTCTTTTGTATCAATAGATTTTTATCGGGAACCATAGTTTTTTATAAGTGTAGGATGAAAAGTTTTTTGTTTGTTGTTTTCATTGATGAAGGAATGCCTAGTAGGTCTAAAGACAAAATAGAAGATTATGTTAAAAGTAGAAATTTTGTTTATAAAATTTCTATCATCAGTCCTTTTCTATTCTTGAGGTAGAGTTCTACGCTAAATTGCATGTTTAGACACTAGTATTTTGAGAGGATATGTTGTAGGGCGAAGGCAAGAGCGATCTACATATAAGGCCATTCAGCCAAACATTCAGCCCTTGATCATTAATATTTGGCTTGGTGGTAATGTATAAAGGTTACTTTAATTTTTGTTTTTGAGCCATTCCTCTATAAATGTGTAAGACTTTGCTTGAAAATACCAATCTGATATCCATTGTATTAATGGCCAAACTTGATGTTTGAATGTTCGACTGGATGGTAATATATATATATATATATATATATAAATAAAGTATGTGCCATATCTTTTGATTGCCTATGCATTCAGTATATGAAATATTACCTTCTGCAAAATATTTCTGTCACTCGAAGGCGTGCAAAAATCAAGTCTTAACGCATGGCATAAAATGTGTTAAGCGAATGCACTAAATGATCCTGCATATTTGTGTCGTTTCCAAATCTTTCTGTATGCCGAAGCAATGCTTCTTTTTTTCAAAGAAAATACTTGATTGATTTTGGGGCAATTTGTGTTTTATTCACACTTTGATCAACAAAATGTAATTCCATTTTTGGATTGGTAAGAAGGAGATAGGATCAAGCCTGATAGAGATGAATTTCAAAATTTATTTTGGCATTCTTTTGCACCTAGTACCACTCATTTATTGGAAAAAGAATTTTGAAAATTTGACCTATATTCAGTTTTGAGATTTAAAGATTGTTTTCCAAGTTTACACACTTTCTACAAGTGTAGAGCATTGCTGCAATTTTATTGGTTCATATTTGCTAAGGGGATATAAAAGCTCCAAAAAGAGAACATAAATCGAAAAATTGGAAATCTTGATCAGCTACATTTTCCATTTTCTGCTATCAGTTAGGTCTCTAGAACTTTTCAGCAAAAAATTCAATATAACAAGTATTCGAGGCCAAAAATTCGAGAAACATTAGCCGGTGGCCTTATTCGCCTTATATATATATATATATATACATACATACATACATGCATACATACATACATCGCTCTTGTGCGTAGACAACTTGTTGTTTTTATTTGCGTACGCTGTATTACTTTAGTTTAACTTCCTATTTCGAAATATTTGAAGCAATGTGTGTACCCACATTCTTTGGAATCGCCGTGGAACATTTAATATATTGTGTTTATGCTTGACATATTTTGACGGGCAATATTTTAAATAGTCGTTTTCCCAACGAATCTATTCTTTAAATATACCATTTGTTATCCTTTCTGGGAATCAATTCATATCTGTAGTTGACGTACTGAATCTGATTTTGCCCTGCATGTGACAATTAACAATTTTCATTAACATCGAATGGCAGCGTCGTAAATTATTTATAACAATTAGCCATCTTTTGTTTTTGCAGCTGTTAATTGAGTAAATTTCATATTGAAACCCTATAATACAAGCATTCTATCTTGCTTTTTTGAATTCTAATAAGCTGTGTAGATCATTTTCACCTTAAACTGGTGTCCTTTAGAAGAGACGAACTAATCTTTCAAAAGCAACACAAGCAAAAATTAAGTTTTTCAACATCATTATTTTGTGGGTCATTTTGATTTAAAGTACTGTTTAGGTCGTTAGCCCTAGAAAGCATTAGGTTATTGTATAATGAATTTATCAGTATGGCTTGCATTTCGAAAACATGATGTATCCGTCATTTATGGCATAATTTGAATTATTTTAAGTTTTAGTATTTTGACATTTTACCATATTCATTGATATATGAGGCAAAATATAGTATCGTTTTCAAACCATTTTCTTTAACAACATGCTCTTATAATTTATTTAGCTTTCAAAATACACATTTGCTAAGATCGTAGAGTGTTCATTTTTGCAAAATAGCCGCAGTTAACATAATTAATTTGCAATCATTTAAGGTCCTGCGTTACAATCTAGTCCCAGTTCAATATTTTTCAATGGGGCTGTCATCATAATTTAAAGCATTGGGGTCGAATAAATGATTTGCAAATAGAATATAAATCGCGAGATTTGCGCGGGTTTTTAATAAAATATTGCATAGCCTATCGGTTAAATTTTTGCCCAGGCCTAGATCTATTGTTGGATGTATGAGAACCCATTGTTTTATTATTTTTATAAGATAATGATAAATTTATTTTTAGCATGAATTTATATTGACAACTTTCGTGTAGTTTATTATAAAGAAAAAAAACTTTAACGAAATTGAAGATGTTAGGAATTGAAACGTTTTTGAGGTGCTATATTAGGGAACATCCTGGATTCATAGAAATATTCCAATTATACAATTTCAATCATTTGGTTAACGCAATAGGAGTTTGAAGTTAAATAAATATAATGCTTTGCATAAACTAAACTTAATAAACCAATAGGTGTCATATAGCCTCTGGTAATATTGGTGTTTTTTTACTCTTGATGAAATTCATTCATATGACATTTGACTGGAATTTGTAGGAGTACTTTTTAACTGAATCTTATTCTTATATATGCTTCCAATCAATTATTAATACGTGATGAATTTTTCTATAAATTATTTAATAACAGTGTTATTCTTTGAATATAGAAATAATTCTTAAATAGTGCTGTCTTTAACAATAGTTTTCAAACCGAATCAATGTATCTTTTATTTACTAACACAGTTGACTCTATTATCCTCCATCCTTTGGTTACACAGATTTTTTTTCCAGTTCAAACGGACAAGATATTATAAATTTGTCAATATACATTTATATTTTGTCTTATTGCTGTTTAAGCTTTGAAATATAATTTATAAACCTTATCAATGTTCATTTCACATGTGTATTGTCTTTGCTGTCTTTGTTTTTAATTCGTTTAAAACTAAAGCAAACATTCTGTTAAAGACACTTTGTGATACAAACTTAGGCCCTGTGTCACTAAGTGCGTGCGAGAAGCTCAAAATGACCAAATCTTCTGTGTAAAACAAATCCTAGTTGATTTATTGATGATTTCCATTTTCTTCACAATTTCAATGCTCCACTAGAATTAGAAGATGGTGGGTTCTAGGTGAAAAGATTCAACTCCGCAATACTTTTGGTAGCGATTTTATGAGCATGGAAATCTCAGAATTAAATATATTTAGCATTTACATGTATATTTCAATATACAGATCTGTTGTTGATATATGAGGCAGCGTTACTGCTTCTCAGTATGGCAGGCTCAGCTCACCCAATCTCAATCAAAGAAATTAGAACAAATTCAAAGAAAGACATTCAAAATCATTCATCCAAAATTATCATACGAGAAAGCGTGAATTGAATTGGTCGCAAACGATGAAGACGATGCATCCTCTACATCACCTCAACTCACATCAACAAATTTCCTCCTACACATTACGTACTCAAAACGTCTTTGATGCAAAACATCGTATGGATGGATTGAAAAATTCCTTCGTGGTTACCAAAGCAAAGAAGTACCAGTGTGTTAATTTGATTTTGTAAATAATTGTAGTTTTATTTACTTCGCCACTTTAACAGCGAGGTCGCTTACATTGGCAAACCTTTAGCGCACATTAATGTATTACAAATTTCATTCATGCAATGACTTTGTCTTCCTGGTCATTCAGGATTCACACACTTGTTTTGGGCGCAAACTAAGAGAAATTATAATGAAACACTACTTTGAAACCAAGGCTCAACGGCACGTCAAGTAAATTGCAAAGCAACTATTACATGAATTATTAAATACAAATATTAAGTGCCAAAAGATACATTAGTCTATAACATAGTGTTTAGAACATGTAGAAGATCATACTAGGACTGTTTTAATAGTTTATGGGATTGCGCGAATTTTAATAGACTGGGATTTCTTACTACCTTGTCGACTCGTCTGAAGAAAGATTTGACATAGTTTTTTGTTTCATTGTCAGCGATCAAAAATTCTTTTTCGCATATTTCCCATGGCTCTTCTAGATTTTAATATAACTGCTTTTGAGCTGTTTATTTCATCATTTTCCCCTATATTGTAAATTAGTTTTGAATTAGCCTGAAGTCGAACCCCAGGACTAGGAAATCAACTTTTGCATGAAATTTCAAAAATGGCTTAGTTGTGTTGTAGCATGTAGCCAGCTTAATATATTAAGAGGCTCAGTTATAGACTTACGGTTCCCTTAGTAAAACTGTAGTTGTGTTGATAATGTAGGCATATATTTACGAATGATCTGGCGTCATGTTCGATGTTTCAGAAACATTTTTTGACTAATACCAAGTTATATAAAATGCATGTCCTTTATTCTATGCAGAGACTCTTGATGATCCACCAAGCTTTCTTTTAATGGGAAATTCGTTTCTAGCAACGCCCTTAAATTTTTTATTCATGAGAAAAATTGTTGCAAAATATTTCCGATTTTGTAATGACCGTACTGGTGCTTTGAATTTCACATCAACAAGCAAGTACTATTCTAAACATAGTATTGAATGTATTTTTTTTGAATAACCAAAAACTAAATCATTGAGAATATGAAATAATTAAGTAGATTTTAATGGTGAGAAAAAGGTCCTCGATTTTCCTTAATTACAGTTTCAAGGCGTTTTCGGATGCTCTTTAAACAGATCGAAACTAATTTAATGTTTATGATTATCATGCTTTTTTATGGAACATTTCAGAGAAGAAATGCTGTTTTGATGATCTTTGCAACCAGGCACACTCTCAGTTCAAATTTCCTATTCAAATGGGTTACAACTCAGCTTGTTTGTTGTTACACATGCGGTTCCCAAAATGACTATTCGTTTTTCTCAACCTGATTTGTGTTGAATAAGACATATGATATTTAGCTCTAGCTTGTTAATAAAATTACGTTCCCGTTTAACAATTAGCATCCAGACTTTATTATACGCATTTTGGTAAGATCCCTAATTTACTGAATAACCTGCTGTGAAAAAATGCCCCTACTCCAAGAAAACTAATATCTTGGTTGCGTTGTTTGGCTTTTTGAAGTCATCTGAAATTTCACTCCTATCTTCAAAGACAATAATTTGGGCTTTCCGAGAATTTTTGCGGAAATAATTTTGATCTAAGGAATGAGCGTTTCCATTGTCTTCTCGTTTCAAGCGATTCAAGAGAAGTCAATGTTGGTGCAACTGGCCTTACTAGAGATTTTGTCATTAAATCCTGTTTAATTAACCAACGCATTTAACATTCAGATACATCTCTTTCTTGGGTTAAATCTGTAGTTGAATTTTCAGGGATTTCACCTTTCACCTCATTCGTCAATTTCGGATTTCTGACCATTCCACTAGAGCCTTTTTCCAAGAGTCATTTATCAAGGTTAAAAGAATGAAAGAAATCGACGTTTTTGTTTTCACGAGACTAAATTGCAATGATATGTGTCACGTGATTAATTATTTACATATTTGTTAACAGTGTTTGAATAATTGATGTATATTGCAATCGGAATTATCAATCAATTATGCGGTATTATATTTTTAGATGATTCAAATCTCTGCAAATTTTGTCACTAAAATTGCATAATTTTTTTAATAATGTCAGTTGTCTGGCTGAGGTTGTGCTATACCAAATAGTTGATATTTCTGCTTGGCTGGGAGTAGAATAGTGTGTTCTTGTTAAACTAAGCTTTTTGCTGTGAGGTATAATTACTTTAACATGAGACTTAAGTAGGTATGAACTTCTGAAAAGATAAGAAAACATAAAATAATTAAAATCCATTAATTGGCCTAAGACCGTCTATTTGCATCACTTCGTCTGGGGAATTAGTCTTCGCTAAAGTTAATGTTAGCTTTAAACGCTTAAAATCTATTTCTGCACGAAACCGTGTTCATATTCATACATGTTCACACAACTGCCAATTTTTTGTAATCAAAACGTATACATTAAATTTATTCAGTATTTCTAATTGATTTTTTTCATTTTTTATATTCGAAAATATGGTGAGATACATGTAGCTTTAGTTTTTTACAGTTATGTAAAATAAATCGATGGCACTGAAATACATCTTTTTCTATGAAACTAAAAAGTCCTACATAAAAATATTTAATTTCACTGGGGCAATTTTCTGGCCTAACAGGTATTTTTCTCTTAATATAAGCAAAAAACCTACTAATTTATTAGAAAGATAATCTACGCTTGCTGGAATTGCAAAGATGTTAACACATTATTTTAATTTATATCTGTTTTATGACAGAGTAACCTTCTGTAATAAATCATTTCACTGTCTAAGAAAGAGTGTTTTATGGTAAATTTTCTTCTGATTAAACTATGTTTAAGACTTTATTTCGAATTTATCTCGAACCACTTCTATGAATCTCAAACTGTAGTTTTAATTGCCCCAATGATAACTTACAAAGCATTTCCCGAACTTCTTTATTCCAGTCAATGTCTTCATTTGTCGAAGAGCTTCAGTGGAGCACCTAATATAAATTCAATTAATCACCAAAAACACCTTCGCATTTGTAAACAATCGCTATTAGTAAAGCAGTAATGAAGTGTTTTCTCCACAGCTTCTCCTAACCTTTTGCAATTGAATCTTAGCGAAACACTTGGGATGATGCTGTTTTTTTTAATTTCTCACGAGATAATTAGACAATGACATTAGCAAGGTAATTACGTCAGAATTGACTTTTAAACAATGTTTTTTAAAGCTCGGATTTTTAGTTTTTAACACGAAATCTACAAATTTTGCAGGAATGTGGTTTTCCAACACAATTTCTGTCACGCTTTCATTTACTAGTAGAAATATTGTGGCATTAATATGATCAATAGCTTATCGATTTTTTAAATATTAACGTTTAGTGGTTGTTGCAAAGTCCAGCGTCATTGATAAATTTTCGCATGTACTATGAATTCTTAAAACAAGTTATTCCATAATAGAGCACAAACGATAGCATTTCGGTATTACCAAATGGTGTTAACATGACTTGAACAAACAGCTTTTAGTGCATTTATATATTCCTATAGTTTATATTTAAAAAGTTTCTCAAATTTCTATATAAAACTAATTTACGTCCATGCTTGTACTTAGTGCACATGTATATATGTAAATATATAGCCCTCGCTTTAATTGTGTGAAATTTCTAGAAAAATACAGTATTCAATGCGAACACATTTATATATTTTTAACATGCCGAAACGTTATGGATGTGAATCGCTGGTCCCCAATATTTTTTACATTAAACACACCATTACTTTTAGCGACGCATTCGTTACAAAAATATTAATAATATAATTCCATTACTTTCATGGTGCCATTTATTTTTCAAAATTTCCAAAGATATGTAATTCTTCAGATTCAGGAATTTACTTCTGAAACTTAGCCTAGCAAAATTATATATTCCCTCGTCAAACCGGCTATTTCCTAAATTTACTACTTCATTAGAGATCACTAAATCATTGATTGTGAAATTTAGTTTTGGAAAAGTATATATTCATTGGTCAAACTAGCTATTTGCCATATTATTGCATAATGCTTTATGATTTGATGGGGTGATTCTAGTGAATCCGTGTTATGCCGTAGTGCGGCTGACACTGAGATGATGGCTGTTTAACTCATTGACCTTCTGTGCTGGGCAGACGTATATTTTAAAAGCTTAAACCTGAATTATTATACTGAAAAAATGATATTTTGAATGTTAGAAAACTATGATTGTACAAATGCCGTGTCAAAATGAACTCATTTCTTATTTACGTTCTGAAAGTTTTTTCTCATTGGCCAACAACAGGACGTAACTGAGTCAAAAAAATCTGCGCCGTATCCATCTATTCTCTTGAGCAGAAGAAATATTAATTGTGAAAATGGAAGGCCTGTTGTAGAATTTAGACTACCAAACGCGCGTCAGTGGGGACATTACTTATAGGATTGGCATAAGCATTTGTCCCTGAATAAAAAATTAAATAAGCAATTGCAACTTTATGACTAGAATTAAACTATTATCTAAGTGTATTTACAATAGTCATGAATATAAATCTTTCCATTATCATGGAGTTCTGCTATAATATATATATAATAAATTTCGAAGCAGAAAATTTGCTGATAAATGTTTCATCAATAATATTGCAGAAATCCCTTCCAAACGCAACATCACTGCATTAAATTATTCACTGTATTACAGTTACAGCAATTTGTCCAATTTCACCTAATAAATGATTTTAATGCATATATATTTGCACACTGATTACTATTTGGTGTTTCTATTTCGTAGTAATTTTGCTTCCGGTAATTGAACGCATGGTGATCAGAGGCTAATTTACTATAGCATGGATTTCAACTTCACGTTTTTCAATTGTAATTTTCTCCCTTCACAAATCTCTAAACTACTTGTGACCTCGACTCGCTGTTATATTTCATTAAAATATATAACACACCGTCGGGAAGGATACATATCGTTTCATGCATAATTTTAAACAAGATTATAAAATACATTTGTTTCCTATTTTTGCCAAATAACTATTTCCTTAATACTATTTCCAGGGGCGGATCCAGCAATTTAGCTTGCACGTCCTAAAATTTTTAAATACATGTAATATCCATTTTGAACAAATGTTACTCAGGTGCTAAGAAAATAATTTAATTTACTAAATGTACCCAATGTATTTTGCAATTTTTAGTTTGTGTTTGAGGGCGCCATTGTTTTCCAAGTGTGAACTACGTATAGATCAGCGCCTCCTAAAGGAGGCACTGTATAGATGCTATGGGAACAATTTAATATTATTCCACTTACTCATTGCCCCAATTTCGTCTCATCCCAATTTTTATTTTGAAACCCGTTTTAAAAAATTACTGTGTTTCAGTTTGCAGATTGCTACGGTGAAAGTAACAGTTTTATGCAACCCTACATAGCGCAGATTTGTCGTTTAGCAGTATATGCTTAAAATGTAATTCTGTGTCGGATTTCTTATTACAATTCATTTCAGAGCTACACTTGTTTCTTGCTATGATTATTTACTACAAATAGTATGTAAACGTGGAAAGTGTTTTTATGGATTTCACGTCCAGGGATGGAAACTTACATCAAACGTTCACACTTACAACAGAAAAACTATAAGTCTTATACTTGCAATGCCATTTTCCTTCATATTATAATAATTCACCACAATATTATTCGATTTTTTAAGAAGTAAATTTGTTTTCATATTTATTTATCAGATATAGCTTGTGTAATAATCGTATTTTTTCATTCATTTAATTTAAATATATATATATATATATATATATATATATAAATATATATATATATATATATATATATATATTATATATATATATATACATTTTTTTGGATTTAGCAAGTTTTACTAATGTACTAAAACGTTTTTACAAAAAAAAAAACTAAAAAAACTGGTAGCCCATCACAAATTGTTACAAAAACTGAATGTGCTAAAAACATAAACTAAGTATAACATCAGCAAGTTCTAAGTAAATGTTATGACTAAACTGGAATATATTAGGCGCTTCTATTCCATGGTACAAAATTATGCAAACTGATGTTATTTGGAGTCTTTTCATTAACCGTGAAAAAATTTTACATACAAACATGTGGGCAATTATCCCACCCACACTTGCAAGACATCCACTTTTAATTCAAAGAGAATATATTCTGAATGGGCTTCCGTATCCAAAGTATTTGATAACCAGGCCCTTCTAAATTTTTATGTTGTGCTTGATTTCATTAGGTTTACTGAATTTTGTATTTATACCACAATTCCTCTAATTTCCACGAATCAAAATGTTATAAAAAATTTTCTGGAGATAAAGTTGTTCTCAATTATTACAAAAATATCTTGTTCTTTACAGAAATTAAGTTACACGTTTCGTTAAAAAGCAGCAAAATGATTGAAAATGCACTAGATAGGTTTTTTCACAAATTAATGATTTCTGTTTATCCAAAAATTAATATTTCTGTTTATTGATTAAATGATAGCTAATTTAATAAATTTCCATCTATAAAATATAGTTTGTAGGAAGGTGTGCAATACGTTTGAATTCTGGTTATGATTGTTTGGACAACTATGCTTACCCTGAATCCAGAAATCGATTCAAAGTTTAAATTTTTGGTTGCTAAAAATCTAGTTTAGATTTCCAATAAAGGAATTCTAGGCAGACTTGTCAACGAGCCGAGCTTCTAACGAGCCGAACATAGCTTGAGCAGAGTATTGGATATACAACGAGCCCAAAACGAGCTGTTTTTATGCAAACCAAATTTATAGTGCTCCTTTTTAATTTGATTTTGCAGATTTTTATTTTTTCATATCGATATTACTTACTTATAATCGTATTTTAGAAATGTTTATTACCTCCGCCAAGGAGGTTATGTTTTTGGTAGCGTTGGTTTGTTTGTCTGTTAGCAACTTTACGGAAAAAGTTATAGATAGATTGACCTCAAATTTTCACCAGAGGTGCATCTCCGCCCAAGGAGAAATCCATTAAGTTTTGGTGCTGATCCGGGGACACAAGCTGCCTGGCGGAGGTCTGCGCTCTCCGAGTGCTTTTCTAGTTTGATTTGAAATCCAATTTTTTAAGCGTTTTCAGAGAAAATATAGAACTGTACTTATTTTAGTTAAGGGTCCTTGGGTTAAATACTGGATTTTAACTTCCTTTTGACCTAAAACGAAAATCTGCCCTAAAAAAATATTTTAGACTTTTCTGACCTTACCATCATACTAAATAATTGCAAAATTCACATTTTTCATATCTAATCCAATCTTGCGAATATGTTCTTTTTCTTCTAAAACGGAGATGTATTACTAACATAATTCTTTTTAAAGTTAATAGTAAACAAAGAATGGATCGAATTTGGCCTATTTTGAATCGACAGTCTATTCGATACCAATTGAAAAATTTCCGAGAGCAAAATATTTTTTAAAAAAATACCGAGCTGAAACGAGCCTCATTGAAAGATTTTCTGAGGCGAGCCGACCCGAGCCGAAGTTAGAAATTACGTCTCGTTGAAAAGTCGGATTCTAAGGCAATTGAGAGTTTTGATTAAATTGTCAAGAGGGAGAGTCGTCTTTAGAATTTATGAAACACAAGTCTAATCGTTTTACAATGTTTAAGTGAGTCCATTGCTTATAAAATATCCTACTTATTCTTAATGCTATTCTTAATCTGTAAGAAAATGTAGATATCTTTGTCTTGACACTAGTCACAATAAACTTTGCATTCCCCATCAATTTAAAACGCGCTCTCTAATCTGAGAGAATTTTCCTCCGCAATGGGATTATATTTTTGCGAATACATTAGATTTCGAAATTGACTTCGTGTCAACCCAGTGTCCTTTAATATTTCTTGACAGCTAATCTTATTTTGAATAGATGTATTTTAAGTTACAAGCCAATTCTAGACGTAACACAATAAGACAATCATAAATCATTCTAAGCTTGAAAAGTTCATTAATGTATCGATTTACCCAGTTGATTTATTTTATCACAACGGCGTTTGACAGAGTAAAGATTTATTCTGAACTGGGAGACATATCTATCGCAAACCGATTTACTATTTGCTTTTTGGGTGGACGTTTCCAAAATTTATTTTATCTGCTTGGAGCCTACTCCGACAATGTGGGAATTTCTATCTCATTTCTTCCCCATTCGGCTTTATAAAATAACTGCGGGAAGCGTACTACAATTATAGATACAGAAATTTTAATTGCTGAATTCATCGCGAATCAAACATTTAATCTGCTAACGCCGCCCAAAGTCTTTTAAATACTAAAGCTACTTTTTCTTTAATTTGTTCATAAACAATTTGCGGTGATAGTTTTACAGTTTTTCTTAAAATAATTTTATTATTATTATTGTGATAAAATTATTAATTCATTTACTTTTTTTGACTGTACGATTAAAATGTGGGATAGAACGACAAAATTTTATGCGTAAATTTATACCTGTCTTCAATCATCAATTCCATCAGGAATGGCTTAAAAATTACGCGTCTCAAAGAAGTTTTAAGAATTTGTTTTTCAATTTCGGAATTTGCTTTCAAGAATAATTAATGCCAACATTTTGTTTGTGAATCAGCGGAAATTTAAAGTTTTTGCTAAAAAAATAGATTTAGAAAAAAACGTTTAACCTTTTAACTGACTGGCGTCTTTTTACAAAGAAAAGCGTTTTCCACATTTACAAAGAATTTTCTCCAAGTCTTTTAGGAACTTTGTACATTGTGAAGCATGGACATGTATATTGGTGAACATGCTTTAGTGCAATGTTGAAAATTTCCATACCTCTAACGTTTATGTAGATTTGAGTTATCGAGCACTTGGAAGCAACAATGAGCTTTAACTGTTTCTTGATTTGTGCATAAATCTCTGAGTTTATAAGTCGCGATTTTAGTGCGAAAATTAAGGAGGAGACTTTCCTCTACCACACGGTGCTTTCAGATTTCGATTGTTTTTATCAATTTTTGAGATATAAGCATTTTTCAATTACCATAGTATTTTTAAAAAATCCCTGGGTTCTTTAAGGTTAGCAAATTGAGTGCCGCGTAATTCATTTATGCCTGACGCTTAAGTAAATCACTTGGTACTCAACATAACTTTTTAAAACTATGAAAAATTACCATAATCCTTAAATTTTGTCATGCAATCAACGTTTACCTATTCCAGACTTAACATTCTCTTAAATATGGAATTTTTCGTTTTTTTGACGTTGTCAGCCCGTGGCACTCAAAGTATTAAGAAGTTTTAGACGTTAAAGCATTAGTTTGAAAACATTTTTCAATCGTTGTTCATTTTTAGAAACAAAAATCGTATTTTGACAAGAATCTGATAGACTGCTGATTTGTATGCAATTTTCTAAAAACATATTCCAGACGAAAAGATCTCATTCATATAAAATATTTTTCCATTAAATTATTAACATATGCTAGTCATAAAAGTAAACCGGAATATGTCTTCTGGTGTTTACAATTATATAAACATTGCAGAGATAAATTTTATGGCGGTTGAATTTTCGCGTCATTTTCTAATCATCAATTTTGTTTGTAAGGAGGAATGTTTGGGCAAATGTGATAAATTCCGTTGAATTTCACTTTCAGTTTTCGTTTAGGTTGCTTTAAATGAAGTGACTCTAACTTTAATCTTGTTTCTAAACACTAATGGACCTTGCATATGATTCCCGAGAACACGTAAAATGAAAGCCCACAGTTGTTTACATTTGTCAGAAATTCGAACCAAAAGCTGTTTGTTTGTCGAATACTTGGATATATATTTTTTTATTATTGAATTGTTTTTATTGACCATGTGAAGAAACAAATACCAGTTTTGGTAATGATAGAAAAATGTTAGGAATCGCCTCAGGAACATTCTGAGAGGTGGCCATTTAGAAAAATGTTTTCCTGCTTTAAGATGGTATCGGACATAAAATTTTATGAAAGAAATTCCTCGGCAACTTCAAAACTTTGTCAAATGAGATCAGAGTTTACTTCGACGGTCATTTGAGCTAACTTTTATTTTATAAAACAATAAATAATTTAATGGCACATGTTTACCGCAAACATTTACTTCGACTTAGTATAATATATGCAAAACACTGAACAGTAGTATTATTAAATATCACCCGGACAATGTGGGTGTCTCCATTGGTAGCAATATAATCATAAATTCATAAATAATGATTATTTGTGATTAGTATCTATTCAAATGAAATTCATAAAATTATAAATTTATTTTTTGATCATTATGCCACATTGGCTTCATTTTAGAGCAATAAGTTTAAGTAAGCATCTACAGTATATTCAATTTTCCAAAATACTGATCATAGACCCGTTGTTAAAAATACTTGAATTTTTTGGTAGGAATAACTTTCTCAAACTTTAACTGTCTATTGGTGAACATGCTTGTACATTTGTAGTCAGCTATACTGTTGTTTCCTGAAGTACTTGAAATGATTAACTATTTCCTATGAAAATTACGATTTTTAAAAAGTGATAAATTTTTTAAATTCCGAATATTCATATAATCAGGAGGTCGAAAGCTCATGGGAGCCACAATTACCCTGACGGAGGCGACACCCCTCTATCCTGGGATGCTTTCAGTTTTTGATTCATGAGTCACAAGCATTTCCAATTTAATAAAAAATCCTGGGTTGTTAAGAGACCGAATGAATCAAACATTCGATTTAAATTTTTTTGGCTAAGTCGCCGCTCCTCTAACCTAATACTGGTGTAGTTTTATGTTCATTGCTCTTGATTAACTACTTTATTCATTCTTCCTTGGAAGTGCACACCAACATGACAGCATTAATTGAAATTGGAGAATTGTAAAATACAGGAAGATTTTAATGTATCTCACTGACAGTGTTCATTGCGAAATTTAATGAGATTTTTTCAAGTATTGTAATGATGCAAACAATTCAGATGAGTTTTTACTAAGACAGGGCTCTCTAAAAATGAATGCATTTCATATCGAATCACAATGCGGAGAATACTACAGAAAAATTTGGCCAGAATATTCGCTATGTACATTGACGTTCAATAGATCCTAGTTATGAATTTATATGGGACACTAAACTTCAGTGTTTCGGCATTTTAAATTAAGATATCGTGGCAGCGCAATCGGTAGAGAATAATACTTAAATTAATGTATATCTATTTGGTACAGTGATATCTCAGTAATTAATGACTGTGTATGGTGCTGCTTATCAAGGTTTAGAAAATTTTTATTTTACACTTACATTTCGTTCTTCTTTTTCAAGACTGTCATAGTTACTCTTGTCCTTAGAATATGATATTTATATAAAAATCGTTAATGTATGATCTAGAAATATCATATGAAGAAGTCCATACATGTAAAATGATGCCGTAATTTTACAGTTATCTGTGCAACGGAACTTACTTTCTTACTTTCATTGTACCAGCTCATAAAGTTGGTTTTTATGATTTTTAGCAAAACCACTCATTCCTAGCCATTGTTCTAAAGTTTTTTACGCACATTTAGTTACCTTTTGTAAAATCAAATGCTCATTTTTAACCTTAAAATCAATCACTGCAACAATACATGACGCTGAAACTTGTTTCTTGCACGGTAATTAGTTACTTTATGAAAAACCTCGTATAAGAAGATTCGATTATTAAAAGTGTATACCTGGTTGAATGATTTCATCGTTAAATGTGGTTGATTGAATGCTTTCTTTTAAGGGAAGAGTAAGCCATGTGTATTCATTTAGGTTCTGAACGCAGTAAGATTTGGCAAGCACATGTAGTTGATAGAAGTTTAATTCATTACTCAGATGCTGTTTTTTAAAACAATTGCCTAATCCCAGTGTTTGAAGTTTCATGCAACGCTGTAATATTTAGTGCGACATCTAGCGAAGTATTTCTTTGCTAATAGTTTTGTTAACAAATATAATTGGTTAATCCAATCACATTCTAATGCAAATAATGCTTTAGCAGTTAACCAATTATAGCAAATGATTGCCATTTAGCATAAATTTCATTTAAACACACTTTTTTCATTGTTATATTAATAAATTGGGATATCTATCAAAATAGAAAACTTTGTTTCATATTCAATAGCGTTTAGAATGTGTAAAGATATAGTGGATGAATTTCTTCATCCGTGCTAAATAATTATTTATTAGAAATTTTTTATCCGTAGCTGACACATCAAAGTGGCCCGTTCACTATTGTTTATCATACAGAGAGAGTGTGCTACACCTTGATTTTTTGGTTTTTTTTAATAATAGTTTTCCCTTTTGGTTCATACATAAATTCTGAAACATTTTGCGTGTTTTGACATGTTGCAAACTTCTCATCAAAAAAACGCTGTTTTTTAGTTTGAAAACCTATAGATCAAAGGTTAGTACTATAATCCTGGATATATATATATATATATATA
>CABFPE010000040.1:211006-246585 GCA_900660155.1 Hofstenia miamia | reverse complement strand
ATATATATATATATATATATATATATATATAAACAGTATCAGTCAAAAGTTTGTGTACACCATCAAAAAACAACCATTTTGATATTTACATTGCCTTTAATCCACAAATATCGTTGCAATGCATTGGGGCATACGTGAGAACACATTTGAATTTTATAAGGTTGACACAAAAATTAAAGTATTCTTTCAGTTACCGTATACCACCCTAACACTAATGTTTAAAATTGTCAACTTGCAAATCATTAGAACGTTTACACGTAAATATTGCCTATATCACTACTAATCAATACAATTACATATGTAACATGCGTATAATGTTACATTATGCTATATGTAAGCTCACCATGCCTATTTTAAGGCTTTTGGTGTCCTTGCATTCCCATTTGTCATGGTTATTTCAAGTCAACCTACCTTGCATTTCAATGACACTAATAGTTTAATTTTTTGGTGATAAATTATTCTAAAATGGCTAGAAACACTGAAATATGTCATCTAAAAAGGCAACTTATAATTACTTTGCGAAATGAAGGCTATTCGTTTAGAAAACTTGTTGGAAAATTAAAACTGTCTGTGAGTGCAGTGATTGGTGCCATTAAACGTTGTGAAGAAACTGGGAGCCATAAGGACCGTGACCGGACAGGATGACTAAAGTAACATCTACATCAGAAAACAAGTTTATTCGCGTTGTAAGTTTGCAAAATCGGCGATTAACAGCTCTGGATATACGCGCTCAACTCAATGCGACGCTGAGCACAGATGTATCAACTTCGACTGTCCACAGGAAACTGTGTGACGCTGGCCTTAGAGGCCGTGTTGCTGCTAGAAAACCATTATTGAGACCAATTAATAATTAGAAACGACTGAAATGGGCAAAATATCACAGAGGATGGACATTAGAAGAATGGAGCAAGGTGTTATGGACAGACGAGAGTAAATTTGAAATGTTTGGTACAAAGCGCAGAGCCTATGTGAGACGTAGGGAGGGGAGCGAATAAGTTCACACTGCATTGTTCCAACTGTAAAGCACAGGGAGGTGGTGGGATGGTGTGGGGATGTTTGTAAGTGATACAGTGGGAGATCTCTATCAGGTGAATGGAACACTCGACCAGCGTGGATATCATAACATGCGATACCATCTGGATCTAGATTACGGTTGGTTGGGCGATCGTTTATTCCACACCAGGACAATGACCCGAAACACACTTCTAAGCTTTGTAGGAACTATCTCGGACAGAAAGAGAGAAATGGACATCTGAAATTAATGTCGCCGAGCCTCAATTCTTTTGAGTTTGTTTGGGATGAATTAAAACGCAGGGTCAAAGCCAAGCAATCGAACAGCGCAAAACATTTTTAGGAACTTCTATGTGAAAGCTGGAATAACATCTCCAAATGTTATCTCGAGAAACTTATTGAGAGAATGCCAAGAGTCTGTGCATCTGTCATCAACGCTAAATTTGGTATTTTCGAGGAAGCAAAGATATAGACATATTTTCAAGTTTTTGAAACATTTTCGTCTTATTTATTAATAATTTGTTTTTTACATGCATTATTTCTTTTTCTAATGTATTACAAGCATATCCGTAGATTTAAAATGATATAAAATATAAAAATGGTTGTTTTTTGATGGTGTACCCAATCTTTTGACTGGTTCTGTAAATTCATATAGTTACGGCTTAAGATACATTTCATCTTTCTTATTGCCTGCTAGAAAATTATGAGTGATATATATATATTTATATATATATATATATATATATATATATTCAAATAAATTATGTATATATATATAATTATTTGAAAATTTGGTTGTAAGCCTTCTAGAAGAGTTTTTCATTGCTTGTTTTTAGGTCGTTAGATCAAAGCTTATCTTATATGGCAGATGATGAATCGCTTAATTACTCATTTGAGCCAACGTTGGGTGTTAGAAAAGATGTGTGAGTGCTTTCTACTACTTTTCATTTAACATGAAATTTTGTAAAGTATGGTCACTTTAATTTGAAACTGTTAGCATGTGAAACTGCGAATCATGTGAAATGTACTGTTTGGTTAATGTATAAAAGTGGCTTTTGCTTAAATTCCGACCAACCCTTAAATTTTTTGGAGATTTGTAATTTCCTGGTTAAATATGACATTGTACAGTGAAAAACATTTTTTCGAAAATATGGTACGTATAGCCATTGTTTAAAATTTTTAACGCAATTCATGACAAAATTCTCTTCTGTGTATATGTTGCTATATGTTGCATTTATGTGATATATATATATATATATATATATATATATATGACATGAACAACTTCAATTCTAACTTGCTTTGGTGATCATGCAATTATGTTGCTAAATATGCACTACCATGTTCCATGTAGGTTTTTACTCTAAAATATTTTAATTTTACCAAAAAGTAGTGTGACATAACTTTATTGTTTTGTGTTATGTACCTAATTTAACAATTGTCCAAATTGACTTATATTTCGAAGTTTTTGCTTGAAAAAGTTTAAATTCATTTCTTCGCTTGCGTGTATTCATCAATTCAGTTAGAAATAACTCATCCATCAAAATAATTGTGTTCGTTTTTGTTGCACATCAAACGTCATTATGTAATTTGTGTTGTTGAAAATGTGTGTGTTCACTATCCTTTTAAGATAAAATTAGTAGCGAAATTCTGTCGATCATGCTTAATGAAAAGCATTTGCCATAAACCGTCAATTAAATAAATTTTCGGGAAAATTGCGGAAATTATTGGCGAGACGGACGAAATTAAATTCTGCAATCGGCGAAATTTATCAACCAACTGCAATTCAGCTGCGAGCTACAAATTCTTCACCTTTTCTAAATTGATTAATTTTCTATTGGAAAATATGTCTATTATTTACGTCAGATTCCTTCTATTAGAATTTATGCGAACTAGTACAGCTTTTATATTAAATGCCACTACTTTTCTTTAGTAAATGAATATTGCAACTCCAATAACTGGAACACATATCTGTCTTTGTGATAAAATGATATTGGCTACATGTTTCACAGGACAATGTTGCTCATTTTCACTTTTTAATGTATTACCATCAAATACAAGGACCTTTGCCATTTTGAGTGTAGCTTAAATTATTTATGTTTATACAGCTTGTACATGTTATTTTACAAAGTTTTCATTCAAACTTCTAACGTTTTCTTATTGACAGACAAAGCCCCCAAACTTTTGATATTGCATAAATTCTTCGTATTGTGCACTTTCAAATATTTCTTCAAGTTCTTCTTTTGTACAGCAGATATTGTTTTATTCACTTACTCTTTGTCGTATGTTGTGTCTTATGGTGAATTTGTCCAAGTCTACGCGGCATGTAATTGAAAAAACGACTTCCATAATTTTCTCAAAACCAACAATCGTCTGCTAATTCATTCAATGTCTGCAAATTTTGACAATATTGCTCTGATTTTCTCCTAAGGCATGCTTTTCCTATATTGAACAAAATTTGCGCAATTCTGAGTTTAGGCAACACTATAATCACAGGGGATCCTTTACACATCCAGAATATTGGCCGCCAGTGTCAATGATGCATTTCCGACCTATAATTATAACCCAGCACACTTCAACGATCACTGTAAGTCCCTATATCGTACAAACAAACAGTTAAAAGGTGGTTTTCCTTTAAAACAAGTTTATTCCTGTCGAGATGATAAACCAAGATAAAGAAGGAACTTTAGAAGGCAAATTTTAAAAAAAGCTGTTTGAAGCTGATTTACAGATGTGCAATCATTAAATTCCGCGCTGATAAACCTTTATTACAGAAGATGCTGTTATTAAAGGAAACAATAAGTGGATGTTGCCCCTAAGAATCGCTTATATAAACGTTGTGATGACATTCAGAAGTATATCACGAGGTAAGCATTGAAAAGTCTACTTTCAGATCGTACAAGATGGTTTTGTAATAAAGCGATGTAAAATTCATCTAAATTATTATTAGCTCAGTATCTTGCATTGTTCTGTGTAGAACGTAGATTCACTAATAAACGTTTGTTTCTAACGGTAAGCCTGCTCCTCTTATAAGTGAGTTCGAATTCGTGAATTTTATATTATATTTAAAGTGATGCAAAAGTTGCGCCTGCCTTTAGAAATAGATTTTTAAGTTAATTTCTTTAATATTCATTTATACATAAAGCCACATGTTTAGAAATATCAATATTTTAGTTCTATATAATTGACATTTTGTGCAATGCATTTTTCCGTACCACCAAGCATTGTCTGTCAGGCCTTCAAACAAAGATCATTATCAATCAGTGGAGTTCCTTCCCCTATTTATTCCAAATATTCAAAAGTGTTGAGGGGATAAGTCGTCAAATGAGTATGACAAGTATTTGTACTGCCGTCAAATATACCATCAAGCCACCTGCCACTCACTTTTATATCAACATAATGTTGATATTTTCTGTCAAACAAGCTTTTTTTAAATAACACCTATTGAATTTGAAGTGAGTTAATTAAAATGGCCAAAACCAGTGTTAAATTGTTTCTTGTCTATTCCTTATCAATAGTGATGTTGATTTACTTTTGCGAGACTACTCTCTCAACGAATACATACTTCATCTATACACAACGCTTTGATTAAAAAAAGTAATTTGCTTAAATTCTTTCCCTTGTCATTGGTTATTGTATATTAAAATATCAATATTGTAAGAAGCTAATTTGGATGTTTTGCGGGAAGGCCAAGTATTTTCACTTGCATATTATAGACGTGAAGCAATCCAAATTTATTGAAACTGAAAATGATGCTCACGTAAATACATACATAAAAATTGCGCCAATAAACGATTTTTCTAGGTGAATAGCTGGCATACAAGTGCAAACTAATTATGAAGTAGAAATTTTAGCAAATGTTTGCCATTTCTAGGATGAGCTCTTTGACGAATGTTTGATGGTATAACCATGTAGCATTTTTCCAAAACGATTAAGTTAATTGCTTGTTTGATCGGTTGTTCGATAGTATATCACTTCTTGTTATTCTTATCAACAAGATCCTTCAAAACTCCTCAAAGAAAGACGTAAGCACATTTTAGATCTGGTGAGCATGTTGGATATCCAGTGGATTCTCTGCGACCATCAAAGTTTACATCAGCCATCTATGAACTCTTTGTCCATAATATGCTGAGCCACCATCTTGTAGCGTATCAAATTATTTGACTGGAGTTACTGATCCAAAAAACGCAATTAATTTACCAATTTGCTAGAAGGTTGTCCTCATCTGATAAACAAATTTGATCCACTAGGGCTTTGTCATCATCTAGTGTGCAGGGCTTCACATGTCATTTTAGTGGTTAGGATGATCTCCCTTCATTTGATGATGCTATTCTTTGATTTAAAGATGTCTTCTTTTTTGTTCGTATATTTTTTAGTTCAATTTAAATTTGTAAATTCCCACCATGTGTCTTCTACCACTGGTATCTGTTAATGTTATTAATTAATTTCAATTGTTAAACTTAGGGAATTTTAATTTATGCATTCGCAATAAAACTTTTGGTTTCATAAGAAACGGTTGCTTATCAATGTTTCTCTCGTAAATTTACCGAATGCTATGTCTAGCTAAATTTGTTTCGTTTTGGGGAAGAACCGGGGGTTAGGTCTGAGGGCGCATAAGTTCATCGTCCTTGCCATCTAGTCAGAGGCGGCGCCAGCTTTTCAAAGTTGAGGACACTAGAATAATATGCTCATAGAGGGATCCTACCTTAATCCTCTAATTCCGATTGGGGTCAATATGGCTTATTACGAGTAGTTTGGGTATACTAAAACAGAAATTGCTTTAGATTGGACTTGCATTATCTTGAATTTTAATTTAATGAAAAAACTTCATTATCCAGTTGGATAACTTCATTATTTCTATTCTCTTCCAAAACAAAGTTCACTTAAAACTTTGAAATTTATTCAAGAATTGAAATAACATGATATTCCAATTAACACTGAAAAAAATATTTAGAACCAGTAAAATCCTTGATAAATTTTCGTTTAAATATTGATACCATATTAAGTAAATTAAATGGAACTTTGCCAAATTACAAAATGCACTCATTGATGAAATATTTCGCAGATACAACAGTTATGAATATATGTCTTCATACAAATGAATAATACTTTAAAGTCTAATTACAACAATAGCTTGCGCTTGCCTAATAGTTTGAATATGGATACAAGCAAACTTAAATCAAGTTCTTTTACAATATTTCCTTTGTTTGTGAAAAGCGCATATTTTAATAAGAGGAACATGCGCATGCGTGAAGAGGTATAAATAGTTATTTCTAGATTCAATATGTCACTAGCATTGTTTAAAATCCATTCTCATAATACATTTATAAATGTTTCAACTAACTATAGCCCTAATATAGGAAACAACTTTAAATATGAACATCACAAATATTTTACGGATTGTATAACAAACAAAAGGGATTCTATTTGCCAAGTATTGATTTAAATAATGGTAGGGCACTGAATGTCACAAAATGTGCGACCTGTGGTGAAAAAACATTAGGTGCAAAAATTTGCTGTTTTGATATAAGATTACCATGGTCAAAATATCTCTGATCATCTAAATTCAAAATCCTTTTAAAAATTAGAACTGACTGTGTGTATTTCTGATTTTTTGTAATAAAAAATTTAATAAAAATGTAACCTAATGCAGTCCAGCTAAATGTTGTCAAATTGTATTACTAGTACCAAAGACTTTTTCAATATTGTAAATTATGTTACTCTACATATTCAAATTTGCCTAACATAACTTGCGTTTCTCGTTTTACTAAGCTTTTGCTATCACTCGCGGAAAATTATTTTTTTGATGATTTCATCAACAATTCATTGATAAGATCATTGGCTCTTATTTTAATGAAAGGAACCATTATGAAGCAGAATACAGCTCACGAAGCTCAAAAACTTCTCGTGTAAAGCGAAAGTTTTCAAATAAATAGATCATTTTAATTCTTTGATTTGTTTTTTATGAATGTTTTTAAGATTGCAAATATATGTAAATATTTATTACTTTTATTGTATTCTCAATCTATTTCTAATATTTACTTTTTGAATTTGTATATTAGTAGTTAATTATCAAAATTGTCAATACAAGCATATATTCATTGTCAGCCTACCGATTTTTCTACACAGTTATTAGAGTTGTGAGTCCTGTATATTGACGTCCTTGCTAGTACTTGCAATTAATATTTTTCTAAGTGGCCGAATATCTTTTACCATGACTGTACAATTATGCATTATGCGCTATTTAGCAGTAGTAAATCAATAAATATTCATTCTGAAATAATTATGTATGTAGCTATCGTAGAATGTACGTACAGATACATGCGTATTTATAGCTATAGTATAACACAGATATGGAAATGAGCCGAAAACTTAGGCCTAAGCGTGCTAATTCTGCCGATTTTTATGATATTGTTTAAAATTTGTTTTTAAATTTCCGGTTTACTAGACCAAGATTAAATTAAAAATATGTAATAAAATCTGCTCATTGAAATTGAAAAAAAATAATTAAGTTCGAGGAGTACAAGATATTAATGTACATTTCAGTAATAATTTAAAATTTTTCATTATATTGTTTATAAATTCTTTAGCATTTGTTGTCGATTTCATTTGAATTTACTGTTGATAAAATACTATTTTTGAAATCGGTAGCTTTCTCCGTTTGTTGTACATAGAAGAATATAATATCACTGAAAACAATAACATTTTTACCTCAAGTATTAAATTAGTTTCTAGTTGAAATCGCGTTATATTTGCAAGTTTGACATACAAGTTGGATCGTATATCACCTCACTGACTTTCCAACTTGCGCTTTACTGAGCAATTAAGTTTGACACACAAGTTTGACCGTGTATCACCCCCTTTACCCTCAGCCGACGCTTATTCATAGTTAGTTTTGTGCTTTGTACTATAGATGTTATTTGTACTCTATTACTGTAACACTAAAACATCGATGCTACAATATATATATATATATACAGTGGGCTACCATACGTTTTAGCCACCTGTGATTTTAACGATATTTTTGAATTTCTTAATAGTACTTACTCTTTTTCTGATATAATTTGTTGGTATTATATAAATGTTGCTTGTGAATACTGATTAAATAAGATTTAGCAATGAAAACACGAGGATGCAAAGACATTGGTGAATTTAAAGGAGGGCAGATAATTGGGTGGCATCAGTGTGGCAAGTCAAATCGAGAAATTGCTAGGCGTTTCAAGCTTAATCATCAAAAAATCAGTAATATTGTTAATAAATTTAATGAAGAGGGCCATTGCAGCATTGAACACCGTTCAGGAAGACCGCCGTAAAAGGGTCAAAGATCTTGCTACTGCCATCTAAATGTCACCTTATGCAGTGAGAAAAGCATTAAAAGAGGTAGTATACCAAAGGAGAGTCGCAAGGAAGAAGCCACTGGTTTCTAATGTCAACAAGAAGAAGCGAATGGATTGGGCACGAGAATTTGAGTGCAAAGATGATAGTTTTTGGAAGTCAGTAATATGGTCAGATGAAAGCAAATTCTGTCAGTATTCAAATTTAAGGCAAGTTTATGTTTGGAGAAATCAGACAGAGACTTGGAAGGCTGAATCTTTGCAGGCAACTGTCAAACATGGTGGAGTAGATGTTATGGTGTGGGGTGCTGTCTGGTTCGGAGGAAGGTCAGAGCTGATCTTTGTTGAAGAACGATTGAATTGCCCGAAATATTGTCAGATATTAGAGAAAGGTCTATTACCAGTATTTGAAACTAATAATATGGATAAAAATGTCTTTGTTTTCCTAGAAGATGGGGCCCCTTGTCACACAAGCAAAGTTACTCAAGCCTGGAAGAGATTACACGGTATTAGGTCATTACCATGGGTGGCCCAAAGCCCAGACATGAATGTGATAGAACATGTTTGGGAGCACCTTGATCGAAAGCTGCGGGAATCTGCGAGCAAGATTTCATCGGTATCAACTCTGAAAGCAACCTTGTTAAAAGAGTGGGGTAACATGAACCAATCAATCATTGATAACTTGGTAATGACAATGAAAAACCGCATAAAAGTACTAAAAATGGCAAAAGGAGGTTCTACTCCATACTAGATGTTAATATTATCTTTTTTTGTTATGTTGTTGTTGAGTAATTAAAGTTTGAAATAAATGACATTTTTTTTCTTCTGGCTAAAAACTTATGATAGCCCACTGTATATATATATATATATATATATATATATATAATGCTTGTATATAAGCATTCCATATTTCGCTATTGAAAGTGCGCATTTTTTCGTGTAGAGTGGACATCTTGGACATTTTCTATCCATTTTCCGTGTCTAACTGAACAATATGTAATCATTTCAATTATCTTGTTTTGCCTTCTAAGGCAATTGATACACAAATATTGTCATTGGTATCATATACTATCTACAATACAGATGTACTATGTAATCTTGTTCAACAATGAGTAAATGAAGACTTAATATGAAATCTAGATTCGATGCGGTTTTTATTTGAAGAAAAGTTTGAAAAGTGGTATATGTAATCGTTTTTATTTTTTTGTCCACTGATCATTATTGAAAATTATTAATATTTTATAACGATTTCTACCCATACATCATTTGTTTTATAATTAATTTCACTTTTTTATATTCGTATAAAACTTTTCTATGGAGAGACAATGTATAATCCTAATTATTTGTGACATACTCAACATTAATGTATTAAATGTAATTCTTTAGAAGTATTTTCAAAGCATTTTGTCGCAGTGCGTTGAAGGCTTCAACTATGCGGCAAATTTTCACTCGTCTCTTACGGATGTTGCACACAACTCTGAAGCATACGTGGATAGCTGCATCAGAAGAAAGTCCATCCGAGAAGGAGTCGCTTTCAGATCGACTGCTGGATCGTCTAATGCGTTGCTTTCCTGATGAAAAAGACCAATTTCGCAAAGAAATCGAGCACATTTTTTTCCCTACTCGCCAGCATTCAAAGTAAGTAAACTGATCACTCATCATGCTAAGCAATATTCCTTTCCAACCTGTATTAAGTCGAATACAATTTTCTTTTTAGATGTCATAAAAAGGTTGAATCAAAATCGACGGTTATGACGCAGACTATGGAATCCGCGTTCTCTGAAGGAAAAGATCGCAGTTGTTTCAAACGAGACGGATCGGTCAACTCAGATGAAATTCAATCAGCCATTGATGAAAATCTAAAGTTAGTATCTCATCTTTGATGGTTTTATTTTAAAATGTCAACGGGGTAGTTGAATGACCACTTTCGAATTACTTTCTGAATTTTCAAGTCGTGATTTCTGACATCGTTTTTAGACACAACGTTTGAAGTATTCTTGACTTTTAAATTTACTTGTTGGTAAACATTGTTTCTCATTGTGTGAACGAAAGTTTTTTACTTGGTAGGTATTTGTAAATTTCAAAATGTGCTGCGGAATTTACATGTAGGATATTTTAAAGTTACTTTCGCAATAATAGTAAATAAATTTTGTGTTTTTAGATGCTGCGGTCGGTTCTCTCGGAGCACTTGCAACGAGTTTAGGTTACCTTCCCTTTTGCCAATTTATCAGTTTCTCTTGCGCAGTTTATGGGAAATATCTCTTTGGTCACTACGCGATTCGACGCCTTTTGAAATTGATGGGCCTATGGCTGCCGGCACTGTTATAATGGTAACCTTTCAATATTTTTGAAAACAATTTTGCACTTCAGCTACATGAAGCAGAAATCTTTAGTTTGTAATTTTTATAAATGAACTATTTTTCCTGCTGTCATTTCTAACTATCATATCATCGTGTCATAATTAAAGCAAATTGGAATGTAGTCGAGATTAACTGCAACGTATATATAGCCAGAAAACATTGAACAGTCTTTCAATTTATCAAGCACTACAAAGTTTTAAAATTTGGGTCATTATTTCAAAGAACTAACTTAACTATTGTTGTGATTTAATTTTTTTAAGAATGTCTACCATAGTTTCCCATGCATGCGTTTACAATCCCATTAATATATTTATTTTAGTGTGGAAATGAATGCAAAACTTTACTGCGTCATGCACTATTTGTTATATTCTATTATACTGAACTTATGAAAGGAGTCTTGGAAACGGAGAAAGAGAAGCAGGACCTAGAAGAACGCCTAAGGGCATATGAAAACGAAATTGAGAATACATTTGAGGTAGTTTTTTCACTGTGATTCATTCTTATAGTGGGGTTTATTTTTTTTACAGGACAGAGGTTTTTGAATTTTAAGTCAAAGTGCATTTTGTCAATAATGGATTTTTGTCGAAATGCAACTAAGTTAATACCATAATTCATTGAGTATTTTATTTTTGAATGTCATTAAATAGTCATTTATTTGCTTTGATCTTTAACCCAACATTCGCATTTTAGAGGTACAAGCGTTTGTTACTACGTCGTCTAGAAATTGACAATCTGGGTTTTGACCATGACGAAGAATGGAAGTTTGTAATGAGTATAACTCCCTTCATTTCTAGACGAGAGTCGCTTGGTGGTCTTGTATTTTGGTAGACTTTTCTTATAAATATTTTAATAACGTGTATTTAAACAAGCGTTACACCAGATGATTTTGTCCGTCATTATTACATGGCGTGCATCATGGAGTTCTTCAATGTTTATATCGCCATTTTTAGCGGCAGTAAATTTAACTTTTGTTTTGACCTGTAAACAATTAAAATAACAGGGTTTTTACAATGAATAATGAGTTTTATTCAAGGTGAGTTCAGATCAATTGTGAGAAATGTGGTGAATATTATATACCGGTAAAATAATAATTTTTGTGCTACAAATAAAAATTGTCCGCCAGCCAAGAAGCTCCAACTGCAAAACACTAGTTTTCAGATATTTTTAACTTTAAAACTTTATTTCTACAATACATTAAAAACCGTGTTCTTTGACTGACAATTTGAATTATATGTAGTATCTCATTAACTATCATGCACTGCCATGGAGAAAGACGCCCTCTAACCTGCCATGCAGCCGAAATTATTCAATAAAATTTGAGGGGCCAAGATTGTGAAAGTTCAAATTACGCTATTTGTATTTATTGTAAGGCTAGATACATATTGTTTTGAGATATGACTTTGGTATATTTATTATAGTTTCTCTAACTATATAAGTTCTAACTAACAATTACTATAAATACAGTAAACAACTAAAATTATATTATAAACAAATGTATTACGCATTTAAGAGAATTTTGCCAGCTTTAAAATTGATGGTTTAGGACCTGTAGACGATTGAGATTAGCATATTGCTTGAAGAAAATATTCGTGATTGTTCGTTTGATGCTTTTCTTTCTTGGTCTATCTTCACGTATTATTATGTGCAATTGATTGAGAAGAGAAATAAATCTTTACAAGTTATGAAAAATGCATATGCACGGATAACAAATTTAAAGATGTTGTCACATGTATATGCCAATCGTCCTCTGTTAATTTCCTGCCAAAATGAAATGTATTTAGGTAATTGGACTTCTAGCAGCATATCAGCTTTTAATCTATTGCATTTAAATTCCAAATAGCCTGCTACATAAAACGTGCTCATCATCTCGTGTTCTGACAATCTATCTACCAAATCTTCCAAAATATCTAATAGAGGCAGTTCATTGTAATCCCAAGGGCTAAAAGCGTAAGTTTCATGGTTGGTTAGCATTCTTGCCAACATCAAGTTCGAGATTAAGATCAATCAAAAATTTCGCCTTGTCAATGTTATGGGCGGGTAAAATTTGCTCATGCGGAATGTAATAGTATCCACCACAACTTTGCCGATCATAACCAAACTTTTCCTTTAAGTCATTCTGTTGCAGAAAACTAATCATTACATAATCATGTCGTGCAGATGTGTTTGATGTTAAGACCATTCGTATGAAGTCGCATTGTGCTAATGACTAATATAGAGCATTTTCAGTCTCTTGCGTTAGTGAACGAATTCGTTTATTTCTGCTTGGACAACTCATGAACTGAGACAATTTCCCAATTTCTTCAAGAAATTTTAATTGCCTGTCATTGCAGTTCGAAATGGATGATCTCAATGGATCATTGAATCTAATATCTTCTGCAGGAGTCTTCACATTAACGACTTTCCAAAATTTCAAAATTAAACCGATGAACATGTATGTATCATTTGTATATTTAGGTTGAGTAACTGAGGTTAAAGATTTGAGTGCTGCCAATGTTTTTCACAAAATATCTGCAGAGTTAAACTCACTTTCTGCTTCTCAATTGAAGAGGGAGCAATAGCGTTTGCTGTTAAATGAGACATCTTGAGAAGATGTTGAGACTCATACTTTAGCAAATTGCGTAGTACACTTTAATCAGCAGTGTGTACAATGCCATCATCAACACCGGGATTATAAAAGTTCAACTGTTGCATTTTTTCTGATACCCAGCAATTTCGAATACATTTGAACTGTATCATAAGTGAGAATCAACTGGTCATCATTTACTGGCGAATTTATATACCAAGGCTTTTCAGAATTGACTAGAGTAAAATGTTTGAAAAACAAAGTGTTCAAATTATTACGATCACTTATAATAGCAAGAACTCTGCCACTGCAATGCATAATGTCAGGCAACACGGCCACAACTTGATCAAACTGAAATTTTGCGGTCAATGATTAGCAACGCACAAGTGCAGTTACATGCCAAAATGGCCAAAATAGTATGAGCAAGCTCATGGGGATTTTGCACTGCTTTACTAAATATACAACCACCACGAAAAAAATAGTGGCGGTTTAACATACATTTCATGAACTATGAGTATACAGTTTTTGTTTCTTTCTGGCAATTGGGAAAAAACGATTTATCATCAGCCTTTCGTGAAACACTTGTGATTCCTTGCAATAATCGTTAAGATGGCAACTGCAAAACATTTCGTAGTTGTAGGTAAAGGGATCTTAATGTTGCATGCCACTGAAAAACCAATATTATATCAGATACGGAGTAGACTTTTCAGTTTTTTGGAACATTAAGCAAATACATATATTGCTTGCTGAATAAACTGAGCTTTGATTAACTGCAAGCTGACATAACGAAGAAATTCATCTAGGTCACTCCAGCGACGAATACAAGATGCAAATTCGGGGGGCGAATACGCAATACACCATTATATGATACACATTTGGATATATATATATATATATATATATATATATAGTCCAATTGAAGGCGGGATCAACATAATCAAACTAGATATAACATAATCCCCATCATGCGGAGAAATGAGAGCACTGTTGGAAAAATCTGAGTTTAAATGTGGTAGCAAATCAACTTCGAAATTTATCAAATCCAACATTTCAAAATTTTCAAATTCATCTAAATGAGCAGTTCGAGCTTCTGCTGACGTACGACATGTTGGCTGTTCAGTGTTTTTATTGCAGGGCAGGGTTGTCAAAAAAGATTATTTTTTGCAAAAAATTTTCAATAATGAAAGTTTCCTGCACTTTTTCTTCCGCAAGGGTTAGTTGATTAAGAAGAATGTTCAAAATTGGTTTTTTCCTGTTTTAGATTAAAGGTAATTTATTTCCAGTTGAACATGAATGTATAGAGCGGGTAGTTAATATATTCTGTGTTACGAAGAAGGCAAGCCATTTTCTTAATGAATAATATAATGTGAAGATTTCGCATGATTTATTTAAGATTTTACGGTTTTTTTACAACTGTGACACATGTAAAAAATTTCAAAACTACAAAGGTTACAAGAGCTGAAAGCAACGTACCATTTAATTATTATAAATGTAAAAAGGTTCATTCAATGATCGACATACATGTATTTAAGGAACTAGATATTTGGGGTTTACATAATAATTACACAAAGATCTTTATAATGATCTTCCAACATGTTATTTGTAATATTGAAATTACAATTGCAAACTAAATATGTTAACCCACTACTATGTATGAATCTCTTCTTTAAGCTTGTAATTGAGAAAAAATTGATGTGATGTGCACATCGGTTTTAGACCCAAGACCAAGCTATGAAATATATCTTTGAACATGTTGTTTTCATATACATTTTATGCCAGCTGGTAACAAATGAGGCAATTTTTTTCGGACAAAATGTTAAGTTTTGAAAATATAATCGGGACGACTATGTTTTAAAACCTCAATTCTAAGTATTATCACAAAAGTTGTATTTGATATTAATCTATTTTTAAAGAAATTTATTCATATTTTCCAGTATTCAAAGATGAATTTTAGTGAACTCTCAAAGCGTATGTTGGAAATGGCGCGAGATGCAATCGTTTCGAAAACTGAGAGCATTTTTGATTTTCTGCAAGACAGTTCATTTGTGGCCTCGCGTCATGAATTATCGTAAGTACATGACCTTTCGAAGCTACGTGATTTATTAGCGTATATTATTGAAACTAGTCAATTTTCAATTGTGTGTTATGCTTTGTAAAGGTTTATGCTCAAACAAACATTTTCACATTTTTTGCAGGTAGATGAAGTACAATAAAAATGCTCGTGGAGTTGGTATTATAATCGTAATCAAATTAATCATTCATAGTCAATTGCAAGTAGAATGTCCCTTGGTAACAAGAACAGCATTAATTCTGGATGATTTCGAGAAACTTCTACAGAGATATGCAGATATGCCTTTTGGCTGGAGCACCTGCGCTTCAACAAAGACCAAAATGTTCTTTGGAGTTGAGGTGTGAGTTTGCAGGACAAGGTGACAAAGTTATTATGCGTTTTGAGAACAAGCCACTCATTAGCAGCTTTTGCTTTAAAAGAGAAGGCGTCATAGTGTTGAAAATGGTGAATTCATGATTTGCATTGAGGCAGGAAGATGTTAATATACTGCGTAACATTTGTTGATGTCTTTGTAGGTTTCCTTAATTGTTTAATACAAAAAGTTCAATAGTTTTATTTGATCATTAGAGTGTTGCGCAGCACTGTCCACGACTTCGATGCAACAGTTACTTTGAGCCTTCTGTTAGAAATGCATTTTTTAAATGTTTGCCTCAAGTTTGTGTATAATGATTTTTTCCGATGACATATTCAAATTTTTTATCAATATAATTAATACTAATAACATTTTTTTTGCAAATCAGGTCTCACACAGCACATGAATTGATCTCATGCATAGATTTTAGGTCATCGTTTGACGCTGATCAAGATAATGACAATACGTTAATAGTTCAGCTTCGTGAGCTGAAGAATGTGTTCTATGGCTCCAACACAAGTTACTTCAAAGTCCATCTCACCAAGTCGTTGCGGTTCGTTAAGCTCATGATGAAGGACCTTCTAATCGCTTCCAATTTCTTTGTTACAACCTCCACCTGTGATTTGTTTGGTGCTCTTAAAGAAACGTCTCATTTGCTGGTATGCTTACATCAAGTTATTTTTAGCTATTGATCGTACCAAAATTCTGAAAGCAATGAAATGATAAAAAAATAAATAAAATATAAAATATATCAATATGTTAATGTTACAGGGTAAATAAGATTCAGAACCATTTCTAAATTTTTCATATTTTGGCGATTTGCACCTGGCATTATATTTGATGTTTTAATAAATCATTTGTAGTAAAAATTTTATCAAATTATTTGGATAGTTCCTTGGGATGATGAAAACAGCTTTAACCTAATCACAGGATTAGAAAGCAAATATTCATAATTTTCGCTTGCATAGTGAAATTGCCGTCTATCAGTTCTTAAAGTAACTTTCCTCTATATGGTAAAATGCCTTTTCCTTTTTTATTCATGCAAACATAAATTCAATTGAAAAAATCAATGATAAAGAAGATGCTTAAGGAGGCAGTTATCAGTTTTTATGCTTTTGATCATAATTGTTTTGCTTGACGTTTACAGTGTGCCGTTCGCATGTCAGCTATAACTTGTAATCACATAACCTTTTCGTAGTGATGAAAAATTTTAATTACGTTTTTAAGGTTACATCTTCACTACTTGAAATGGAAGAGTTGTGTCATTTTTGAAAACTAGATCTGGATTTAAATTTTCTACTTAATAAATATTGTATGTATGTATGTATGTTGTAAGCGATTTCAAACTATTTCACTTAGTGAAATATCAAAGTAGGCATCACCAATTTTAACCTCGACTTCACCATTATCTTCAGTTACTTTCTATTGATTCGTACTGATCGAAATCTTCTTTTTCAGTATCGCTTTCTAAACTTCCCAGATCATTCACATCACCATTTAATTGGTCTGCATTACAAACGAATAGTCCCTATATTATGTGATAAGCATTTGAAAGAATAACTACAAATTCGTTTGAAAACTTTGTGACTAATTTCTAGTTTATTTGATATTTTATACCTTCTCTGCTATGTAGTCGAAATAATCAAAGTTTATCTCAAAATTTTACTTCTAAACTTTCAATTTAATTTTAGTGGAAAGTACTCTATTGTATTAATTTTACTACTTTTGGTTTTATTCTTCGGAATATTGGTAATTTGTGAGATAATTTTTTGAATATCCGTTATTTTTTAGTCTTCCTTTTAGTTGTTGAAATTTAGTATATGTATTGAGCAGTTCAGTGATTAAATACTTCATGTACTGTTTTGTGAGAGATATTGAAATACATATTTATGGTTGCATTTGTACTAAAGTTATCGCAATATGAATCGAGTAAATTGTGGCACTGTCAAAGTTTTGGAATCGCTTTATTAAACTTGTTGTTTAGTTGGATATTGGGAATTCAATTCCACCCAACTATCGAATATTTGTTTCACAAGGTGCCAAGCATAAACCTGATGTCATCATCCACATGTTGACTGCATGTATTAGTCGATCTTATTACTCTCTCGATAAAGATTACCTGCTAATCTTCAACACAAACGGAGAAGACTGCAAGTGGGATGGTGAATGTTTGCAGCTGGATTGTTCACCAACTGCTCTATATGAGCTGGAAACCCTTGAAGTAAGAATTTCGAAGATTTAATGTAATCCTTTCTAGTTTATAAATTGGATTAATTATCTTGCATATGTAGACATCTTCTGTTTATTTAATATTTTGATTTATATTAAAATTACTTTAATACAAGATCAATTTTGGTTTTTAAATTTCAATATAATTGTTATTTCGTTCATATTATAAACTGTTTACAATCTTAGAATTAAATTCATATTGGTCTCATATAGCAAGAGAGGATTTTACTTTCGAGGTAGCTATGTGCTAAACTACTAGTCTTCAACTTTTAGGAAACCTTCCTAACTAAATTTATCATTTGTCACTAAAATTTGGAGTAAACAGTCTGTTTCATTGCTGTTGAGTTATACTGCAACAAATTGGCTTGGCGTCAGCGACTAATTTCAAATTAGTTTATTTAATTTAACAATCACATCTGCAAATTACTTTTTACGATATTGTTTCACAAATAATTGTTGTTTTTTATTAAAAAATGTATAATAAATAGAGAAATATGTTATTACTAATAATTTCATTCAAAGGTCTTTAATATATGTTTATTTTGATTTAATGAAATGAAATCTAGCTTTGACTCGAAAATAGACTTTCATTTGAAACGTTTCTGTGTTAATGCCTGTAAACTCGAAGTGTTGCCATTGCAGAAGAACCATTTGCATAAAAAATCGCATTAATTTGTTGGTAAGAAATTTGAGACGTTGCTATGTTACAATATGCATTGATTCTTATATACTTTTTTATCATGGTTGATTTTTTTCAAACTTCCTTCACTTTTATGCTCATCCTTCGAAAATCGGTTTCTCAACAATTGATAGTTGTTAACAAGATAATATGAAAATGCATAAATCATACATTTTACTTTTTAATAGATTTTACGCAATCTTAAAAAAACGATTGTTTAGTTTGATGGGTTGTTGTTTGTGGTTTGTAACAGTGCGTTGCTTCTTGATAAAGCATCTTCATTTCATCAGTTGATGGTGCCTCATCTAGCATTTTCACAAAAGCAGACATCACAGTGGCCTCGAATCGCTGATTGGGTTAAGGAAATCAGGGTAATCTAATACTTTTGATGAAATTATTTCTTTTTGACACGACAGGCATTGAAATTCATCGAAATTAGTTACTTGTATATAAATGAAGTCTTTTCCAATCGAATATTCAGTTTGACTTGCAGTTAATAATGAACTAATTCTACATATATTGTGTTTTCTTGAGAAGTGCAAAATCTAAATGCTGTTGCTTTTCAAATAATTCTTACCCAAATTATATTCAGAAATTTAATAATTATGTGAATTTTAAAATTTTACTAGTTCATTTACTACATTTAATTTCCATCTAAGAAGTGTACCCCATATTAAGAACAATTTGGTATCAATCCAAAACACTAACAATATGTGCTGGTAAATACAACTTTCTTATATTCTTTATGCAAACTGGTTTATGAATCACCTTCTCTGCAACAATATTTTTGAGTTTTCTATTTTCTGAATTGGAACAGAAGTCGTTTGGATTAAAAGCCAAAGTTGTTTGTTTAATTGGTTTCTTTGGGCATTTTGGTAATGTGTTGTTTGTAGACACAGTAAAAGATTTCTAATTCTTTCCTTTGTTGGTGGTAGTTGACAACCCAGTTTCATATTAGTGCCGAAATCAATTTGACTAAAGTATTCAAATCAGCAAAAATCGATGTGGTTTATTGATATTGATAGCACTAACAGTTTCAGTATTGTCGTGATAGTACTTTCGTCTTCAATATGTTGAGGCTAAAAGTGCGTTTACAACTTACCAATGAAATATAATACTTCGCAATAGAGAGCCAATAAGAGCAAATTCAGCTGTAAAAAGCTACGAAGAACGAATAAAACTAATGATAACAAAAGAATACGTAACTGAGCTTATCAATTGCGTTTGAAAGACGAACATATTGCACAATTGAGATGAAAGACATGATCTTTCATTTTTTTGCTGATTAGTTAGTTACTAAGTTTCAATTGAAATTAGTCAGCTGTAAACGCTGTATCATTAACAAATGAAAATGTCGTTCAATTAAGATGTTGGAAACAGCGTATCATCAACAATATATTCTTCTCAATTGAGAAGTGTTATAATTCATTGATAAGCTGTAAACGGACCTTAAGATGCATCTGTATATTTGAATGCATTTTGAGTATTGGATTGTCGCTTAACCTTAACCTGCTTAGCAATTTTTTAAATATTTTATGGTTTCCTTAAAAAATAAATCTATCTAAAATCTGCAATCACTACTGCATAGAGAATGTTTCCTCTTTCATTTTCATCCTGAATGCGCACCTACACTACGACTTCTGAGTTTGCGCACCTACACTACGACTTCTGAGCTTGCGCACAGCCCGCGCTAACAAGACTTGGGTAGTCTATTTATAAAAGGAAATTAGTTGAGGGTATTTGTTGCTACCATATGTTTTAGAGATCCTGATTACCTGAACATTACGATTTGTGATAATTTAAAACTTTTTTTAAAAAATTCGAATTTTGAATGAAAAATCTTGAATCTTTTCAAGTACTTCTGCCGAAGCAATACACTTTTGTACACATTTACAACAGTTTGTTTGAACATGTTCATTAATGGTTGTGTCCATATCAAAATACAGTTGGAGAAAATTGCTTGAAAATTTTCAAAAACAGTTTGTCATTTATAAAGGACACAGGCAGTATAAACCTAATGGTTTCCAAATACCATATCGTCATCCCATTTTATGCTTTATACCGCCTTTCCATTGGAATAAACATCCCTAGTTTTTTTGCACATCGAAGTTGTTTTCGCTCACTGAAGATATAATTGATGTTTCGCATCATTATCAATGTATCGATCTATTTTAATCAAATTTATATTAGTTAAGCCCACTTACTTCATGCATAGTTATTACTCGTAATTCGTCGTTATGGGTTATTCATATGACTTATGATTTTGTCTATCATAGTAATCAATTAACGTATGAATCTACAAGTTGTGATTTTTATATTTTATTAGTTTTTACATCATTCGAAATGGAATTCTTATATTAGTTTCATGATTATTATTTTTAAATGTTTCTTGAATGCATATAGCCTTTCAGTTATTTTGTATATTTTAAATATGGTTGTCACTGTTTTTATTAAGAAATTACTTACATAAATTTAATTTATTTTTGAAGTAAAATCTATTGGTGTTTAGGATCTCGTCTTTTCTTTGATAACAATGTTCAGTGACACCATTTCTAAAGCACAGGAAGCCCTTAAAGACTATTCTACGTACAAGAAACCAGGCTTACAGATTCCCGATATTCTTGAGACTATTTACATGGCTTCATTCGAAGTAAGTCATATTTCTACAATGGATTTGATTAAATAAAAACATTATTTCTTAGAACCAATGTCGATAATTCCAAAATTATTAGATTACTCTCAAGGTTTTTTTACATTTGTAGACACATTTTTGTGATTCTCTCAGAGTGATAATTTCTTTAATGAATGTAAATTAATTTTTTTCGTTTGCCAATGACATTCCTTCATGAATTAATTTTCAATTAAACTCCATTTAAGCCCTTTGACTTGTTTATATTATGTAAGTAAGGAGTTCGAAATGTCCTTGAGAAAACAGTATTTTCGAATATAGAACTAACTATGAAAAAATATTATTGCAACATTATTGAAAATTCTTTTCTATTTACGAATTTTTATCGTAATTTAGGTGATAAAAGAAGCTGATAGGCTTATTGGGAAAGACAACCCTGCTCAAATTGCTCATAAAGTTATCGAGTTTGCTGAAATGTGGGCCAACTATGTATTGAAGTTCAGAGGAACCGGTAATGGAACTACTCCACGGTACAATTTATTACCTTTCAATCTCATATCTAAATACCCTCAATCCTTGTGTGTAAGCCGAACCTGTGAACCTAAAATTTTGTTTAAATGTTTTGGGTGCGGCTCAAACACACAGTCTAAAGTAAGGCCCTGCGAGTCGGGAAATGTTTGATTCGGGTTGAGTCGGGTCGGTCTTTTAAAATTCGATTTGTGTCAGATCTAGAATCGAGTCGGATTTCGAATTTAGGCCTATCAACATCATAAATGTAAAGTCTTATTATACAGAGTGTTCATAAAGTCTGGACAAATTAAAATTTCATAATTTCGCCACTATCTAAATAAGTGGACTTCTTTCCGGATAAAGTACATTAAATTAAGAATCAATATCCACTGACGAGTATGTTAAAATCTTTCTTGAAGCATGGATGCAAAAATATGAATAGTTTTAAAGCCTACATTGGAAAATAGTTAATTTTCCTGTGTCCAGACTTTACGGACACCCTGTAGTATAGAATAGTATAGTATACTCGAAATATCGAGTACTCGCAGTGCCGTAGTCTAAAGATTGTATCTTTAAGCTTCTCACAAAAGTTCGTAGTTGAGGTAACTTTTGCAATGCGCAGATGCTGAAAATAACTTATTGAAAAATGTTACACTAAGAAATATCCATCACTAGGCTAAATTTAGTTTGCTAACTGAATGGAAAAGCGTATGTTGGGCAAGGATAAAATTCGTATGGCATGGCGAATGCGGCTTGAACACGAACACGCTGTATGCTCAAACTTTAATGTGATGACGGATTATGCATGAGGATTTACGGTATTAAATGCATATATATGCAGTTAATTTAATTCAAAATTGTCTAGATTTGCGCATTTTGACATTTTATGGTGTTTCTTAAATCTGTTAGTGTTCTTCCACTCTAACCACTATAAATGACCTGCGACCCGATCCGTCTAGAGTGATCCGCAACCCGTCCCGTCTACTTTTTTCCTAATTCTTTCGCGTTCAGTACAACAAATGTTTATATCTCACGCTTAGTATGCCTGCATTTATATATCGCTGTTAATCACTCCTCCTAAATAAAAGCAGTTATTACGTAACTCAAACCAATGTTAAAGACAAGGATATTAATATCATCTAAAAATAATGCATTTACCTCCATATCAAATATCTGCGCCCAAATACTCGCTTATTTATTTAATGACTGATTGATAAATAGAATTTTTTTAAATTTTACACCGCAAGCTTTCAACATGCATCTATATTATGCTGAGCAACTTGATGTGCGTTAGCTAATGTCTGAAGGAACGTATACTTCCTTTTCAGAAGGTTTACGTTTTTGTGATTTTTTATTTTGTTCGAAACTCATTATCTAGGCATTCACCTTTGTATTCTTGTCTAAGCTTGCATTCAATACCACCTACTTGAAATTTACTTAAGACCATTTTTATTTTATTCAGTTCTGGTTACATAAATTTTAAACTTATGGATACATCTCATTTGATTTCAGTGATTTTTTAGCCATTAATTAGTTTGTTTTTTCGAAATTCATTTATATTTGTCAGAGTTTATGTTAACTGTACCCAATAAATTAATGTACATTAACTTCCCAGTCCTCTCAATTCAGACATTTACATGTGAGGTTATACTCTCAACATATTTTTGCGTTAATAGTATTTAACATGTTGTTCTCGATATTCACTGTCACTTCTATTATTTTGCAAAATATTGATGGTTGTGAATGAAAAGCTGTTACATTTAGTTAAATAAAAGACAATTATTTAGATGGGCAAATTTTGGAATTGAATTTTTCCGGTATGCCTGTGCTGCTGGCTTCCTGCAAAATTTGACAGAGCAGCAGTTTCAAGCGTTTCGCGATCTTATGGACATGTGTATAAATCATGTCATTGGTTCACCTAACCAAGATATCAATTGCAACTCCATTTATTCTTCGCAGTCCTCTCTAATTTCACAGTCACGCAACACCATTTGTGATCATATATCATTGAACGACAACCATCTTCTCAACGCATTTCCCTTTGAAACTCATTCCGCTGACGAGCTATCGCCAGGTAAATTTAAATATCGGAAGCAACCGCTGAACATATGTATGTTTTTAAAAGGAAAGCTAAGTGAACTTGTCTGTTTTTTGTCTGCGTAATACAGTACTGGCCATAAGTATTGAACCACTAATAACCAACATTTATTTATGCAATGAGAAATACAATAGCTTTGATTTTTATCAATAAGCTCAATTTTGGCATTGTGAATTCAAATTTTCACAATGAAAAATTTTTTAATGAAAAATATAGTTTTCATCCTATGCTCCTGTGAAGGGGGCACCCTAAAAATTATCTTCATTAATATACATGCTATGTAATTAAAAGTTTAAAATTCGAACTCACAGTTGAAAATTTTGTTTATTCTACATTTTGTGTACGAATTTGTTCAGAAAATTTGGAAATCTTAAGAGTAAAAGTTTGTAAAACTCCTATTACATCACTGATTTTCAAGTAAATTTATTTAAGGTAATGGGATATTAGCAACATTTGAGGAGTCTATTTTTAAGGCAACGGAACACATTTATGCAAAAATTTTAGAATAAACTAATTTTTTTACACTGAATTCGAATTTTTCACTCTAAATTACATAACATGATTATTTATGGAGATAGTTTTAGGGTGCCCCTTCACAGGAGCATAGGATGAAAACTATATTTTTCATTAAAAAATTACATGAAAATTTTAATTCACATTGCCAAAATTGAGCTTAGTGATAAAAATCAGAATTATTGTATTCCTCATTGGATAAATAAATTGTGAATATTAGTGGTTCAATACTTATGGCCAGTACTGTACATCGTTCGTTAGCAGCATTTTTTAGATGTTTCTGCGAAGTCTTCAGTGCATGAATATGAAGAGGGTGAGAAATCGAAAATGGAGCAAATCCGACAAAGCATCCAACGGTTAGAATGCTATCGTCATGAGGAATTACAAAAAAAGAAAATTATTGGGCGTGTTCCGTCTGGTAGTCAACGTAAGGCCCGTCGTGAAAATCCATATAAGGTAAGTTTGTTTAGCATTATACTGTANTACTGGCCATAAGTATTGAACCACTAATAACCAACATTTATTTATGCAATGAGAAATACAATAGCTTTGATTTTTATCAATAAGCTCAATTTTGGCATTGTGAATTCAAATTTTCACAATGAAAAATTTTTTAATGAAAAATATAGTTTTCATCCTATGCTCCTGTGAAGGGGGCACCCTAAAAATTATCTTCATTAATATACATGCTATGTAATTAAAAGTTTAAAATTCGAACTCACAGTTGAAAATTTTGTTTATTCTACATTTTGTGTACGAATTTGTTCAGAAAATTTGGAAATCTTAAGAGTAAAAGTTTGTAAAACTCCTATTACATCACTGATTTTCAAGTAAATTTATTTAAGGTAATGGGATATTAGCAACATTTGAGGAGTCTATTTTTAAGGCAACGGAACACATTTATGCAAAAATTTTAGAATAAACTAATTTTTTTACACTGAATTCGAATTTTTCACTCTAAATTACATAACATGATTATTTATGGAGATAGTTTTAGGGTGCCCCTTCACAGGAGCATAGGATGAAAACTATATTTTTCATTAAAAAATTACATGAAAATTTTAATTCACATTGCCAAAATTGAGCTTAGTGATAAAAATCAGAATTATTGTATTCCTCATTGGATAAATAAATTGTGAATATTAGTGGTTCAATACTTATGGCCAGTACTGTACATCGTTCGTTAGCAGCATTTTTTAGATGTTTCTGCGAAGTCTTCAGTGCATGAATATGAAGAGGGTGAGAAATCGAAAATGGAGCAAATCCGACAAAGCATCCAACGGTTAGAATGCTATCGTCATGAGGAATTACAAAAAAAGAAAATTATTGGGCGTGTTCCGTCTGGTAGTCAACGTAAGGCCCGTCGTGAAAATCCATATAAGGTAAGTTTGTTTAGCATTATACTGTAATTTGTTTTTTGGTATTTCCACTTTCCTTCTTGTGATAATATTTTTTAAATATGAAATATAATGAATGTTCTTTATATTTAATGGCTTCTTAAGATTTCACTTACATCTTTATTTATCAACATTATAGATTTATGATTAAATTTTAGGTAAAATTCAATTGGGTCCTTGGTCGTTTAATTGGCAGTACAAACTATTCAAAAGTTTACGAGTGTCATGTAAAGGAGAGAAATCTGACGATGGCTGTGAAGAAAATTGATGGCGGCAACTACTGTGAAAATGAGGTCAATCGAATCTATGAAGAAATTGATCACCTCACTGCTCTTAACCATCGCAATGTTGTCAAGTATTATGGAATGGATTCGCATCAGGTAATTTATCTTTGGCCACTTCATTGACAATTGCTAAAACTGGTGTTTTCAATGGTACTCATCTTGTCTCATAGAGATTTTCTATCTTAGTAGTGTTTAAACTTGTAGACTTAAGTCACGTCTAGAAACCTGTTTTTAGCTTGAATTTATCGCATTGATCGTTTGAAACAACACCTTTAGGTGTTCATTTTATTTTCTTAAACCACTTGATAGTTTGAAGAATTCTCAATGATGGTAAGGTGACAACTTCCATAGTTATTATTTTTATATAATTAAAGAATTTTGATTAAAAGAGTCCGCGGTTTTGGCGCAAATGCATTTCAAATGTATTTGAAGCTAGAATTGTTTGTTTTACATTTCAATTGCAATGTGATATTATGTTTTTGTATGCACGTATTATAATTACACACAGTACCTCACTCAATTGATTAAACAATGTCTGTTATTTGAATGGTGATTTTTAATTGGCAATGGTTTAGAATAAAATCAGTATTTTCATGGAATACTGCACTCTCGGTGATTTGGCAGGCACGTACTTTGGCAGTCAAAATCAGGATGTGGATGAATTGCAGTTGCGGTATTACATTTTCCAGTTAGTTAACGCTGTCAATTACGTTCACGAGCAAGGGATCGTTCATAGCGACATCAAAGGTTAATTTTCTCTTATTTCGAAACATTATTAATCAGTTTTTTTTTATAATTTAAAGTATTATTGGCGAAATCAAGAATTTTGCTAACCTCAATTGTACAGAGATTAGATTGATTATTTAAAAAATGCTGATGTTAATCACTGTTTGGTTTAAGAAAGATCCAAGACTTTAAGTACTACTGCTTTAATGTCAGGAAATAATTAATATTAAGGATCATTTGATTGGATAGAGATTCATAACGTCAAATCAAAGTCAGCGTTTCGGGTCGGGTTGTGGTATAAAAATTGACTCAAGCTCTAAGCGTAACTAGAGCAACAAAGTAGTTCATTTGCAGTATAAATTACATTTATTGCAGATATTGCATCATTTATACCACCAAATTGAAAATGGTCCGACATCAAATTGGCACAATTTCGATCGTTATACATTTTGTTTTTGTACATTCTATATTTATTAATGTAATATTTCCTGATATCGCATCCTTAGTGAGCATGACTATTGTCTTTACAGTCAATCAGTCCTTCGTTATCTTAGAAATTGCCATATAAAGCCGGTGATATTTTTAAGCTTTGTTTGTCCAACTGTAAAAATTAAGATTATAATGGATTTCATATATTCTAATGTTTGACCACATGAAAGATCCATTTTAAACTAAGATTAGAATAGAAGACAAATGAAATATTTTACCACTGTATGGATTCAATGACAAAAAAATCAAAACTATTGTCATTATTTTTAAAATTTTTAAGAGCCGTTACACCTCTAGACCAACCCATTTTTTCTACCAGATGACAGATAGTTTTAAATAGAAGTGTCAGTAAGAACTAAACCGTGTTGATAGGATCAGGGGCCACATCCAGTAGTCGTCTTCGTTTACTAGATCCTTTTGTAGTTGAATTGTTTCTTCTACGTTTCTCACAAGTGCATCCACATCTATAACACCCACTACAACGGACACATCTACCTTTTCTGCAGTTACACGACAATTCTACCATAACTTCGGCTTGGATGAAAATTTTCAAAAATGAACTTCGTGCGACAGGTTTATTTTATATATTAATATTAGCCAATCAAATTGTTTAATTTAAGCGTCAGTTTGCGACGATTTGGTTTTTTTGGTTTCTGTCAAAAATGGGTTGTTCGAGAGGTGTAACGGCTCTTAATAAATCTGTGTAAAACTAAATTTATTTCTTTTTATGAAAACCACAACTGATCTGTACAGGGCCGGGCATATTGATTGACGCGTGTTTTTTTGGCGATAAGCACGCTACAAAGTCAACTCGTAATACAAATGCATCGTAATGGACAATCTGTGTCTCATGTTATCTTAGCTCTTCACCTCCTTTTAGCACGCTGAACAGTCTACCGCTTCAATAACCCCAGCAGATAGGGTCAGACGTTGAGTGAACCTACTTCAAGTGGCGCCCACGTACAGTTTGTAAAATCAAGACAGAGTGGAGGCGATACGAAGTCACCTTTATCGAAAGTCTCACCGAAATCTTAGTCACTTCTCGCTAGTGGTGAAAATGAGCCAGCCTGGGTTTCATTCATAGCGAGGCGAATATTGATATTTCTATGAAAATATTTTAGTTAATGGATTCTAGATCAATGTTTCTTCTTGTAAACAGTGATTAGATTTCAATTCACTCACATGAAGATATTATCCGTTCTCTTCAAAGTAGAATTCCTCAAATTCCTTCCGCTTCTCCATATTTTCAGCCGTACTTTTTCAAGGAAGAAAGATTAACCCTGGATTGCGGATTGCATTAAATGCTCAGAAGAAATTTGACCATTTATTTGATCAAACTGCTTACGAATAGACAGATATGAATAAAAACAGCGTACTGCAACATCCGAAATACCAAACCGGTTTTCTAATCTGTCAAATAATACAGTGATCAATACCGTAGAGGATCTACACACCCGATTACTTCCGATTATCAAGTGCGATAAGTATATTATTGCGAACGCGTAAAAGAGTAGGTTCAAAACTATGATGTTTGCGATAAGCATTGTGCATTGAAAGAAAGAGATTATGTTTATCAATATGTTCAATTAATCTCAACCTTTTGCCCTTATAAAGCGGAGGAACAGTTGCGGAGTTTACTGGTACTGCTTCGCGTGTTCAGTAATTAATGAGACGAACAGTTTATTTAGAACAAACAAAGAAAGTAGAAGAAATGTATGTATTTAACAATATTATAAATCTTTTTCTTTTTTGTCATTCTCGGATAATGAGTAGTGAATCCATTTTGAGCATAAGCTTTTGAAATGCAATTCGTTGTGAACAATATTGAATACAGAGCCAATAGTAATGTTTGACTCATGTGCCATTTCACTAATAGTGACCTGTTGATTATTGTTAATAACTTGGTGTAAAAAGGTGATATTTTCAGACACGTTGCTGGTTGAAGTTTGCTCACAATATTCACCATCATTTAGAGATACACGACGTCCCTCTGTCAAATAGTAGCCTTCGAAGGTGCTTGTTCTTTCCAAGCATTGGAAAATGGAGTATACATTTTAGATGCATTTGAACCATTTCTTCTCATAGCTTCAATGAAAAATCAATACTACAAGAGATTATATTTGAACTTTTCTTATCAATTATTATAGATATGTTGTATATGAACATGCATACATATTTATATCCTACAGTTATGCTTCATCAATTCACAAAGGTCAAACTCTCATTATTTATTGAACATACCAAGTATGTATGTACAAACAATGCGTTGTATAATTGATGTGCGATCACAAAAACTAGTAGAATTCCTAGGAAAATGACACTACACTAACTGATTTTTGCCACTGGGGCCTGGTTAAGTAGGATCCCATACCCATAGCCTAGTTCAAGTCGTTTATTGGAACATTTCGTTTTTTTAATAAATATATTTTTTGTTAGTCCCCTGTGAAGTGACTATATCTAATATTGAAATTGGTGATTAACTTAAGTTATTTATAGCTAACCTTAATTCTAAACAATTCCTTCAAAATGTTTATTATGTTTTGTGTGATTCACTCAGTCTCACTCATAATGTGTTTAGGTGAGAATCTTTTCTTGACCGGGGACCAGGATCGGCCTGTTTTAAAGCTTGGCGATTTCGGTGCTGCTTTCATCCATCGCACTAATGAAAACTTCAGCTTCAGAACTGGTGACAGATGCCAACCTGGAGGAACACTAGGTATTGATTCCATTTTATTTAAAAAATTTTTGTGTTTTAGGATTTCAAGCGCCAGAGCTATGGCGCAATCAGCAGCAGAGCTTAGGACCACCAGTTGACATTTGGTCGATCGGAAGTGTCATGATTCAATTGATTACTGGAAAGGTAAGGTTTGCTTCCAGCAAATTTAACTTTGGACTAACTCAAATTGGAAATTAAAAAATTTAAAATATATAGAAAAAAAATATTGTTAGAAATTGCTAAAAACACTGTGTGAGTTGTTTTTATGTTTGATATTCTATCACAAATAAATAGCAAATTGCAGAAAACAAAAACTGACAACAAACTTTAATGAAATGGTGTCCAAAACTATAACTGAACGAACACTCATTGAATTTAAGTACTAGAATTTTAAGTACATTTAAGGAATCAGCTTTTTTAATACAGTTCGACAGACTCCGGATTTAATTAAGGAACTTGAATAGTCAAGGCATGCCTAAACGCTGAGTGATTATAGAATAGTTCAAACTAAGAATTCAAAAATTTATTTATCCAGTGTAAGTTAAAAATTAACGCTTTTGTAGCATTAAAAATGTTGCAGAATACATTGGGGAATCCAATCTCTACAAGCATCGTTTGATAAAAATTTATTGTATTTGTACTAACACTTGTTTGATGTTAAGTGCGTTGACACATCAATTGACACTGAGGTAGGCCTTCTTCGATTACATAATTCATATTAGAGCTTATCAAAGTTGTAAATTACAGCCGTGGTATAACCTTGAACAATTTACGTAAGACTTAGTAGCATAGATCTTCACTTCCTTTTTGATAATACGATCGATACGTTATTGGGAATAACAGATGTCTTCTATTGTCTGTGCGGTGAAGTAGCGCTCACTGTTTTAATTGTTTTCTAAAGTGCACCTGCACTGAAAAAATTCCCGTGTTGAAAATTCATGTTTAAGCTTTGTTTACTGTATTCATATCCAATTGAATAACATTTTCATTAAAGAATCAATATGTAAGGTATTGCTTGTAAGCTTTTGCTAACAGCATACTTGCATATACAGTTCATTGAACTAAAGCAGTATACCATGCTAGTCTCTATACATTTGAATGCTACGTCTAATTATAGAGACTGAAATATATTTCAATAATAAGTTTCTAGTATCTTACGAAAATGTGGGAATTTTTTAGGAAACAAAAATGTTAGCACTGTAAAATCCTAAAATTTATTTGAACTAAATTTTAAATATCAGGCTGTATTTTATATTTTTTTAAAGTTCACATTCATGGATCTTTAATTTTAGCATTTTATAATGTACTTTTAAACATGATCTGAAGTCAAATCAAATTTTTTAGAATCCTCTCCGTCTTAACACTGAACGTTTCGACTACCAACAAGCAAATATTGTGATGTTTAATCTTGTGCAGAACAAAATGTCACCTGGTCTACCCGCTCATTATAATGTTTCAAGAGAAGCTCGAGAGTTTATCAATTATTGTCACACATATGACCATGATGAACGTCCAACAGCGGCATTGCTGCTCAAACACGGATTCTTATCATCATACCATCCTCCAGATTAAATTTTGCAATTTTTGTTCATTTCCAAAATAGTTTTAGTGTTAGATAATTTAATAGATTATGTTAGTTTGATTTTATTAAATAAATGTTTTTGTGAAAACGTTTCTAACAAAAACTATTCGATTGACAATTTATAGAACAGACAAAACCACAAGCATAGAGACTGCCTTTAAATATGATATTTGCTTGCACTCTGGTTTTTGCAAATATCTGTGTCACTCAATAAATTTTGTGCTATTATTTTAACCACAGCAAATTCTTAGTTTTTCATTGTATTGGTGCTGAAGATATTTATCAACCGTTAAATGTATGTAAATGTATATGTAAATGGAAATATAGGAGGTATAAAATTAGTATAAATGTTTTTTTACAATTGTGATCAACTGGATGCTTTTAATCATCGATTTGATCAGTCAATTCTAACTAAAAGCTTGGTATTATCTAGAAAATGTTTTTAATAAAATTGCATGCATAAACTCAAATAATTCGAATTAACTAACACCAACAACTGTAAAATGACTTTATTTGCCTTTACGGTGGTTTAAAAACTGAAAATAAAAAAAATAACTTAGAGATACTAAAATTATTAATATGAGCAGGTAGAGCACTTACAATTTATAAAAAGGGAACGCCGTTTATTAAAATTGAAGTTAGGAACAAGAGATGAACAGAATAAGGAGTAGAGATGAAGGAAAGCTTGGGATGAGCAGTAATCAGGCAATTTAGAATAGCAATGATGTGAAGAAAGAATTTTGTGAGTATCAAAACGTGTTGAGTGGTAAGGAGCACCTAGGCAACGGTTTCAACATATCTACTAAATCGAAACTCGATTGCACAAATGTAGTTTGCAAAATTAAGGTCAGACTTTTTAAATCGTTTAAAATGTATCTCAATAAAAGAATTTGAGAAATTCTGTGAAACCTTTGTCAAAAAAGAAATTGGAAAGCTAAGACAATTTACCTGATAAATATTCAAAACAAAAATAGTGGTTTCATGCAAGTATTTTAACAATAATGATGTTTCATTAAATAAAAAGAGTGCAAAACATTAGTTTCTAATTTTGAAAAATCGATCACGAACTTAGTGGAGAATGCCCATATTATTGGAAACCAGAAAACAATGACACTGTTTTCTTATGTAAGTCAAGGCAAGACGACAGAAGAGTAGTATAATAATAAGTGAAGGACGTTCCACTTTTTTGTGATTGGCCGAGACCCTGTTACACTATTTTCTGATTGGTCGAGAGGGGTGGCCTTTGACCTGAGACATCGTGGATATTGGCGGGGGGTGTTTTACTGACGTCATGCATGTACTTTTACTAGTTTTTGTNNNCAGAGAAAACGAACATTTATACTTTACATGTATTAATTTCCCACATTTCCATACTTGTTTAAAAAGTGGAATCGAAAAATATTTCCAAGTAAAAATAAATATAAATAATAATATTTAATAAACGTACGTGGTAAAACCCACATACGTGTTGAAGACAAGACAAAACTAATTTATTCTACACTTTGCTTATAATGACCATATATATCGTACTATTAAATTTGTCTATTGTGCAAGTTGTTGAAGGAATTCTGTAGGAAACAAACATAATGTGTATTTGCACGGTATGAATTTCACACAGTCGTATCTAAATTAATGGTTAATAAACAAGTTATTATTAAAAAAGATAAATTTATGGTTAATAAACAAGTTATTAGTATTAAGAGACTCGAAGCCCTTCTCACTTTTTTCTGATTGGTCGAGAGGTGGCTCGAAGCCCTTCTCACTTTTTTCTGATTGGTCGAGAGGTGGNGGAATTCTGTAGGAAACAAACATAATGTGTATTTGCACGGTATGAATTTCACACAGTTGTATCTAAATTAATGGTTAATAAACAAGTTGTTATTAAAAACGAGATGACATTTACAATAAAAAACACATGACAATTACTCGTTTAAACAAATTCAATTAAAAATTAACAAACGATGTTCCTATAAAGTCTATAATAAATTTAGCATCAGACTGCAAATTCGCTGCAATTTATTAAAATAAAATTGATTATGTTTTTAAAAGAAATATCGGTAAAACTAACTAGAGATCTTATTGCAAAGAATCAAAACAATATCTGAATTGAATTATAAAAATAGCTTACCAAAAAGTTTGAAATGATTCAAAGTAGTTGTCTTTGTGAATTTCCAGGATGCTGGCTGTGCATATTGATACGTGTAGAAAGTTATATGCTTCATAGACAATGTCAATATAGTTTATCTATGGCTATTGTTATGCTGCCAGAATTTAAACGTCTATAAACAGTAAGATTCTATTATACNGAATTTCCAGTATGCTGGCTGTGTATATTGATACGTGTAGAAAGTTATATGCTTCATAGACAATGTCAATATAGTTTATCTATGGCTATTGTTATGCTGCCAGAATTTAAACGACTATAAACAGTAAAATTCTATTATACCGTTGTGTGTACAATCTCTACAGACAAAGCGTAATTTGTAATCTATTGTTCAACTGTCAAATGTAAGTAGTAAAGAAAAGCAGGGTTGTGTATATACAGGTTTCTAACAATAATCAGTTTTCAATAACTTTTTACATTTTTCAATTGATTTTGATATGAAAAAAGGCGTTTTTTAGAAATTCTGGATTTGGCAGCCATTGGTCAAAAAAACTACGGCCAATACCCGTATAAATAATTATTCAATTATACCCCCATTTTAACTATGTACCAATATGTTTTCGAGCAATTTTTTTGCATTTTTTAGAAAACCTGCCTTTTACGGACATCCCTATTTTTTTTGAAGCCACTTTAATTTCAGTGTTTTAACCATTTCATTCAATATATTAAATATTTATTTAGAAAATTATAAATTATATTTTTCGTTTAACAATAANTCAAATGTATCTATTCATAGAGATTGATACCATCCATGAAATCACTTTACAATTAAATAAAACACTTTCAAATCATATAAAACTAGAATTTTTCACAATTTGAATTATTACTATCGTAAATTTGTTATTAATACAAAACATTTAAAAATAACAAATAACTTATTTTGAAAAATTGTTTATACCTAAATTTCATCAGTGTCTTTGATATTAAGAGTTAAATAAATTACCGGTATATGACTTTTCCACGTTTATAGACTTACGTTTTTGTTTTCAGTACTGATATACACTTAATTTTTCAATATGCATGCAAGAAATCAACTGATCAAATTAGTCAACAACATTGTAAAAAAACTGAATATTGTGTTAAAATTTGGTATTCTATATACGTAGTTTTAAATTGAAATGCATTGAAATAATAGTGAATATTAAAAATGAATTTCTTTGCGTATCCCTGGTAAGTGAAAGCAGGGTAAATATTTTAATGACAATTTTGTTTGGTTTATAAATAATCACACATCTTGTGTTCGATGACTGTAAAATTCTGTAAAACGCTATAAAGTACTTAAAGTTGTATCATAGCTTTTGAGTTTTTAAAAATAAAAACTATACTTATTGAGAAAGTGTTAATATTCACATTTTCCTTCAATCAGTGAGTAAATTTTGATAATCGCAAATGAATACATAATGCCGTTTAAATTAAATACGGATAGTTGTAAAATGATATTACACTTGCCCGTTAATTATTTACCACACATTTATATGAACTCTAGTTGATGATTGGATCAAAATGAATTAAGTTATTTTTGATTGGTTTATATGCTAAAAGTTTGTAAAAACAAACACGTACTTTGAACACTTTTTTCAATTTAAAATTCGACAATGACTCCAAAAGCTGCTAACAAAGCTCTTACTCAAAAAAATCTACAGAAAGATGAACAGTACAAACAAGACGATCTCTCGCAAGCAGAAAAATTCGTTTTAAAGACCGTGTATTCTCTAAAGACTATTGGTAAAGAAGTTCAACCCGACGAAGTAGTCAACAGTCTCAACGAAATTTCCAAAGAACGTCAGATAAAATATGTCTCTCTTAGAGAATTAAAAATCGGCGAGTGGCAAAAAATACAAAACGCATATAGTCTTCACACAAAGTATGGCT
>CABFPE010000040.1:172811-183033 GCA_900660155.1 Hofstenia miamia | reverse complement strand
AACAGCTATGGTCGATTTTACAATGAATATGGATTGGGTAGGGGCTATTGTTATGCTATTAAGAGTACTTGTAATTTCTTAAAGAAAAACCCTTTGTTAGGACATCTGACAGGTTTTATGTTTTGTTTAAGAAATAGGGTGTAATTAAAGAAGCACTGAATTTTAAACAACAACAAGTGGATTTGAAAATATTGGGGGATGTCAGGGAAAGGCAGGTTTTCTAAAAAATGTAAAAAATTGCTCAAAAACATATTGGTACATAGTTGAAATGAGGGTATAATCGAATAATTATTTAGATGGGTATGGCCGTAGTTTTTTTACCCATGGCCGTAAAAGCCTGAATTTCTAAAAAACGCTTTTTTTCTTATCAAAATCAATAGAAAAGAGTAAAAAGTTATTAAAAACTGATCATTATTAGAAACCCGTATATACACAACCCTATATTTTATTACTACTAAAATCACCCAATTAAAAAATGTAAAGCTCTTGCTAAAATCAGTAAATTTTAAAATTAAAAAAATTGTGCAGAGTTTTGATATGGCACGCAAATTTGTTTTTCGATCTTTGGAGTAAGTGCGTGGTGTTGAATTTGAGTACAAAACATTTGACCAAACCTATTGACTATCAAATAGGGAAGTAGGAACAGTGTTAAGAAATAGGAAATTGTAGACAAGAAGACAATTATATTTAATTATTACTCATGGTATGCTTAATATATTACTTTGTTCTTTTGTGTATAAATTAATCACTATAAGCTATGTGCCACGGGGTAGTGTAGCTATGCTCATCTTGCATTTAGTTTCATTAGTATTTTTTAAAAGCATAATAATTTAAAATTTTATGCTTAAGCAAAAATACCCCACTGAAATCATATGTGTTCCTATTTACACCTATCCAAATGGGTGAATTGAAATACTTTTAAAACTAAATATTCTTATTTTTATTGACATCAAATTGCAGGATCCATAGGACCCATTATAGTGTAAAATTAAATGAAATACCTACATTTTACAAATACCAGATCTTTGAATAAAATTTAAAAACTGTTCCTATTCATTCCATTTGAAGGTATTAAGGACTTTAGGGGTGGGACCACTAAACTAAGTTTTATCAATAGTAATTTGGATCAATTTTACAACAAACACTGTCCAGTTGTAAAAACTCATTTATGCAAATCCAAAGAGAATTCTTACCTGGATATTATGGATTTCAGAGATTTCAAAGAAACTCATTAATGAAACGCATAGAGCATTTTTTGAAACAAAAAATTTGATGAAAATCTGAAGAAAAACAAAATATACAGGAATTATGCAGCTAATAGTTGTAAACGTGATCTAAGTCCATTTTTGAAAATTTTTTCAATGAAATGAAAGCATCCTCTCTATAATGGAAATACATTAACAAGTATTTGAAACCACATTAAAATATGCTACCTGAAGACCTACTTGATATGAAAGAAAATCATGTGTACAATGAATCGGAAATATCAAATTTATTTTACGAAGATTTCAAAAAATTGGGTAAATTTGATGGAATGCCATATAATTTCATGACAAAATTTGAGAAACATGAAAAGCTAAACCTCAATTCCTTTGCTTTTAGTTATAACACTTTACATGCATTTCTAAAAGATGCAAATTGCCTAAATATTAGAAAAGCTAAATGAATTTGTAAGTATCCTATTTGGTTTTTTAAAGAATGACTAATTGGCATAGCAAGAACTTTACGTGACTTATCATATTTAATGAATGCATTAAGTGCAACAAATACCCTGATCAACTAAAAGTTGCAAAAGTTATTCCAATCTACAATAAAGGCACAAGCAACATTTTTTCAAATTACAGACCTATATCAATTTTAACTGGAATTAAAAAGATTTTCGCAAATATATTGCACTATCAGATTAATTGTTACTTAAAAAATACAATTTATTCAATCAAAATCAATTTGGTTTTAGAAAACATTGAATGATTGGATAGAATAGAAGATTGGAGACAACTCATAGATAGAAATAAAAGTGTTTATGTTATTTCATTAGATTCTGCAAAAACATTCAATTCAATTCAATAGATCATGGAATATTGATTAAAAAAATTGACAGATACTTATAGTTTTGATTCTAGTTCATCTTCACTAATTTCTGATTACTTAAATAATAAATTTTAATTTCTACAATTTAAAAATGAATATGCATATACTTAAAAATTTTTGAAGTGTTCCACAAGGTTCTTTTCTTCGACCACTGTTATTCAGTATTATATATAAATGGTATTTCATATCATATAAAGATATAATGTAAGTTATATGCAGATGATACATTCATCTATGCTACAAACATCAATGAACTCTAATCCAATTTATGTCTCATACATGATTTTTATATTAAAAATATGATTCTTTAAATGTTGCAGATGAATAAATTAATCCAAGAACGAACAAAGAAAAGGCTATATATTGATAACCAAGAAATAATGGAGCAACCAAGAATAAAATATTTGGGAGTGCTAATAGACAATCAACTAAAATACGAAGAACATGTAAATTTACTAATTCAAAAAATGGCCGCTAATATTAAATTAATTAAAAAAAATAACAGATGGTCGTACAAGAAATTGTATTATAATGTTGTGTAAATTTCCAGCTTTATCAACATTTATATATGCCTGTTGTTTATTAACAAAGATGTCTGACAATTCTAAAAAGAAGTTAAGAGAGATTTTCAATTGGATAGACAAAATTATCAATTGTAATAACAAAGCGATTAAAAGACGAATGACAAAAGATTATATATTTTTATATCCAGATGAAATCATGCAATAGAAGATCTTAGAAATATTTTAAAAATAAAAGATTACATCTCCTTAAAATACAATATTAGACGTGATACATATCAATATAAAAAATTTATAAGTAAAATTATGCAAAATTAATTTCTTAATACTGCAGTAAAATTATGGAATAACTTGGATAAAGATACTAGGTAAGAAAAGAAATTTCTACTGTTTAAAAAGAAAGTGATTAACCATTTCAAAACTGTTTCAACAAGGAATTATTGTTCCAATCAAAGAATTGTTTCATTAATTACAAATACCTTATTATATCATTTTCTCTTATCAATGAAAAATTAATGACAATGAATATTAAACAAGAGAGCAAATAAATTTAAAACTAAATTGACTTACTATAATAACTAAGAATTATAATCCTTACCTCTGCAACAAAGAAAAAGAATTAATAAACAGTTAGTTTTCTATTTATTGTAGAAAGCACTAACCTTAATAAATAAATAAACAATAACAAACACCGAATACAAAATATTTCATACTTGAGCTAAGGCATTACATTTTTTAACATAGAGGAGCATTACATTAGGCGAAAACCCTTTTAATTCTTACATTGACTCGCAACTTCATGCTGTGGGATTAAATAATTCAAATATTTTTCTTTGAGTGTGACAATAGAATTCATTTTGTTAGCTGTGCAATTTTAGCGAAATCATTATTTGTGTACCTTTGTTAATTTTTAAGATTGACATATTTAATGGTAGTGGGATCTTAATTGTTTAAATCAGAATGTTTCCTAAGGAACGAAAATATATTTTGCACTGCTTTTATTTAAATTATTAGTTGTGGAAAAATATTTTTGAATAACAAGCATTTACTTTCTATGTTAATGTGTGTCTAAAGCAGATCATTTGTAAAGCTTCCCTTGAACAATGCTATATATATATATATATATATATATATATATGTACTTAGTCTTAAAATTTATACATAGATGATGCAACACAGAAAGTAAATAAGTACATAAGGATAAAATTACGCAGTAGGCATAATTTTCTTCAAAAATGTAATGAATAACTACAAATTCAGTTGAATAGTATATATTTTGTACTTATTATATAGATCCGATGCATACAACGGCTTAAAAATACTCATATCAAATATCAAGTGAATGTATAGAGTCTAATCTAACTATCAATGGTGTGTAAAAACGCAACATTAAAAAAGAAGAATAATAGGAATCGGATCTGATGAGGAACATATTTTAAACCAACAGTCCAATGCCCACATAACCCTAACATTAAATACCTATGCAAAGAACAAACGACGGGATTAATAACAGCCACCAAATAAGCACATATTTGACAAAAATGATACATATTTTCATCCTGGTTTAGTCTGTGGATTGGCTACAGCAAAAAAAGAAATTCAATTGTATTTGTGAAAAGATAGTTTCTGAGATGAAGTGGGATGAATACCATTCTAGTTGATCCTCACCAACTCATCCTGAATTCGATTCACAATATGCCAAATGTCATTACTGACCGTTGGAATGATGAGGACTTTACTATTCTTAAATTTGATATCAAGAATGTTTTTAGCATTAGCAATATATCTATTATGGACCAATGTGCATTTCACTTTTGCTAGAAATATTTATATGGATTAACTACTATAAAAACATCCGATATTAGGACATACCACAGGTGTGCAACAGGGTGATACTTTGTGTCCAATGTTATTTGTAATAGCCCTTCATACTTTGGTACTTAAGCTCGATGAGCTTGAAGGCCTGATTTATAATTTTTGGTACCTAGATGATGAAATACTATGCGATACAAGAGAATCACTTTTCAGATGCTAGCAACTCATTAGAACTTAATCTGAGTATGAAAAAATGGGAAATTTTCAGTTGCAAGAGGTCTCTACGTTTTCAGAAGAAATTTAGAAATTCGGTAAGCAAAAATGGAAAATTCTTAAAACTCCAAATGGACAGATAAATTTTTTAATATTATAGTTGAAGATAAAGCCAAGCAACAAAAAATTCTTTTCAAATCTGCCACTTTTGAATTATTCTCAGACATCACAGTTACTTCTTAGACTGTGTGGTGGTTTCTGCAAGCTGATACAAATAGGGCGATGCTGTCTATTTAATCATATACTGGAAACCCTGGATGAGTTTGATAATGTGGTTATTCAATGTCTGGTGGATTCAGCCAATATTGAGTATAATTAAAGGAGGACTTGGTCTTCGTTCTCTTGTTGATCATTCTTCAGCAGCTTAACATCTTTTCATACACAACCAATGGAACTGGCTTCAATATAAATGATTTAATATATTTTTAATTCCAAACTTGTTTTCTGGGAACAATTAAGTGTTGCAGAGGAATCTCTCTTATCAGGTATTTGTTAATCAGTCCAATGCTATTGATTTGGAAATCCATGTGAATCACCAAATGTACCTTATCCAAATTATCATACTCAACAATTGCCAGACTTAGCCTACTCCGGGAGTCTACCCGACCTGGAGCAAATTTTAATTACGGTGCCGGAATCTGACCTAACCCGATAACCGGCGTCGGGTTGGGTAAAGTTTGGTACTCGATACCCATCTCTAATAGGAATTAGAACAAGAACTTTTTCCGGTTGAGCTTTATATTTGCTCAGTCAATAGCCAGGGGAACTAGTATAAGGTGAAGCAGTTTCAAACAGCACAAGTACAAAATTGAATTTAATCTACAGAAATATTCGGTTTACAATGGAGGTAGAAACTAAAAACTAATAGAATTTTTTGAATGCACAAATATAAAATCGCATACTTAGAAATGACTCAAATACTAGTTCTAATATTTAAAATTGTCTTTTTGCTCTATTTGGGTGTCTTCATAATGAAAATTGAGTTTTTCAAGGATGCCATGTCAGTGAAGCAAAACAATGAAAAAAATTTTGCTTTAGAACGAAATGACATTTTATAATCAATGCACTAAATAGTTTGTCGATTAATGTGACATCTGAATTTGCTAGAATGTATATTGAAAAGCAAGGGTCTCAATATTGGTTTATGCGGGACGCTGTTTTTATAAGAAATCCAAAAAATTGCGTTTTCGCAAAATAATTTTGTATACAATTCAACGTTATTGGGTCTGTTAGCTATCAATTGTCGTTGTTTTAAATATCTATTTCATTATTGACTTGCATTCTTACATCATCAACTGCGATGTGTATTTCTACTTAATCAATGCAAATGGAAAGAGCAAGCTAAAGCGTGCTGTAGTTTCTGATCGAAATACAAAGAATTACCGATTCTAAGCTTCTTAAAATAGATTAAATCAGCCATAAATCACATAAGAACATTATTTCGTCGACATAGGAAACATGTGACCACAGCGTTCTGTGTTTTGTGGCAAGTGTCAAAAATCACAATTTACGATTTATATTTGCAGTGTGTAGATTTTAATTGGAGTTTCTGACATATTGAACTTTGGCCTATCAAATCAAGAAATTGATGAAATTTTTTTGACAAGTGTTATTAAAATGGGGCGAGCCTCATTCGGACCCGAAGTAATTGCCGGACCGGGATTGGACCTAAATATCCTGTCGATGTTTATCTTTGACCTGCCCCACTATCCCAAGTTCACTTCTAATAATATTTCTTGTTAGAAATTGGATTTCTCTTGTTTGAAATTGAATGTCTCATTTTCGAATCTAAATTTGAAATAGTTCAGTTAGAATGTGAAAAATAATGATGATACATTGTAAGAATATTTGGGTAAAATGACATTTTAAGTTTAGTTTTAAAGAGCATTTTATGCAGAAAATAATTTATGCAATATACTAGGGCAACCGCACACTGCATTTGAATTGCAATCCATATTGGGTTATGTCCAGCTCAAGTAAAAAAGATCTTATTACTTTCTATCAAATTAAGACTACTACTTTCTAAAAACCGCATTGTATGCTCGAACTTCTTCCATCTCTGGCATTGAGTTGAATGCACTGAATACCGGTATTTAAATTCAATGGAGGCATTTTCGACTTAACTGCGCTTTTAGATAATTGTGCTAATCCTTTCATTAAGGTTATTTGACATACAGAACACAAGCATAATTAAAAGGTTTGTAGTAAAATATTATTTTACATGATGGATGCTATGACCCAAAGAAGTTAATCCTATTGCATATAAAATGCATTTGAAAATATATGTAAGCAAACCTGTTGAAATGATACTTTTATATCATTTCAAACAGATCTTGCACTGTCCTTTTGGGATTGTAAGTAATTGCTGTTTTCATAAACAACTAAATGAAATTGAGATGCGACAAGCAGAGGCCTAATTAAGAGATATTCTATATTCATAATTTCAGTATCAAAAGCGATTGGCATACTAAAGTCTGTATTTGCGTATTTATAGTGTTTGAGAAGTGTGATCAAGCTCCTAGTGTTCATTTTTGAAATACTGGAAACTCAATATTAATTTATTGGGCATAGGTAGTGACTTCGCATTATAGGGAATCCTAGCCAGAGTAGGCCGCCACGTACCCCTATTTTTTAGAAATTGGCAGAATTTTTAATAATTTTTTGGGTTGCATATGTAAGTTAAATCATTTCACTGCAAAACTTTCAAAATATCATGCGTAATTTCATACACAATTTACTTAAGTTACTGTTGCGAAGTAATAGTTCGTTTTTCTTCCTTTTCAATGCGGTTGAGGAATTCGAAATTATATGCTTTTTAAGCAATTGAAGCAAATACTTTTGTACATTCGCCAAATTTTATAGGTGCACAAACCCCTATGCTAAGAAGGGTTTTTTATATTTGGTATATTTTAATTTTTGCTTAATAACGTCATTCTTCATTAATTCTATTGTACATGTATTATACTTGTTATAAATTCAGTGCTTTGAATCATATTTAACGGTCTTTATTTGACTAAAATGCCACTTGGAACTATTTGAGTAACTTTTGTGCTAATGACATTGAAGTGCTACTTATCACTGCATTGCTAGTTAATAATCATAGATACTCTCGAGCCTAGCCAGATTTAAATTTTGCTGAATTTGGTTTCAATAAGCAAGTGAATTGGTAGTAAATCATTGATTAATTGTGCGAAATATTCTTGTGTATATTGGTAAGTAATTTCTACATCATTTCATTTAACTATGCCAAATATAGAGCCGGATCCAAGAGGATCCAGAATAAGAAAATGATGTATTTTTATATATGATTGGCATAAAATTAAAAATTCAGTAGTCTATCATTAACATGGTTAATATAAATGAAGTTTCAATTGTGAGAATTTGGATATGGTCCTCCTAAAATATCAAGTACTTAATAATAACTTCTATACAATCTCAGAAAAGATTTGAATAACTTAGAAGAAAACAACGCATGATTCGAGGCCACAAATCTACACTGCTGGTAATAAAGGTTCAGGCACACTACTAGACGAATTCTTTCTGTGAAGTTTCAAATTGTAAATATTTTTGTCGATAATTCAAATTTTATGACAATTTTATGTTCGAAATTCAGTTTTTAACCTATACTTCTGTTTTCGAATCCTTAAATACCATGAATGCACAAGATGTCCAAATCATAAAAAATCTAATTTACTGTAAAATGTTTTTGCAATGAAAATAACAAATTTTTGTATCATTGCATAAAAAAATTTTAGAGTATTAAAACACAAGCTGTGAACAAGAAATTCTCTATAAGCACAAACGAATGTAAAGTGAAATATGTTTAATACTTGTCATGCCTAATAATTAATTAAAAAGGAAATGTTTATATGTAAAAATTATACGTTATTTGAGAATACAGTATCTGAATATTAACTTACTTATAACTATTGATAGAGTCATTTCGTTCTTTAAGATTGTGAATTTCATTTAAATACAAATTTTGTCGTTATCAGTTGCAGCTAAGAAAAATTTGAGAAAATCTATGACTAATTTGCATAAACTCATGTTTACGTTTATAATTCAATTTACTATGAAACTTGTCAATTGATTAGTGTTTTATGCATGCCATTTCAAGTAGAAAATATGTTAAGCTACTTTGTGATATAATAATTTTAACTATTTCAAATCCTCATGGTTTATTGAGCCGGAACGCCGATATTATGAAGACTCAACACATTACCACACAACTAATACTTTGTAGGTTGACATTTCTACATATGCGGTTAGGAAGTCGAGTGAGATTCAAAGTTCCAATCCCATTTAATTTCAAAAGAATTATTTACGAAATGCTATATTATAAAATAACTCATTTGGGTCCATATTATAGAAAGTAAAAATATTTTTCATTCCATTTTATATAGATTTGTATTTAAAAATTACAATATTGATTAGAATGCGTCTTTCTTAAAAATGAGAAAAAAATTCATACTTATATAAAAAAACGTATCAAACTGTTGGAGGTAGCCTACTATTTAGATGAAATGTTCTCACTTTTTAAATAATAGTGTATTTTATTATGTAAAAAAATTGAGGCTTCAATTCACTAATAATTATTAAACATAATGTGGGTGTTATTAAAACAATCCATACATATAATAGAGACTAATTTTTTTGACAGTACGGATTTAAGAAAATGATCCAATTCAGAAGAAAGTACTGAAACCTGTCTTAAATTATAAGTTATCTAGTTTATTTAAAAGAAGCTAACAGTTGATGAGTTTTTAAAAATTAAAGTTTAAATACAATTTACTCCCGCATTGAGTACAATTACTAACCAAGCTTAACGTGGTAAGATTTACATTAATATGCTGTGAACAATGTTATAGACTTAAACGCTTTCACAAACAAGAAATTACTATAAAAATAGTAGGACATAACTGAACAAATTTATGTGATCTAAATTATGTATTTTCGACTTTTAACAACTAAACTATAGCATTGTATGAATAGTTAAGTAAGTTTTTGCGTCTGATATTCTATGCATATATATGCAAAATTTCACATTTAACGTGTACATGATTACGATATGCTACAATTTTCGTCAATTTCTACTTCTTGATGAGCATAGGCATATTTTAAGCATTGCTATGGCCATCACACAGAACGTATTTTTGACATTTATCAAGAACATTCTAAATTTAGTATGTCCTCAACGTTTATTCAATCTACTTTTTACAGAACTAGACATTTTATGTATAAAGAACAAAGCACTAGAAAGAATAATTTTTCTTAAACAATATTCATTTCAAGAATTTTATAATGCACCTTTCCGATTGAATTATTAGGACAATTTTAGCGTAAAATATATAATAGTTTATAAGCACAGGTTCCAAAAATTTAAATTTTGTGAATTTCACAATGGTTAAAAACATTATTCACCAAATTGTTAAAAAAATTCATGTTATATAACATCTATACACTACATGTTATATTATATATATAGATATATATATATATATATATATATATATATATATTGC
>CABFPE010000040.1:148977-172291 GCA_900660155.1 Hofstenia miamia | reverse complement strand
TATATATATATATATATATATTGCAGTAATAAAATCTGTGGTCGTACGCATTAAACTGTATTGTTAAGGAATTTGAACTTTATGGGGTTACTAAGTTCTGTAGGACGAATACACAGATGTGTCAAAAGCACATAATGAATAGTGATTTTAAATAAGACTTTTGTAAGAACATTGAATATGAATAATGCATTGAAGGAAATGAGCAATTATGCTATTATTGAAACTAAAGTAACCCTAAAAATTTCTATTCAAATTTGTATTAGTATTAAGATTGCACAACAATTATTGAATGTTTTGTAGAGCACGAAATCTATAGAAAAATTTAACTTAAATTAATGGTAAGCTAAGTACTTTTAAACATACAATGACAATATGTTAATAGCTGTGGTTATTATATATTATTAATTATTGATATTTCAATTTCATATACTAATCTTTTTTTGTTAACACATCAAAATTTAGATGGACTAACCTGGAATAAATATTCAGGAATTTTTTGTTTAGTGCGATTATTTGCATAAATTATTTTCATAGTTCATAGATCTGTGTGTTAATCTACTGTTAAAAATGGTTAAGTCAAAATCAAATATGTCTATGTTAGTCAAAAGTTGTAAGTCATCACTTTTTTAAAAACAACGGAGTATTTATTAAATGAATTGAGCAGGGGCTTAAGCGTCCTCAAATCGAGAGTAGTCCCAATCAAACTCAAATACTAAACCGTTTGCTTTTCCTAGCATGCTTATAAAGACAAACAATATTTATAATCTTAAATAAAGTGATTACTACCTATTTCTTTACTTGTCGACCCTAAATTTCAATAGCTATCTCAATTGATGTGATGATCAGAATGATTCTTTAAAGAATAACACCGCCTATTTTGAATTTTCAAAAATCATTGATATTATTCTTCATTTAAAATAAGTTAAGATATATTTAAAATTAAATTTCTTATGTAATGTGAGTGTATTATATTCTAAATTGATGTTGATATAAATGTATACAGTGATTACGAATTATTTCAGTATGTTTTCTATCGCCGATCAATATACCACATAATATTTACATCGTAACATGATAAGAAACAAACACATAAAATCAATACATAGAGTCAAAGTAATTTCTTAATATCTCCACGTCAAATGTATAAATAGAATTTTCGACTATCTAGATAACGCTGTTCATATTTATAACAGGCATTATAGAATGGGAAAAATTGGAATTCTTTAATTCTTCTTAAAAATAATTCATACTAAGAATGAAGTAATTATTCTTTAGACTTTGACTTTTAAGTATTTTTAAAATAGTAAGCAAAACCGTTACTAATACGTTTAGAAACAGTATCTGTAGCAAGAGATATACTCTATTTTATATAATATCAATTTTTTATCTACATACAATTTTCCTCCAATAACCCTGCTTATTGAAAAATGCTCATTGAAAATCATCGCTAAAAAGATTTGTTGTATGTCAAGCACTAAGGGCGTACGCAGAATTTTTTGACATGAGGACATCTTAGTCAGGATAAAGTCATTATTCAAAAGTCTAGCAGAGCCCCCATACCCCCCCCCCCCCNATTTAACCAAACAAAGTTCATTTCGAAAATCTGACGGAACAAAATTCCACAATGCGTCTCTTTCTTGCGTACGCGAATGCCAAGCACACCAAAATGAATATCAAATGCAGCGCTTAATTTTGGAGACATCGACATATGAATTTCCCATTAAAAAGATCAAATCGTTAATATCAGGAAAAAAATTAATAGGTAACTTACAATTGCAATAAAATAGTCAATCATATTGCTAAAAACCCAAGCTTATTACGAAAATAGTTTTTTTAGGTAGACAAATGCAATGATTCTTCTCAGAATTTTATCATAGTTTAAGAAATCATGCAATAGCTTGCGAAACACAGTAAGGTTGCCAGCAAAAAATTAGTTTATTATTCAATGAGTGCATGCAATTTTTTAAATTATTTATCTTTATAAATACAGAACAAGGTTAGTTTTGATTGAATACCATCAGTTTGTCAGAGAAAATTATTTCGAATGTAAAAAGATTTGTAAAATAAGAAAATTATGTTTCAATAATAGAAAGAATTAACAGAGGCATATGTCTTGAAATGTAGCACCAATAAAATTGGATATTCAATTTTTTGCACGAAAAATGAGTAGATGGCTATTTTATCATATCAGCGAATAATAAATATTGTTAGCAAGAGATTCATTATCATTACACAGTGCTAATTTTAGACATTACGCCATAATGTATTTAGCGTTTGCGTTGACAAGGATAATTGCAAACTAACATTCAAAAGGCTATTAAATATATGATTCATATTACATGCACTTGAGCAATTTAAGAATTTTCTTTATCAAATTCGCTGTAGTTAGTTATATAATGGCTTTTCATTCATTTAGCACTGTTTTAGGGGTTAAAACTTTAGGCGATGATGTATCAGTGAAGCCTTTTAGGTTTTTATTATATATTTTTTAACTAAAACAAATTTTTACGGAATACTAAAATGTGAAAAGTCAATATTTTTTAATACATTTCATTTCAAAGGGAACATCTCGTGCATACACATAATTTTCTAGAAGCTGTAATATTGTAAACTTTCCTTTATAATTTCATCATAGCATGACAAGCTATGAATTTAAATTTTTAGTGTTCATTCATTTCAACAACATTTGGAGTCAACAATTATATATGCGGGCTATATATATCCATTTCGGCATTATAATAATGACTTCTTTGAATGAAGCTTTAATAGTTTGTGCGATGATCTAATAATAAAATGATCTTGTTGTTGGTGGCCTAAGAAATTTTTATTTAATGAAGTTTGAACTTCTCATACACTCAAACGAAGCCATCAAGGATTGCCGTTGAAAGCAAAAAGTATTTTATTAACTAGATGTGAGAAGATATAGAGTACGTTAGACCATTTTATATACCATTTAATTTGGTTATTTTTAATGCACACTATATAGTTTATTAGATTTTGTTGTAACCGTATAGTTCTACAATAATTATATTTTTATTTATAGTCTTTCACCTACATGTTTTACATACCACGCATGCTCACAAAATATGTTACTCAGATCTACATCGAAAAATTTCAATTGCGCGTTAGTTGTTCTAGGGACTCGCTCGTAATAACCGAATTGTTGTTATAAACAATCTCGCTAAAACGTACATGCGCAAGCACAATTGCTCGTTTTAGACCGAACAAAAAGTGTGCTCCTTATACCCGACTTTGTTATAAGTGTAACTGTAAATATCAAGTATATATTTTTTCATCTATATTAAAACTATCCAAGAGAACGTAATAATTTAGATTTAAACGTCGCAATAGAAAACCTGTGAACGATTTAAATAAACGTAATTACTTCTTAGTGTTGAGAGATAAAAAAATCAGTGGCATTGTAAAGGTGAAGCAGCCTGTACTACTATTAACAGGTAGATTTTATGTTATGTAATTACTGCAGCAACAATAGTATTCAAATTATAGGCTTTTAGGAACAAATCCATATTTGGCAAACCACTGCTTCCTTTAAGTCACCACTGGCTGCGGCGACATAAAATGCCCAGTCACAATCCGCACTACTAGAGTACACATGACTTTGTGCACAACGTTTATAATATAACTAGTGCTGAAAGAAGTTTATCTTTACGCGTTAACGTGTTATGGAAAATAAATGTATGAGTTCAAAGAGTTTATACATACTAAAATTATCTTGTCGGTTTAGTTCGACGATTTGTCGCAAATGATAATGGGCGCTAGGAGCTCAATGTCAACTGTAGAGCCTTCTGAGTCATTATTTTTTGACTTTTTTGGTTTTTAAATTACATTTTGTGTACATAGTGTCTGAAGCCAGTAATTTCATGTAAATGTGATTCTTTAAATTATATCCTTAAATAAAAATACAATGTAAAGTTTCCAAGCAAGTATTAAATATATGTATATTTGTGAACACGATGAAAAGAAGCTTCTTTTATTAGGATAAACACTAAACGGTATGATTTATGAAAAATTAACATCGAAATAAATATTCCAATTAACTAATTCTTTCAATAGCATCCGACTGTCGACATTACACAAATGCAAATCTACTTGTATGATTTTATCTAGATAGTTATTCGTTTTGTTTAATTTACAAGTACATAGAAATTAACGCATATTAACGCGAGTAAAAATTTAACGCGGTAAAGAATATTTTAAATACTTCGCAGCTCTGTTTATAACTTTTATCAGCAGATTTTAATCGAAAATGCAATTATTTTCGTTCCCATTGGCGATTTTTTATCATCCGATTTTTTATCAGAAAAAGCGGAGTTGGAAGAGCGTTCAGACTATCGATTTTTTATCAGATGATAAATTATCATCTTTTGATTGACAGTAAGAAAACAACATCTGTTTATGGATTGGTTTGTCTTGGAATGTAAGCAATGTTTACATATTTTGAAGTTGAAATATTTCAACGACAATAATTTACGTTATGGAAGTCTGTTCCCTACTTGAGAAGTAAGCAATTAGTTTTAAGTAGCTATTCGCCTAGTTTTAGTACTGTTCAGACTATCGACTTTTATCACCGATTTCTTGACAGATGATAAAAGTCGATAGTGGGAACACACCTTAAACTGCCTATTGTATCTATAAATACGAGGTAGTCAATTTTTTCAACCTTGCATTATAATAGGAAATTTGGAAATCCTTATATCAGAGATGGAATCGGATCGGATCGGTTCGGATCAGATACGGATCTTCATTTTGAGAAACTTCGGATCTTTGTGATCTAAAAATTTTTAAACTTGTGTATTTGTACATTTTATAAATTACCCACATTTCTCATTGAATCCCAATTAAAGTGTGTTAATAATCTCAATCTAAGTGAAACTTTGTAATTGAATTTCATTGTTCATACAACAGGTTCCGCTTTATTCTTTCCAACAACTTATAAAATTGGTGACCAATACTTCAAATCTGAAAATTAATTATTTTTGGAAATTAAAATATCCACAACAAAGTTTCATCGCTTTCAGACCTACAACTTTGTTCAGAACTTTTTAATTATAATTTACAAAACCAATATATTCAAACTTTAAATTATGGCAGGTCAAGTAGACTTGGGTATTTACGAAAACGATATATATATATATATATATATATATATATGCACCTCTAATGGTTGGTAGTGTTTAATTTCAAGGATTTAATTTATCTTCGATATTGTCAAAAGTAATTATTGGAGGAATTTAAATTATTTCATAATTATCTTATCACAATGCGCCCTATAATTGCTTTAGCAACAAAAGTTGTATCATTTACGAGCTACCTAAGGTGGAAATTCTGAAATTTTATTGATATAGAATGCAACGCTTTTTGAAATAATTAAAATTAGGTATTGGAGCATAAGCCAAATGATATAAAAACAATGTTGAATAAGAACCCCCTGTTTGCTTTAGTAGATATGATCTTGTGTCTTTCGTAATTTTTGGAAAAATTGTGTTCTTAGCCAATTAAATTTTGCATTGATCTCTGCGACTAGATAAATTGATATAAACATTATCAATGAAAATATACAGAATATATCATTTTAAAGCAAAATGAGACGCTTAAAGATCTTTTAGGTTTAAATAAGCAGTGCCAAATGCAAAAAACTTATAGTATTCTTAGTTAATAATTTCTTCACATTTACTAGGAATAGATGTAAAATATGGAAATTCCCTCTTTTGCTAGACTTCTTAAATACGTATTTTTATAACTTTCGAAGCTCGAATTCCACAAACAGGGCCTTTCTTCCACAAGCTCTATTAATTTGGTTTCGCTATCAAGCGATCACATGCTTTTATTAATGAGTGAATAAATAGATCATCCAAAAACGGAATAATGCCCAAAATGATATTGCACTCTAGCGTTAAGTAAAGGAATCCATACATTCCCCCGGAGGTAATAAATACAGAATAAGCTGCTTATTAAATTATACCGTCGTTTATGCTAGCACTCAGAATTTGTTTTGAAAAGTTCACAACAACGTTTTTTTGCGTTCACACATACAACTTTTGCTGACAACCTCATTAAATTCGAAAAAGTTGTGAACAAAGTTGTATGTCTGAACGCTACTTTACAGACCAAAAGAAGCAATCTATTTCAAACATAGAGGGACATTGGCGCAAAATTTTAGGCCCATCTTATGATCGTTGACAAAAATATTTCTTGAAATGTTTGATTTGCTTTACCAAACATTAAACTGTAGTACTAGAAGAGCATTTGATACTATTGTAATATTTTAAAATTTAGTATTGATTTTTCAACACATTGCTTTTAAGTTACTTAGGATTTATTACATTTGAGTTGATTAGCATGCACTATTGCGTAAGTCGTCGCATTTTTCCAATATACTTCGATCCATGTCGGACCCTGTCCTCCGCTTTATACTGTATTTGTCCATTTTTAATCTCAAGTCATTATTGAAAAACTTAAAATTTTTTAGTCGCATTTGAAAAAAACAAAATATATTTTAAGTCCATGCATAGCCTACATAGACTATGGTCCATGTTTATTTGTTGTTAGAATACTTCTTTATATTCGGATCAGTTTCGGATCGAAAACTAAAATTCTTTTAAAAATTCGGATCGGATCCAGATCACGAAGTTTCGGATCCGGGTCGGATCGGATCCTAAAATGTGGTATCCGATTCCATCTCTCTCTTAGATATATTGGTCAATGTATTCCCCTTATATAGTGAACATTGGTCAAAATTTTTCCTGTGCGTGGAGTGCGTGAAAGTCTTATTTAATAAAGTACCTTCCATACCAAATAATCAGGTAATGATGCTGTATAAAGTTCATGGCAGCAGAAAACAACCTCGAATGCTTTGTTTTCTGTAGGTAGACCGCCGAAATGTCGTTCAAGGTCAGAGGGCCAAGGTTTTCAGATTTTAGATGTTTTAATTATTTCATGTTATGAGAGTTCAAAAGTATGAAAGAAGTCATCAGAGATTGTAAAAAATGTCTGTATTCAGACGCGTACCTAGAGGGGTCGTTGGGTGCGAACAACCCCCCTTTTTAGATGACCTGCCCTTTTTGGAATTAAAGTTACACCATATTTGTTATTCCACGTGCGTGGTGTTATAAAATTTTCATATTTTATATTATATGTATTACATTACTGAACCATGATTGTTAATATACACACCACTAGAAAAATAAATTTTTCATTTTTTGTAAAAAAAGAAAAGAAATGCCCTTTTCAGAAAAAATCCGGCTCCCCTTATAAATTGCTAGGTACGCGCCTGGTATTAATTAGTGTTAAGATCAGTTATTCGCATCATTAACCTTTAAAACAGCAACATAAACTCTGAAATGAATTAACTTAAAACTTGTTTTCATAAAAGTAGAATCAGCTTGATTCGGAAAACTTGGATGATCAAAGTTGGAATAGCGAACAGTTTTATTGTAAACCTAATTAAGATTCCAAAAATTTTAAGTGTGCGCCTACTCAAAGTATTAAAACTCCCCTACTGTTTTCATTTGCCAGCTGTGTTTAAAAACTAGTTGAACGGAGTGCTGAAGGTGACCTTCAAACATCCATCCATTTATATATGTATGCAGACCATATTGTCTTTTAACATCTGAGTGATTTCCAAGCATCAGTTATATGGTCATCAGAGCCTCTAAAACTTGCCTCCAATTTTAATATCGAAACGGGCTGGCTAGTTGTTTTCAGTTAAAACTGCTGGCCTCATAACATGTAATAAACATCGTGATCTTTTTATTTGGTTATTTTGATTAGTCACATTTTGAGTTCTATTTTAGATGAAATTTAAACTTGTATATATACAATCTACATTTGCACAGGATTAGATCGTGTCAAAAGCTAAAACTGATTCAAAATGTGCCCGGATTGAGCATTGGTCTTAACTTCAAACCCGGTTGTAATTTTCTTGGTTATTCATTATTATTATATAAATCTGACTGCAGAATATGGCTAGATTCCTACTAAATTTTAAAAGGTAAGAAGTGAAACATTGAACATTTTAAATTTAAGTACATGCATGCAAAATTAAGCCTAGAATACATAAAATAGTCAATGCACTATGTATAAATATTTAGTAAGTTTTCGAAAAAGTTTGTGACTGAATTAATTCATTTCTTGTTATCGAACCCTATCAACTTATTTCATTTAAATCCTGTAACTATCATACTTTATCTACATGCTTCCTCACTCAGTCTGTCTTAAGCACTTATTCCTGTGCTGTCATTGTCATTGTTTCTGTTTCCCTCTTTTGTCTTACCCTCTCAAATCACTTCTTGATTACTTTTTTTCTCACAGTATTATCCATGTATTACCTTCTGCCTATAACTTGTTTTTCTCCATCTGCTTCTATTTTCTCCGGATTTAGACTAACAGAAATTGGCAAAATCTTTGATTAAATTCGTAAAAAAAACTTAGAAGAATTTTTTTGCTTGACAGTTTGAAAAGCACCTCACGCAATGTTTGCTGCTAGCTCACTAACTCCTGTACTTGCCAGAAAGATGGATCCCTTAATATTGAAATCCCACTTGAAAGATGCTTATTATTTGTCTATTGATTCTTTCCAGTATGGTTTTCGGAAAACGGGTTCTACGACTGGTCTTAAATTGGTGTTCCGAATCTTCTCCATCTAATTCAAAATAAGAGTTGTGACAATGTTCGCATTATGTCAGTTAATCTTTCCAAAGTCTTTGACAGAGTGGAACATTCACAAGTTATTGCTGCACTTAAAAACTATCCTGAAATGGACCCTCATATTTCCAACCTGTGTCTTGATTTTCTTTCCAAACGTCGACATTGAGTCGTTCTAAATGGGAAGTTATCATTTTGGAAGCAAATAAATCTGAGCAAAGCTATCCGATTTAGTCTTTAAACAATTCCACACCCGTTGCCAACCTGATACTAGAAGAAGGCAAAAAACTTTTAAAACAGATCACTATTACCATGCGAGATGTCTACTGTCTTCATGATTTAGTGCCTTCAAAGAACAAGTATCCCTTACCCGATTGCGTGACAAACATTCCTCTGTTATAAAGTGCTCTAATTTTTAGAACTTCCAGATATTTCCAAAACAGATTTTAAAATCCTGATTAGATACCCAATTCTGGAGCTAAAACTAAGTTTTTGTTATATTCTGAATGTTATTTTCAGAATGAATTATACATTATTATTAGTATTATCTTATTACTTTCTCACAGCTTCATGCTGGTATGCCTCTCAGGTCAGGAAACTCATCAGTTCCCAGTGAGTGTGAGAGTTTTCTTCATTACTCTAGCTGTTACTAACAATGCTGCTTTTTGTGCTACTGCCTCTTCCCACTTTACTACTCCCAACTCCTCCAAATATCTCTTATGCTTCTTACTCACTGCTACTAGTGCTCCTACAACTACCGTGACTACGTCAACTTTCTTTAACTTCCACAGCCTTTCTATTTCCTCTGCCAACTCTCTGTACTTGTCCATCTTCTCTTTCTCCTTGTTTTCTACATTTCTGTCCTTTGGCACTGCTATGTCTATCATTGTTCCCAATCTTTTGTCTTTGTCTACCACTACTATGTCTGGCTTTCTTGCTCCTGTGCAGCCATTATCAGTGCTTCTGTTTCTTCTTTAGTCCTACTTTCTTTAACGACTTGTTGCTTTCTTCTCTGACACACTTTTCTGTGTTGCTCCAGTATTCTCCATGCATCACCTTCTGCCTATACATGGACCTTGTTTGCCTGGCATATTCCATCCTACTCTGGTATGCTGTCTTTCCTTCACTTTCAGTTCTTATCTTCCTTAGTTCCTTAGTGACCTCTAGTAGGGACCCTCTAGGTTGCTCTTCTACATATTCCTTTATCCCTAGTGCTTCTGTTTCTACTGTTTCCTCTACACTCAGCAGTCCTTTCCCTCCTTTATGCCTTGCCATATACAGCCTATCTACATCTCCATTTAAGTTGAATGCTCTCTCTGCTGCTAGTATTTTCCTTGTCTCCCTGTGTAACTCCCCCAGTTCATTTCCACCTAACTATTCCTACTGAATGTTTCAACACTGGTATTGCCCATGTATTAATTGCTTTTATACTATTCTGTCCATTCAATGCTGACTTCTGTAATACCTTTCTTATTCTCCTCTTGTATTCTTTTCTTAACCTAGTCTTCATTTCCTCATGATCTGTTTTGTCCCTCTTTATCACTCCTAAGTACTTGTACTCCTCCTTGACTTCCTCAATCTTATCACCACTGCTTGTCCTCAAACCATTTCCATCTATGCACTAGCCTCTGGTCATTGTCACTGTCGCATACTTTCCCAATCCAATGTCTCCACTTGCTTTTTCAACATCTTCCTTCAACTAGCATACATCTTCAGGTTGTCCATGTACCATAAGGGAACTTACTACTCTACCATTCTTCTCCAACTTATACCCTATACCTGTCTCCTTTAACTTTTTTGTGATAGGGATTAGGCTAACCACAAATTCTTTGAAAAACTATTGTATTCTCGTTCTTAAAATCTGGAAACATTCTATCGCATAAACAATTTGGGTTTCACAATGGCCATAGCACCCAAGACGCAATTCTATCTATTACTCAACAAATAGAGTCTAATATATCTCATAATGAATGCAGTGTTGTTGCGTTATTAGATTTTAGTAAGGCATTCAATTCCACGAATTTTGATATTTTGCACGGTAAGCTTGTAAATTATCATTTTGGTGATTACTCAATTAATTTAATCATGAACTTTCTAGGAAGCAGTAAAAAATCAAACTATGTTACGACTGACCGTGAGGTGCCCCAATGTACTGTCCTTGGCCCTATTTAATTTGCAATTTATGTAAATGATATAATTAACCATGGTAAACACAACGACATTTACCAATATGCCAACGACACATGCCTAATAAGTACCGCAAAAAATGCTCGTGATGCTACAAAAAACCTCCAAACAGATGTAGAAAAATTAAACAATTATTTTACAAAAAATCAACTAAAACTAAATATTGAAAAAAACTCAATTTTCACCGACGGCACAAAGAATTCTAAAATTTGATCTTGCAATACTCTTAAAAATATAAGATTTAAGATACATTTCAGAATTTTGTATACAATTATTTTTATTACTTAAAAATTTTAGGCACTAAGTCAAATTTGAACCAAAAAATTTCAAAATTTCCAATAAAGCAAACATTATACTGTTCCTTAGTTTAAGCTATTTCATAGCTTTAAATAAAGTTCAATAGATTTTCACTGCTACAATTTTGCAAAAGATATATCGGAGCCTGGATATCCATACATTGGTTAGCCTTTTAATATACACTGAAGTGGCGGGCTTGCGATGCCCTTGGTCTTAATTAATTAATTAATAACTTAGGTTTATATGTAACACATGAGCTTAACGGGCTTGGGCTAGATAGTGGTCTTTTTTTGGAAATTCTCTGGGCTAGCTCTTGTGAGCTTGCGCTAAATCTGATAATTGAGGCATATTTCCATCTCTAAGTCTTAGCAAACAGATGAGCTTTCTACCACCTTTGTTACTGCGAGTTTTTCACAAAGTCTTTTCTTACTTTTTTAAATATCTTGGGTTGATGAAGAGGAAGTGGATGATAATTTTTCATCAATAGAAAAGAATAAGTTAAGAATGGAATGCACTTAAATACATATATTCTACTACATAGAAAGATTTTGTCCCGGAAAGCATCTTGAAGAATTTGGTGGTCTTTCTCATATTAATTTTTAGCATCACTACAAACGCGATCAACCAAATTATAAGCGTTTTGATATTTATGACTTTGTTGTGTTGAATTGTGCAAGTTGTCATGTGACCACAAAAGCTTTTTGCTGTTGTGCTGTGTTGGTATTTGTGTGAAAAAAAATTCACACAACGGTAAACCTGATACACTCACAACATAGAGTATTAACAGCTACGAAGCACAGTCCAATTAGTTTTAAATTTTCTCAAAATTAACGAAAAGTATTGAGCGGCGCAATTTCTTTACCAAGAAGTATTTCAGCAGCGCTATGATGAATCTTATATTGAGGGGCACCATAATTTTTTTAAGTATTAAACGACGCTATGATCATTATAAGCACTAGGAAAAATGTAAATGCAGTGTTGATTACTTTCGTATGTGTTATTCACAATTTTAGAAAGCGCAAGAGTGAGATCTGAGTGTAATTTTTCTCCATGACTCACCCGCAAAATAGAGATATGTAGTTTTCCTTGCCAAAGCTAGGTATAAGTATATATTCCCAGAGTTTAGAGCAATCTTTGTCTAATATATTATTTTTGTTAACACATTTTTCTGAATACCTGTATTGTTTTCATAAGCAACAGTTTTCTCACGTTGAATTCAATTTGCAGAAACAACCTAAGCAAGAGAAATTGTTTTATTATTGTATATAATATATGCATTACATTAAGTTTGACTTCAATTTTTAAAAAGTATTATTTATCAGTTTCTTATAGCCATTAATGGTCAGACAATGGAGCATTAATGACATTACTGAATCGACCTGCCATCAAGCGAACAAATATTAATTATAATAATTTGCATTATGACAGATCAAGATTAAATTTTCATAACAAGTGTATTTACTTAACCTTTAGTGGTTGACAGTGCAATCTAGTATATCAGCTCTTTTTTTTATGAGCAATTTATAATGAATTCAATTGGTTGTAGCAAAGTGTTCCATTTTAAGGATAATATGCGATACACATTTCCAACTGTGCCTTTACTTCAATCAAATTATACTAAGTTACGGATTACAATTCATAATATAACATTGGCCATAATCAGTGGACTGCTGGGGGGAAACATGTGTGACAACTGATGCCATCAATGGCCCATTGGTGGACCATTAGCGGCATCAGTGGCAACCTTAGTAATCAATAATCAATGAGTAGATGCTTGCAAATAAAACCCATTTCATTATTTTGATTCCTAGATTCTTTTAATATAATAAAAGAAATTACGGAATGTTCTTTTGAAATTTTAAATTAGTAAAAAAATATAACATACCTAAGCCCTACTAAATGTATTTCAAAAATAATATATTTATAATATTTGGACAACTTGAAGTTAACAGTTTCATAAAAATTTACGCTTAAACAGAAAAGATTTATCAAAATTTAAGATAGTATTCTTTCAAAATAGTGCTTAATTTTAAAATTTTAAATTTTGGTTAAAATTTGGCAGATTTTATGCTTATTGTTATAATTTATAAACAATACAAATTTGTATCAATTGTTTGTGTTAAATATAATTGACAGGATCTCAAAGATATCATACTGTCCTTTATTGGGTTTGTTTGTTCAAACAGCAATGTGTAAACTGCTTAACAATATAAAATTGTTGTTATTTATACAAAAGTTAATGCTATAGTATCAAAAACCTGGCGTTTGCCATCAAATGCCCATTAATAGACTGTTATTGGCTCACCAATGGGTCATTGTCGGATATACACCACTGGTCTGCCATTAATGGCAGCTCCAATGACCCATTGTCAGATCATTAATGGTTTGCTATTTGGGAAAATTGGGGCAAATAGGGCCCCAGTCCAGGTAGTAGAACCAGCTTTCATCTATACACAAATTTATTTCTTTTTCTAACAATGGCGCCTACAGATGCAAACTTCGTATTGGGAAGTGGAGAAAGTTCTATTTCTATCAGTAGCGGATACAGAATTAATATATATATATATATATATAGGGGTCCGACCACCTCGAGCACCTTGTATCCGCCACTAATTTCTACATTCGTGATTTTATGACGACATTATTTGCAAACAAAATATAGCAATGCAAAAAATTCTATGCACATATAATGTATGCAACAAAACTCAAATAATTGAAAAAGTATTGCTACAAATGCTTAGTGGTTGAATATAAAAATTATATTAAATTTACAATTAATATTCCCAGAAGTTAAATCACCTGACTCTTGCATCCCCCACCCTCCTCACAAACACGCACACATATATACACAAAAACTGCATTCGTTTTCCAGACAGCCAATATCCAATTCAGATATGCTCAAAATGTATCTGCATGTAAGAATTTAATAATAAATGCATACTGTAGGTTTTTGGATAAGGAGAATATCATTATATTGCAACCCAGATAACAATTTTGGTTGTTTTTATGTTGTTTATAGTTGTTTCATACTTTTGGTTGTTGCAGCAACCATTAACATCATAATAACAACTGTTAATACTAATTTGAGCAACTACNCAAAAAATTCTATGCACATATAATGTATGCAACAAAACTCAAATAATTGAAAAAGTATTGCTACAAATGCTTAGTGGTTGAATATAAAAATTATATTAAATTTACAATTAATATTCCCAGAAGTTAAATCACCTGACTCTTGCATCCCCCACCCTCCTCACAAACACGCACACATATATACACAAAAACTGCATTCGTTTTCCAGACAGCCAATATCCAATTCAGATATGCTCAAAATGTATCTGCATGTAAGAATTTAATAATAAATGCATACTGTAGGTTTTTGGATAAGGAGAATATCATTATATTGCAACCCAGATAACAATTTTGGTTGTTTTTATGTTGTTTATAGTTGTTTCATACTTTTGGTTGTTGCAGCAACCATTAACATCATAATAACAACTGTTAATACTAATTTGAGCAACTACAAATTTGCGATTTTAAGATTCAAGAGGACCAACCAAATTTTTTTGCTATCTATTAATGTTATTAATAATATTATGCCAGCTTTTGTTATTACGAGCACTGTATAATGAATTCGATGGTTAGCTGGAAGGTGTTCCATCTTAAAGATAATATGCTCTACACACTTCCAACTGTGACTTTAACTCAACCAAATTATGCCAAGTTATACATTAAAATTCATAATATAATATTGGCCGTCATAAGTGGACTGTTTGTGGAAACATGTAGTATTAGTCACCACTGATGCCATCAGTGGCCCATTGGTGGACCTATTGGCGCCATCAGTGGTAATTTTTGCAATAAACAATCAGTGAGCAGTTCTTGCAAATAGAACTCACTTCATTATTTTGATAACTAGATCCTTTTAATATAAAGAAATGAATTGTGAACAGCTTTTTCGAAATTTTAGATTTGTGAAAAATTATAATATACTAGATATGTGAATTTTCAAAATAATTTATTCATGAATATTTGGACACGTTGAAATTGACTGTTATATAAAAAAGTTACATTTAAACAAAAAATATTTTTCACGATTTAAGAAAGCACTATTTCAAAATTGTACTTACTTTTAAAATTTTAAATTTTTGTTAAATTTGGCAGATTTTAATGCTTATTGTTATCATTTATAAACAAGAGATTCACTGAGTTTCAGCAAATATTTTTTTTATAAGTATCAATGGCACCACGTCAAAGATAGTATCATGCCCGTTGTTGGGGGTATCTTTGCTTAAACAGCAATGAAATTTCATGAAATTTATAAAAGCAATCATTGTCAACATAAAACAACGTTGTTACGTCCTCTAAATATTGCTTTTTTATTCATAAAAAGCAACCTAATGTGACGTTGTTGAAGCAACGTTGTTTTGACTCATGAAATGGTACCATTTCGACGTTAAAACAACGTTGTTTCAACCTTAAATTGTTGTCTGGAAATGCTATGTAACAAACAACGATGCAGAATTATTGAATTCATACGTTAATTCAAAATATCAAGTAATAGACTTTATAAAATCCATAAAAATGAAATCAAAGCTATTCAAGATATTATGCTGCATTTTAATGTGTCGCTTTTATTATTTTTGTCACAAAAAAACCTGAGTTTTTTCGAAGACAATGTTTTAGATTTCTTTGAAAATATAAAAGGTTCTGTAGCATCCTTAGCAATAGCTCATGCTAAAATAATTAAATATTACTATAACACGTGTACAACATTTACTTTATAATGAAAAGAAGAAGATATTACAATACAAATTATGTAGAAAATATCTGTTTTGTTGTTAAGAACTTCACGTATTTTCTCAACAATTTATATTTGTACTTAAAAAATTTGAAGACATGTGAATAAATATTAATTTTTACAATCACACTAAAATTATTTTACTGCATAATCTATTTTGTGGTTTATATTATTGATTTTCTGTAATTAAGGGGTCTTTCACGATTACATATTTTCGTTGAATCAATAAAAAGAGTTCTCATGTCCACCGAATTTTTGAGTAAAATATAACTAAGAAAATCTTGTAAAAACTTTGCTAAAATATGTTGATATAAATGCAATTCATTCATTTCATACTGCTCCAATCTCTTGTTTTTTTCTTTTTCCTTACTAAATATATTTAATACTAAATTTTATATAAATAGGTATTGCTTTAGGAATTTGAAATAATTACTGTGAAATAATTCGCTGTAAAATACGAGGAAGAATTTTATCTAGTAGTCTTATTAGCAGTGGCGTACGCAGGGGGGGGGACATGGTGGAATGTCTCTCCGTCAGGTTTCCAAATTTGATTTTGAGTGGATTAATCGAAAAACTTTTCGTAAAAAATAGAAAAATTTAAAATCTAGGATCTTGAAATGAATTTTTTAGGGTCTATTTACTCAATATTTTCAAAAATTTTGTAATGATGATGATGTCTTCCCGCCATAAAATCCTGCGTACGCCCCTGCATATTAGTATGAAGGCCAAAAATACATGTAGTTGATGCACTAAATAAATGCACTAATAATTCGTTCAAAACATACTCATTGCAATAATTATATTGAACTTGTTTTGATAACTAATTTTATTACAGGAATAATTTTTCTTCAACAAATATTAGCACAATTGGTATAGTAATTTCTAAAAGTGAGTCAAGAACTGTAAAATCTACATGGAGTATAACAACAGGAACATGATATCAAAATCATTCTTTAAGAAGAATCTTCCCTTGGGAGGTTATTAAGTTTTGATATACTTAATTTTCAACATCGTTTTATTAACATTAGTAGCAAGGAATTTGTTTTGGATTTATTAACATACATCTAGAATGAAATTTACAATTAGTTTTATAAAGTTGTATCGGAGAAGATCAACACATTACAATGAAAAAAAACATTAGACCCTTGAATGTGCTTACACATAAATGTTTGCTAAGAATGTTTACCTTCGAAGTTTTCGTAATTTCTTACGCTTGACAGACAGAATTACTGCTGATGGAACTAAACTTTTCTGGAACCAAAGTCTCACCATAGAACAACATCAAAAGTTCACCAGCGTTCTTTGATCAGAAAGCCTTAATGTACTTAAAAAACTGATCTGAATTATAGAATTTAGCCATTTTTGTATACTTTGTATTTTTAAGTCCAAGTTTTTATTGAAAAATATACTCTCCGTTTTAAATCGGCATCTATATCCACCTGAATTTATTTTTATCATATATATATATATACTACTACTACTACTACTAAATGACTTCAATTCGCTTTATAAAGCGCTACAAACTAAATTTACAAGTAAAACAAAATTTTTTGAAAATAAAATATAGTTCATAATTATCACATTATTTCTTTTTATGAGATGATCTTACTTCTCTACAATTACTGCAATTGCAAGACAGAAACCATGAGCAAGTATTGTTCAATTTAAAATGATTAATAACATAATCTTCAAAAAATATACGAAGTTGTTTCTTTACAATGCTAGGACGATCATAAATGTTGATATTAGAATTGACTGATATGTAATTAGTCAAGTAAGTAATACGATCCCAATAGTTGCTATGAGATGTAACCAATTTGCACTTAGGATTTTTGAAAATAGTCCGTTTTTCTCTTGATGAATTATTCTTTACACTAACAAATTCAGTATGATCTATTTTGTATAACCCATTCAGTACTTTATTGAAAAATATCAAATCATACAATTGAAATTGAAGAGCAATTGGAAGTATGTTAAGGTGCAACAAATTTTCATAAGATATTTCCTTATTTGAATTTAAACACCAATGTAAGCANATTATATATATATATATATATATATATATATATTGCATGTTTTGAGTAATATTTTGTTAATTTCATGCTATGCTGCTGTATTTTAAATGAATTTATTAAGTGAACATCATATATACATTTCACAACAGACTATTGGTATATCGGTTCATGTATGGAAAACCAAACAGTTAAACATTGGTTGTATTTAACACTACACGAAAAAATTAATTTATGCTCCTAAATACTTAACTCTAAACAGTCCTTTATATCCAAAAACAATCGTTCGCTTTATTGACAAATCTGTGGCAGTTGAAAGCAGTTCGGCTAATTTGTCGGCTGACTCTGCTCGGCTCGACTCAGCTTTAGTTTGTCCCACCTGCTAATTTCTCATTATGGGACGACTTGAAGCGGCTTTTTGGTCAATTTGGTGCAGCAAGAACTGCAATAAAATAAATTACCACTCCCTCGCTTTGCAGGCATGTAAAGTTTGCCAAATGATTCTTACTTCTTTTATAAAATTAATTCGATTTATTTTCAGCAAGTTTCTTTAGTAACTCGAATCGGTCCAGCTTAGAATGTAAATGTCTCCGACTCAGCTCAGTTTGTAAAAATTAGCTTCTTCTAACACTGATCGATGGCTATTGGTAGTCAAAATGTGCTGTCCTTTATGACCTCAACCCACTTTAGTAGAGTACATACAAACAACTTTGTGCACAGCTTTTTGTAACCCTAAGCTGTATATTGTATCCATAAATATTCAATCAATATTATCCACATTTTCAATCAATTTTTTCTCAGCCTATTCAGAAATTTGGTAATTCTTAGATTTTGACATATCCATGGGTAACTGTGCTCCCTTGTATTGTGAAAATTGGGTCAAAGATTATTCCTGTGCCATGGGGTGTGTGAAAGCATTATTTATTTTTCAAAATACTATTTCTATATACGTAATATTAAGATCATGATGTAGCATAAAGTTCTTGAGAGTCAATTATTAGGAATTGCGGGAGTTACTTCGGGTTAAATTACTACAAAAATGGCAGTACATAATAATTGAAATTTGCAAAAAGTGTGTTTTTGTTAATTTCTTTTTCAAAGTGATTTTTTAGACCCAAGCTCGGCTTTGCTTCATTTTTCAGGTCCAGCTCCGCCAGCTTCCAACCTTGGTGATTAGTATAATTTTTTTACCAACCTGTACACTGACTAAAAACTTCCCTTGTGCGGTTTTTGAAGCTAAAACCAGTATCAGTTAGGAGCATTAGTGGCTCTTGTAGGCACTATGCAACATTGAGATCCAATGTAAATTATATACATACATTGTATCGTAACAAAAAATTTAACATTGGCTCTGTGAAGGCATACAAGACGTCTCGGTTTGGCCGGAACTGTAGCGGGTTAGGCTAGTATCCCGAAATCCAGCGGGTCGAACTGTTGTCGCGGCATTAAATTAATAATACCATAAAAAGTTTTTGGCTTAATTCCCAATATCTCTTCCCACATAATGTTTGCAGCAGCAAACTAACATCGTTTATATTCCAGATAAGTATGAAGTCTTTTCATGTTTTATATGAATGATGATTTCTGTGATGCTTATCAGTAATTGAAGGAGATACATCGTAGTGTGGTTAAACTGTTAGTTAAATTAATTACTATAAATTTCAAAGTTTTATAGTATTTAACAAAAAAAAATACATTGTATAATCTCGGCAAAGACCTTAAGAATCTTTGAAGTTCCTTAGGATTCACTGTAATTCTGAAGTTCAAGAAGATTGAAGTAAGGTGAATATGTCATAGAAACATTAGTTCTGTAAATTGAAGTAAGTTAGAAAGTGAAATCTAATTGTATTCCAACATTGCATTTTATGCTGAGGTTCTTGGGAATGGAAGTTCAATGGGTGCTCGGTTTCAAAAGAAAAAGAGTAGAATTTTCTAGTGTTTTAACAAATTAGGCCCAAGTACTAGAAAATGAAGAAGTTAGTCTATATCCCAAGAATCCTTTTCCATATGATCTTCAAAATTTGATATCATACTCAATTGTTACTATACAACACCATAGAACTGTTACCAAATTAAACTTTAAAGATCTTTCAAGTTTTTTCAAGTTCCTATTAGAAATTTTTGAAATGGTCACAATCATTAGAAAAAATTAAATTTGATTCTTTATAGAATATTATTGTTTTAGAAAGCAAAGATCAATTCTGTATTCCATTAATGCATTGCATTACATTTTGAAAGTTGAAAATCACTCTACTAAATTATCAAGCAAATTAATGACCAATCTTCAATAATTTCATGGTATTTTGAAGGGAACAGTTCCAAAGTTATGCTTCAAAAAACCAAACAAATATTTGTCTAATTATAGTAAAACTTTCAAAACCATTTATAAGAATTTGAAAGAAATTTAGATTTAAGTTGGTAAAAGCACTACTACAGTTCAAATTATTTAGTAATTTAAGCTTTTATTTCTGATATTCGCAAAATTATTGGAATGCGCATTTTCTTCTGCATCCATCAATGAAAGCAAAATTCAAGTATGATTAAAATAGAAACAACTATTATACTACAAACATTCTCATTGTGAGAATTTATCTCTGCAATGTGATTTTCTCTAATATCTCGAGAGGTTCTTGGTACATCAATTCAAAATTGGTAGAAAATTTGAATTTTTGATTGCGATTCAAGCAGATATTAAAATCAATATGATTAGTGAACATTTAGGAAAATAATGCTTCACTAATTCACTAAAATTGGTCAAAATTGGGAAAATAGCAAATTAGGCATTCCTGTTTTTTATTAAAATTATATTCTATTCCAAAGGGAAATTAAAAACAAACATTTGCTGAAATGCTTCGAGATTGCACCATTTACCACTAAGATTTCAAAAAATTTGGCCCACTACGCTCACATAGTTGTCTCGGTTTCAGTTTAAAATTTTGACAAGCCTTATAGCTTTGTGGCCCCTACCCTAGATAAAACCAGCACTGCACAGATATCAATTTAGTTAAGTATTTCTAATTTATAACAATAAATGTAGGAATTTAGTGCAGATATTCCAGAAAAAAATCCATCTATAAAATTGTAAAAAGTTTAATTAACTAATAAAACTGATGAAATAATTAATTTAGCAATCGAATTGCTCCCTGGACGCAACGTGAGGTTTTCGTGGCATGTATTCAATTCAGCTATGCAAGCAACTCAACCTATGAAATAACGGCGTTCATTCTCTTGTTGTCCTGGTGACAATCGCAGAATTCTCAACTGAGGAATAAACTGTCATTTCATTCACATGGAGTCAGCTGGCCGATAACAGCTGATTTTCTCTCACTGTAAGTTATTGCTTCTTAAATCAACTCACATTTATTATCTAAGTGTATTAAAACTTACAGGGGTGTTTCGTAATTAGCAATTTCGTCAAATCCCTAAAATTCAGTGAATTTGTGAAATAATTATTTCACTTACATAACTTCAAAAACAATTAAAATTCCTATAGATACTTCATGTATTTATTGGAAAAATACTTATTCTAAGCCTAGCCCTAACTAATCAAAATTTGGTTGTTTTACTACGTTTTTAAGTGAAATGGCAGTTTCACAAATTCCCTGAAATTTTAGGGATTTCATGAAATTGCTAATTCCACAATCTTACCGTAACATATACAGGGTATAAGTGTATTAGGACTACAAAATACCGCTTTATTAATGAAGCTAGTGAATGTTTTTATGAAAGTCGGATTTTCAAATAAAAAAGTCTATATTTGATTAATGTACCGGTACTTCAAACACGAATAATTTTTATGACAAAAATTCACCACAAAAGGGAAGCACATTTATCCCTAGACGTATCCAAACCCAGAATTCATAAATTTCCTTATAGATTTGGACAGAATTGTTTGAACATGTGAACGGTTTGATACTCTAAATTCACAATGGGCAAATTAGAGTTAAAAATGCAAAATAACACATTTACTAAATAGTAGAGAGCATGAAAGCCTTAACCAATTGAACACATAGACGCCTATTACCAAACTTGAAAGATCCTGGATACTCTTGTAGCGCGCGAGCTACATAGATTGAATGTATAAACATATTAAACTTAAATTAAAAGTTCCACCAGAAATGTATAGGCTTCAATGTTGTAGTAGCAATTATGGAGATTGAGTTTAGTAAGAGTTCCATATGAATTCAGGTGGTATTTAGCATTTTAATTTAATAATGAATGTAATCAATTTATAATGAAGCCACTATTGATAAATCTAATTAAAGTGATATTTTGTAAATTATTGATTTGTGCATAAACTCAACAGGTGCTTATATAAACTACACCGAGTGCGTTTTATTTGCTCAAAATGTGAGCAATACAAATATCCAGATCAGGTTATGAGTTCCAAAATCCGGTTTCCAAATCATATCCTGTATCTTCCTGTGATCTAACAGTTTCCATCACGTTTCATTTATTAATTAAAAACATTTGTTAACCTGCAGGTGCTCTCATACATTTTCTTTAATTTTATGCTTGTAAGTTGGTGTCTATTGACTTTTTTATTCAAGATAATTGAATTTTATGAAAAAAATGGTAACAACGAAAATTGTTCGAAGTTTGAGTTTAAATTTTTTTATTCATTTTGTTTTGCAGTTCTGTAATTTTAGCGGATTAAAAGATGATAAACTTGAAATTTGCAATAAAGTGTTACATTGTTTTGCTGCCAAATTATTTTGAGTTTTAAACAACACCGCCGCGTGCCATTGCATGCTGAAATCCTGTTATCTCATGACAAGTATTTTTAAGGCACTCAAGATGAAGCGAGGTTCCGACTCAACTATTAGTGTGAAACTGCCAAGTTACAATGATGCAGTTCGTGAAGCAAAAGCAGAAGAGAAGCTTACAACCGAAGTCACTATTAACCCTAATGATGTAAAGGCCCCAGATGGTGGTTGGGGCTGGTTGGTAGTTCTGGCTTCCTTTCTAATAAACTTTGTTGTTGACGGTTTTTGTTACAACTTCAGCACATTTTACAAGATATTTATTAAGGAATTTCACGGCTCAAACTTTCAGACTTCACTTATTGGTGCACTTTGCAATGGATGTTATTTATTAATGGGTAGGAATTTAAACTTTTAATCTCACTATATTTTTAATTCAATATATGTTTATTTTGATTAATAAAGTGGTGCTATTTCCTAAGAACTGCTGCCTTTACATGTAGATTTCACAAAAATTCCAGGTTATTTGTTAAAAGGACACCCGGTAATGTAGTTTTCGTTGTAGGTTTTCATTGGCAAATTTAGTTACAATTCTAAATTGAAGTTTTTCTTTATTGAATCTCAATAGATATATATATATATATATATAT
>CABFPE010000040.1:131738-146738 GCA_900660155.1 Hofstenia miamia | reverse complement strand
ACAGTAACCTCAACACTACGCACTAAACAGGTAACCAGTAAACAGTCATATACATGTTCATCACATTAGCACTATTATTGTTTGACTGATGCTTATCAAATTTTAAAACATTTAGTATACATGTAGAATGTTTCGATTTTAAAGTGATTTTATGCTTTAGCATGTTATCTAGATTTAACATACCAAAATTTTGCAAAAAATATAAGTAGAACAGCTTTCCAAAGAGGACTATCAGCAATACATGTATATTACTCCTTAGATCAGTTTTCCTTGACCACATCCAATTACTGTACAATTATCATTGTAGTTTTTTCTTTCAATGGTAATTTTTAGTGTATCATTTTGTATTTGTTGAAGCGCGTATTAGGTATTACGTATTAATTTGGGTAAATAAAAAATATTTTATTTTGTCGAGCAATGTCTCTATTTATATACGAAATATCCGTTATTCTCAAATGGTCGAGGTATGGAAATTCATATTTAGGACCGATTGCTAGTGCATTGGTGAACAAATATGGCTGCAGAAAAGTATCAATTGTTGGTGCAATACTAGCTTCAGCGTGTTTTACCGGTGCAGCTTTTGCAAACAGCATCAAAGTTTTAATAATCGTTTGGGGTGTACTGGGTGGTTGTGCTTTCGGGTTGCTTTATTTGCCATCAATAGTTGTGGTTGGGTTTTACTTCGATCAACGAAGAGCTTTTGCAACTGGTTTGGCTGTTGCGGGTTCTGGTGTTGGTACTTTTGCTTTTCCGCCATTCACAAACTGGCTAATAAAGTTAACATCATGGAGGGTATAATTGATTTCTTTGAAAAAATATTTTAGTTAATTATCGATGTTAACAAATTTTTAAATCAATTTTCATTGGAAAAATCTCGATAAATATCCGAACATTTATCAGAATAAAGTTTTGTTGAAGCCATTTTCATTACCCTAAACATGCTCTACTTCTAGATTTAGTAACTTTTTAGTATTCAAAGTAATTTTAAGATGATATCAATGTGTGCCAAATGATGAAGATTAAAGAGGTTCTATTCCTATTTAAGCGTGGTGCTTCTATCTGACACCCTTGCCCACATTTCTCTGTTTCAAATGTTCCCCTTCAAATATTTACTTAATCAATTTAAATTGTTCATCAATCTCCAATGACTTACAAAGTCCTTTCTAGAGAATAGTAACTCCATTTTTCGAAAATCCTAGTTGCTTCAACAAACTTTTAACCTGCTCCATGATCTTTTTAATATTCAGTAGTATATGACACAGTAACTGGAAGTTTAAGTTGATAGTGCAGCTATTACTGAAATTCGAAATGTGTTCTTTAAACCAGTTGTCCCTTTCGACCACCATTTAGCTATCTCTTAAATTTATATTTAATAATTTCATTTGGTAATTATTTAATGTAAACCTTTACAAATTTAGTCGTGCTTGTTATCACTTGCACTAGTCATCTTGAGTACTGGGATTTTGGCCATAACTTTCAAACCACTAAAGAAGCCTGCAATCAAATGTCGTAAGGAAATCAAAGATTCCAGTAAAGACGTAAGAACAAAAAATTCAGATTTGCCATCATCTTCCAAACAAACGCTTACTCGAAGTTCAGATAATATTCACGAAAACAAAAGCGCAGTAAGTTTACCTGAAAAGTAAAATCACTTTGATATTACTTTGGAATAGAATTTATTTGCATATTTTCTTCTTTCGTTTTTTAGTTTTTCCTTCTTTAATCATAGAATTTTAGAGTAGACATCCTTCAGGAAGTAAGAACGAGAAAATTTCAAGTTCATGTGATCAAATCAACAAGAAGTCAACTCTTCTGCCATCGTATTCAACTGCTTGTATCAATGAAGATTCACCTCTGAAAATTTATTTTTTAACCAATTGCAATGACCAGGATATATTGGCAGAATACTTAAGGCCTATTAACCGTGCTGATCTTTTTCTAAGGTAATTTTTGTGAATAGAATAAGTGCAATAACAAGAAGAGAAGCGCAAATTTATTGTTAAAACGCAGAAATCCATTTGAAATTATGTCGAATTTTACGCTTAGATACACATTGAAGTCTACATTTTTAACATTTACTCTATAAATATATTATGTTAGTGAAATTACTATGATTTGTTTTGATGAGACTATGGGACATAACAATTTGCGCAGTGTTTTTGCTGCCTTTAAGAAGATGCGAAATGTGATTGATAATCCATTGTTGACACGATTCTGTTAAATTTCAAGGCGGAAAATTCAAAACGGTAACTTCAACAAGACCTTCAAGAATATCGAAAAATCTCACCCTAACTCTAATCCTAATCATAATAAAGGAATTTTTTCGCACTTAATATTCCGGCCTTGAATTTTCTAACCTTGAAAATTCCAGGTACCGTTGACATACCTGTCAGAGAAAAGAAAACAACAATTGAACGCAGTAGGCTGTACTAAAAAAAGAATGTAAGGTGTATCGATGGTAACCGATAATTTGACGATTAGAGCAAGCTTGGTTTGAGTATATAAATTTTTTTATGGTAGCCTGTAATTATAGGTGGTCAAGAACATCCTTTCTATGGCACTGGTTGATAATATATTATATTAAACACTGAAAAAAAGTGAGATTCTGAAATTCAACTTCAATTATTTTTTATGCACGTAAATATAAGAAAGGAACGTTCTCTTGATTTGAAATTTTAGAACACCTTGGTGTGACGTTGTCGCGGTTATCAATTTAGGTCCACGCAAACATATTCTCAGTTTACTACAAATAAGTGGTCACGAGTAATTTCAAATGGGCGGTCTATGTTGGAATTATGTTTCAAGCTTTGCAAGAGCAATAAACAATGAATTATTCAAAGCTTTATACCTGGATTTGCACGATCTTTATTTAAAGTTGGCGCCAACTTAATTACCAAAATGCATTAAAAGTTCGCTTCACATCACCTTCATCTCCTGTTGAAAATTCAAAGCACTAAAAAATTATTATTCTTGTTAGACATTTAGGATACCAGCCACTTTTACTTTTCTTCAAATATCCGCATCAAGTCATTGGTTTGTAAAAATACAATAACTCATACTGTAATTTTCAATTGAATTTAACCGCATATCCATACTTCTTATCTATTTGTTGCATAAGCAGAGGTCTAAGTGATTCTGTATCATAGAAAACCTTAGAATTATGTAGCAAACAAAGGGATTTTCTTTTTTTAATCTACCAAAAACTACTATTATTCATTAATTCCTTATACATGTGAAATTTGAGGAAGGATCACAATGATGATTGTCGTGTTTTATTGCATGTCCATAGATTGTGCATCTAGGAACCTTAGTTGAGATAAAATGGATGATTTGAATACCTTGGATCATTGAAATTTCCAAAGTCTTAGAACAATATATTTTAAGACTAACCATCAAGTTCCTTAAAGAATAACTTCAAAAATACATTTCATTTCAAAGCTTCGTACAAAAAAATCAAAAAGTTTCGAATATAGACCCCCAAGAAGATTATCATCACATTTGAAAGTATATGAATTAATAACCAAATATATTTTGTGCTTTGGGTCGAAGCAATTCATGTTCATAAATCTAGTGTTAACGTAATACATATTCTTAGAAGTGGACTTACAATTAAATTTCCCAATTTTACTAACAAAGATTTATAGAATGCTGTTTCAAACTTTTTGTCATTTAAGGTTAATATAGTTGAAACATTTTCCTCAAGCTCGTCATCGACAGTTTTTTAGTGTGTGTGATCGTTAGTTTACAAAATTATTACAACGACTAAAGGTTTTTATTACCCTTCCAATGTGATTAAAATGTTATGAACCACTTAAGCACAGATCTCCACCCATTTCATATAATTAATTTTTACTTCTGAAAGTAAAACTCAACTAACAAATTTCACGTAATGGATTCTATTCATATTTTTCCTTTTATATTATTTCGTAAGGGATACTAGGGATAATTTAAAATATAAAAATTTTAAAAGCAGCACAAAAAATTAATTCTACATACGAAAATTAAGCAGCAAATATAGTCTGTTTTTAACAATGCACATGGATAGATGTTTCTAACTTGCTTAGTCATTAGCAAAGTTCTAAATGGTGTTGCAATCTGTTGACATTCTCTCATTTGTTGGCATATGCATACAATTAGGTTATAAAAACGCAAAACTGTTCACACTTTAATATCCCAAAGAAAGTGAATACACAGAATAACACAAAACTAAATGAAACAGCTATTTACCATACAGGACAAAGCAATTGGAAAATGTCTTTATGCCATCATCAAAATCAAGCAACCTTGAATTTCTGCAATACTGTGAGCCATGAAAACTTTATTCATCTACACGTAAACCACGTACAGTTACTGATTCTGCATATATTTTGTTCATTCCTAGTTTTCAGAGTTTTTTCAAAATTTACTTTTCGTTAGTATAATATATATATATAGTTTTTCAATATATTTCACGGTTTTTGCCACCGTTTTCGCCCTATTGCAATATACTTGGCGCTTTTGCAGTCAATTTCGCGATTTTTGCATACACATTTCGCTACTTGAGGCTTGTAATAGCGAATCATTTAAGCAAAGTCCTATTGAGTTTTATCACTTGTCTTACAAGGGCTTTGTTGAAACTATCCTCATCTTTGATTTTGCATTATTGTTCTTGCCCCATGAAGCATTAAGAAAGGTAATAAATAAGTTTATTGGCCGCGTAACTCACCTATTCTTAATTATATTAAGAATGTTTTTTCAAAGTTAGTCTGTGCGGATAATCGAAAAAAGAACAGATTAGTTGTCAAATTACGTAAATACATGTAGCATGTATATTTTACAACAAAGTCAAGGCTAAAACTGCATAAACCTTAGTATTGTAGTTTGGAAAAATTAAAAAAATCTTCAAAAACTTTGCTGTTGTTTTTTCCAAGTGTGTTGATAGCCGCAAGTGTACTTTTGTTTTCAATGATATAATATCAAAATGTTTGAATTCAAAGTATCTTGTATAGATCATAGCTTTTAGTGCCTCAGCTACAAACGTGATGTGTCGTTCTGCTACTCGTTCACACCTCAATATTAATCAACTCCAAAGCAATATGGACCTGGCTCGCTCTAATAACTCCATTTTCGTTGTCAATCCCTCCTCCGAAAGGAGCAAAACGCTTTATCAACGCATCAGATCTTCTCCTTTCGTCAACGCGCTTGTGAAGATGCTTGATTTCTCTCTGATGAAAAGTGTTTTATTCGATGTTCTCTGTTTCTCATCAATTCTCGCCATGGCAGGTAACTGACTCGAAATTTAACAATAGAAAATAAATTGATATGAATTTGATGTGAACTCCTTTCTTGAAGCCTAATTTCTGAAAATTTGAAATTCTTTATATCACAATAGAACTCGATTTTTTCCTCCAATAACATTCGCAGTATTCTAAAGTTTGTACGGTACTTATAGCAATTACAAAGTTAGGAATGTTGGTTTATATGTAGATAATTTTGATCCAAAATTAACGTAAAATGCTACTTCAAACTTACATTAAACATTAACAATCAGCTAGGAATCATTCGAAGCTCAGCATCATGATTTTCTAAGAATTATCAAAGCCCAAAAATTTTAATATGATGTAATATAAAAAAATGTAAAGCTTTAGCAACAATTTTTAGAAACTTTTTTAAAAGTAGATTTATGAAAAGAATCTTAACAAGGACTAAGCATTTTCATATTGGAATGTTTTCAGGATTTTTCATCCCGTTCCTTTACATCATTCCCTTGGCCACTGCAAAAGGAGCTGATGAAGAGTCTGCCGTTTTCCTTTTGTCTGTCATTGGAATGGCAAACATAGTTGGAAGAATAGCATCCGGGTATTTCTCTGATAAGCCATGCATAGATCCATTGATTGTCAACAATGTTTCTCTGATTATTGCAGGCGTTGCAACAGCACTTGCTCCACTAGCAATGAAATATTACATGTTATTGGCTTACGCCGCTCTATTTGGACTGTGCATTGGTTAGTATTGTTTGAAATTATGACATGCATTTTTAATTATATAATTATTAATTGGTGCATTATTTCAAGAGATACCCTGTTAAAAATTTAGTTTTTTTGAAGTATACAGTACTGGAAATATGTATTCGACCACCTTGCTATTTTGAATAAATAATGAACATTCATTGGATAGAGTGTGCTTAAAATTATATCTAAGTGTTACTTTGATTAAGAAAGGAAAATTTGTATGTCTAATACCATAATATATGTAGAATAACAATGGCTATTAATTTTTAATCAAAATTAGAAAACTTGTATTAGAAAAATATATTCGGCCACCTAAAAAAATTTCCACAAATGAGCAAATCCGAAAAAAACAACCCATTATTGTGGAAGAAATTTGTCATTTCTTTTGAGGTATGACATGGAGCAGTATCCTGCTTTTATATTGATCACTTGTAAGGAGTGGCAAGACTTCCTTTTCTAGAATCCGAGCATATTAAGAGCTTAGAAGAATACCAGTGATGTGAACAATCTTGCGAAAGCCTCACTTCTATATTACACCCATACGATTACAGATTTCTCAGCATAATTCATGGTCACCCGCGTAAGTTGAAGCAAGAATCTGAACTTCTGCCCAGTTGGTCTCTATCAACATTTTCTTCGATGAGTATAGCTCAAATCTTGACTCATCGGAAAGTATAACATTAGACCGACGTTCAAATGAATTGTCTCTCATTAAATTCGCCTACCTCACCCGGCGTAATCGTTGCTTTGAAGTTAAGAATGGCTTTCTGGATGCCACAAAAGTCCCAATTGAGTACTTCATCAGGATGTTTCGCACAGTTCTTGCTGTCACAAGGTGATCATCAGCCCATTCCTTCCTAAATTCCTCTGAAGTCTTCCTCGGTTTCCCTTTGAGAGGCAATTAAGAGCTGATTGGGAGATTTTGGATGTCTTCTTTGGTCTTCCGGACTTTGGCTTAGGGGCAATGATGTTTTCAGAAGAGAAACGTCTGATCATATCTCCGACAGTACTTCGAGGTCGATCTACAATTCGGGCTATATTACGTTGACTCATCGCTTTCAAATGTTTGGAGATAGTCAACTCGCGAATAGCAAGAGGTATGTAACCAGGCATTATATATTTCGAAGAAAGTCTGTTATTAGATATTTTAAATATAAAGAGACCGAAAAAAGCTCAACCAATGAAATTTTTTACAGATACTCTGATTTGGTCTGAAGTGGCCGAATAGATTTTTCCAAGAAAGATTAGCTAACTGCAAGCATTGTAGCATTTCTCCTTAAGATTTAAAGTAAACCGTGATAATTATGTCTCAGCACTGATAAATTCCTCTTTCTGTAACCTCAAATGTAATTAAAAAATAACTATGCCATTCTTGGCGTCCATTTCTTAGAAATATTTATGACAAATCTTGGGTGGCCGAATTCTTTTTTCAAATACTGTAGTAGAGTTTTATGTTTATTGATTGTTTACTAAAGGTTTTAATTGGCGTCGATAATGGAGGACGAAGGGTAGTTGATGTCCGTCCGGATGTCTCTTATCATTTCAGAGAGATATATCGTCAGTAAATACGCCCTGGAAATGCTAAATTTTTAACAAAAATAAACACTTTTAAAAATTTACAGCCAATTTCTAAGGCCTGCCCTGGTAGGAAGGTATCTTAAAAAATTATATGCATAATTAAATTTTTAAGTAAACTCATAGATCCCTCCGCCGATAGTATGTTGTTCTAACGCCATTGACAGGTTTTTCAAATTGCTAACACAGAAAAATTAAAATTGAGATTTCAGTCTTTAAAACGTGTAAGTGAACAAAGAATTCATTTACTAACTTCAATTGAAAATGTATAATGACCAATAGTGCAAGCTCTTTTATAGAACTTTATCCCTTGCGTACTAATGTTATATTATTTACATATTCGTTTCTAAATTAAAACTATTCTTTTATTAAAGTGTTATTAAAATAGACATGTGTTATTTTACAAAATCTTACTAAAAGTAAAATTTAGTAGATGAAACGCTATACCGACTTCGTATATTTATGTAATTTTCAGCATGCTTCTGTAGTTTAGAATGATACAAGTGCGTATTTTAGCAATTTTATATCTAGTTTTTGTGTGGTTATTTGAATTGAATGACATATTTTTACATAGGTCCATTAACTTCACTCAGGTCGCAGCTCATCTGCGACTTTATAGGCGTAGAAAACTTAGCAAGTGCATATGGTATTTTAATACTGTGTGAAGGACTTGCTTCAATGACTTTGCTCCCCGTTGCAGGTAAATGTGGTGTACAGAATTCATAGTATCGACGCTAACTTAGTTTAATAATACCTGAACAAACACGAATTGGAATAGTTTTGCGCAAATGTGGACATAAATATGTCCATGTTGGAAGTGCTTATTTTAAAAACTAGTCAAAGTAAGCTTAATGACTGGGTTTCAAGGGGAAAGCCTTAAATATGTAACCAATACAACAATATTTGCATTAAATCAGAAGGTTATTGTAAAACTTTTTTAAGGTGAGACATTTGGCCTTTTTCTTTGTACCTGAGCCTGGGAACCAGTTTGGTGTTGTCTTAAAAATCCAAGACTACTCTAGTTGAAAAATCTTTAAAAACTTTGCAGAAACTTCAATTTACATTAAAATCTTTGAAGAAATTTCAGATCTTTAAAGAAAAGTAATTTTTTACTTCAAGATCTTTAAGGATACGCAATACTTGTATAAAATTAAAGAAAATCAGATCTTTAAAGAATATACATTTTTATCCTAAAAGATTTTTAAAGAAATAAATTTCCTGTTAAAAATCAAAGAAATTGCAGATCATTATTTTATGTTGAATGGTTATACGTTTTAGTAGCATATATGTTTCTCGATTTGACTTAGCAACATAGAATTTCTTAATCATAATATAAGACTAGAAATACCACACATTTAGCAAATATTTCAAACATAAATATTTGATTAAGTTTTTCAAGTAGAAAATCCTCATAGCATCATTTAATGTATGAAATGTAGAAAATTCCCAGGGAATAAAATGCATTGATTGAATGCATAGAATTTCTCTTTCTTTAAACATTGAAATTATACATGTTTTATTATGAGATGATTATACATGATTATATGGATATATATACATAAATAGTTTTAATGATTCATTTAAAATATTCGCCCAATCCCAATGATAAGAAAGTGTCCTTAACAAATCGCGGTTTTGCTAATAATAGCACCCTACTCATCATATTTAATACTTTTTAATGTAATATCTTACAATTTAATAGGGTTAAAGTTGTCTGATAACAAATTTTGACTTATTTTCCAATAGCACTTCCAACATCTGAGTTCATAGTAAATTGCAATGAGTTCTAAAACTCGGCTGTCTATTGTGATTCGTGTTTCATGTATTCATCAATTTCTAAATCACCGTTTTTACAGCGTGCTTTGTATCGCTGAGATCGATCTTGCTCGTAGACCTGTTGGGCCTTCAACGATTAACTAATGCTTTTGGCATCCTTCTGATGTTTCAGGGACTGGCATCTATTTTCGGCATGCCTCTAGCAGGTAATTTTCTCAGTGTTTATCAAAAACTAGCAGTGTTTTATAGCTAAGATATTAATTGCCCAGGTATTATAAAAAAGTAGAAAACGTTGATACTAGCAGCCCATTTTGTATACGAGCTTGAATCCAGTTTATCACCGCTTGCTTGCTTAACTTTTTTACTGAATGCCTCGTGGTTGTAGTTCTAGTGCGTTCTGTATGAATTCATACGTCATGTCACGTGATACATAATCGTATTAGTGCAGTTCAGTAAATTTCCTTTTACAGTTTATTGAAGACAATTGTGTAATTCTTAGTATCATATTCATAGAGTAAAGTATTCTCTATGATTAGTTAACAGAGATTGCCGCGAATTGCTTCCAAATTGAATGGATTTAATGCACATGCAATTCGAACATATAAATGATTTTAAGCTAATGCTAACAATTAAGGTTGAAGGATTGAATAGCAGTTGAATTTTGAAACATTTGTAAGAGCCTGCTTATCACATACATATATACTGTTATTACTAACAAGTTTTGAATTACTTCGATTGATCTGACTTGGGAATAAGGAAAATGCTTATAAACAGTCGTTTGACTGATTTATAGCAGCTCAATGTTTTATCTAAGTTATCACTAGTAATGTTTAACATTTCGCAAACACAAAAATTTACATTATAGTATTCTTCTTAATATATGAGATGGTTTTTCCTTTCATCGAATACCTCTAATTGCAACGAAGAAAATGAGGGAGTTAAGCACAAAACGTACCCTTTTCTGTTCATTAATAACTTTTTGATTATGCATTGCTTGAGCCTGACAACTATTATAGTGTATTTTTGACAGATTTACTGTTTTAGTATTTACTAACTATAAATTTCCTTTTGAGCTTATAAAAATGATAATTTTTGAACACTAGAATTTTTTAATGATTAGTCTAATGCCGCATCATTTTCATGCCTTTTAAGTTTTTGAATATATTTTATGAGATGCTTTAAACATTAACTTATACGCAAAGTAATACGTTTTAATACTAGGAATGCTCGTCGACATATCTCGTAGTTACACTCTTGCGTTCATTCTCTCAGGCATAGTAATGGCGCTCTCTGGGATAATATGTATTCCATGCCGATACATTGCCAGATGGGAAAACAGTGGAAACAATCCATTTTACAAAGTCCCTGCTGACAGTGGGAGCTTGAACAAGGTAAGTAAAACTTTGAGTTTGTTAAGATGATTGCACAAGCTGAAAATTATGAGAGTATTTGTGAAATTAGCAAACTTGATGTCTTCTGGAAAAAAACTCAAAATATGTTCCCACAACAACTAATTTACGAACTTAATTTTAAAATATCGAAAATAGTGTTAGTTAGACAAATAATTAAACATGCTTTTTGATTATTTTCAGATTTTTTGTTAAATATCAAGTTCCTGGGTTCAAATATGTTCATTTCTGCAATTTATTTAAAACTAATATTTTTATGAGTAATTATTTTCACTGTAATTATTATTTTTTTGAAAAACAATTTCCTGCTATACTTTTGTAGTACTTACAAATATGATTGGAATTTAAATATGTTCACTCTAAAATCTTGGATAAAATAATAGGCGTGGATTAAAAAATGAGACTATGTCAATTCTTTTCCAAATTGTTTTGCAGGAAGATTACTAAAAATATGATATTTTCTTTGGTATGTATAAAATCATAAAAATAATACCATCATTAACATCAGCTATGTTTCATCCTGGAAAAATTTACTTTGTAATCTGTCCCAATAATTTGAAAGGTCTCTTTCAGAATAGCTCAGGTTGCTCGAAGCTATTGAAAGTCAGGCGTATTCTTGTTCTAACAATGTAGGGAGCGTTCAAAAGTTTATGGGGTTTTGTTTCCATCATGATGGAAGCTGCAAATTATGCTTAGATATTCTTTGATGCACTCTTCTGTGAATGATTCTCCAGTTAGAGAAGTTCTTTTAATTAATACGTTGTGCTCAACTATCTACTTCACTGAAAGGATCATCCTGACTAACAGCTTCCTGATTTACATTTATTTAAGTTTCATTCAATTTATTGAGTAAGCCTCAAAAAAGAAGTATCGGGATCAATATTTACATAAATCCTTGTTATATAAATATAACTTAACATCCATGACAATTTCAATCTTGCCAGAAAGGTCGAAAGCGGTATCCTATGGCAGTTCATCGTGTTTTTTATCTTAGACTATACATTCTTTCTGCTAGAAAAACGGGTTTTTTGTAGAAACTTTTTGACTTGGGCATTCGATTTCAGAAAGATTGAAAACGCTAAGTAAAACCAATGAATGACTATTTTTACCTTATCAGAAAATGACTGATGTTAATCATCATTTGATTGGTGAGCGATCGGCTCGGGTAATGAATATTCTGATCGGGTTGGGTTCGGCTCTATGCTAAACTCATATTGTCATTCTCTAGTGACTACTTCTAGCTGATCGAACTGGCTGCTTCTATGACTATTGTAAGATGTTATATGATTTGAAGGAGATTATATTACATGTTATGAATATGTAATCAAATATATTGTTAAATTTGTAAGATTTTTTATCGTAACATTTCCGGCCATTTACATTTACTTAAACTCTGAATGAGACTCTGTTTGTGGTCAACATTTCATTGAATAATTTTTAAAAATTGTAGATTTTTTAACATGCTTGCAAACTTGTTCCTACTTGTTCGTAGTGTATGAGGAATTTTTACTACACGTATTTAGATTGAAATCAAATCAACAGGGAAAAAAGTGAGAGTTGATTTGAAAGAAGAGCAAGAAAGTTGTTAGAGACTCGTATACATGTACGTATTAGATTAGTCTCATAGCATTCCTCTAGGTGCTACTTGATAGGTGCTAACCTTAATTCAAATTTAGAGTGTTTAATGTGTATTTAACCATTAAAATTATAGATGTTGTAATAGCTGAATAAAGCAATTAAATGGCTTGTCAGTCACATTGTCATTCCATTCTTAGTAATGCAGAGTTGGAATTGGGATCAAGCCCAGACCGGCCCATTTTAAAATACCAATTATTCGGCCCAAACCCGGCTCGGCCCAAATTAAGTTTCGTTTACGCCACTGATAGTGTCTTTTGTCTCATAGAGGGTCATATGCACTACACTATACATTTGATTGGATCATTTGCATAATGTATTGATTAATATATGCATAGGTTCATATCCGCTTCAGTCAGTCAACAATGCTAATTTAATTCTGTTGAAATTCAAATTGCATTATTAACCTTAATACAATAAACGTGTCATGCAGGGCCGTAGGCCTGCAGGCTAGGGAGTTCAACCCTTCCTGGAGCAGATGTGAGCCCCTTTTGTAAATGATTGCATTTGTCTACGAAATATTATTAGATGTGCATTTTCAAAAATATTACAAATGAAGACAAAAATTTTCGAAATTGTTTTAAATTTGTGCATAGATTAACCTTAAATTGGTTAGAAGTTTTTTAACTTTTTGTTGGTTAAACGCTTTCATCTCACAAAAAATAAAATCTCAAAAATCAGAGTGCACAATGTAAATGAGGTGTGTCTCCTCTTTTCATAAGTGAAACTTTATATTTTAATATGTTGCTTAGACTTTATGGAAAACATAAAAATGAGGCCTTTGATAGTAATGTAATGTTAAGTGAAATAATGGCGATTGTTGGCATAGCTGACAACGATCTTTCAAAATTTTTAATTTCCAGACATTTTATTATTTACTGGCATGGCAAACTTAACTGCCAATTTTACACTCAAATCGATTATTGCAATTAGCCACTCCCATGTAAACAAACCTTAAGAAATGAGAACCACAACAAGGGCATTTATATTCTTCTGCCCATTTTATCCAAGCATTGCTTAAAAATTTAGTAATAAAAGTGTTGCAACAACTAATTATTACCAGGATTGCAATGATCGTCCTTTTTATCATTTAGAGAATTTATCATTTCTTATATATTCAACAATTACTAAAATTCTCTGCCAACTTAAATCAACACAAAGTAAGTGGGAGTTTCCAGAAACGATCCTTGCTTATAAGCAGACAAAATTTAGATGTTAGAAGTATTGCATCAGCCAATAGTTCAGCGCAGATTAATTTTAAAGAATATTTTTGTCATTTTTAAGTGAAGATTTTCTTATAGTTTAAATAACAATTAAAACATTAGGCTTAAGCCCGGCCCGACCCAAATTGTTTGGTCAAAAATCCGGCCCAGGCCTGACACAACTTTAGGCTCAACCCAATTCCAACTCTGTAGTATTGGTACGGAATATTAAACTTTGATAGACAAAAATAATACAATAATACAAAATTAATTACAAATTTACAAAATAATTTGCTTGAAAAATGGGAAAATTTTATCTAACATGTAGAAATTCGAAAATTTATCCTAATAACCCGAAGTATTATTTAGTAAATAATTCACATACTATGAACAGGGTCCAATGATTTCGTCTTCATACATCTTGATAATCTAGTTGAACTCCATATTTGGATTGTTTCTGTCTTATTACATGAAGTTTACAACTCTAACAGTTTTTAAGGTCTTTGGAAAGCCAAGATTTAACATTCTATGCGTCACCACTATAACATTTGATAGTATTGCGCTATCAACATTAAATTTTGGGAAGAGTTACCTCATTATATCTTATTTTTGAAAGAAAATTCAAAGTCATTGTTGTCATGTGATTACGTTATGAAATATTATAACAATTTAGAGAAATTTTTAAAAATTTAATCCTTTACGTAATTTGACTCTAACAAATTCGGAAAAAATTATGTCATTCAATCACTCGAAATCCATTATAACCACTCTCTTGCTTGCTAAAGATGAGGACATCCTATTTAGATGAGAGACAAATAACGCGCCTTGCTGCTTGCAAAAAAAAGAACGTTCAGCATTTCTGCGAAACCATATCTATTGAAGTTTTAATTTTGATTCCCTTGTATTAGAGTAATCAATATAAGACATTAATATTATTATTATTATTATTCTTACTTCTCACAGCTTCATGCTGGTGCCCCTCTCAGCTCGGGGAACTCACCAGTTCCCAGGGAGTCTGAGAGCTTTCCTCAGGACTCTAGCTGTTCCTAACAATGCTGCTTTCTGTGCTACTGCTCCTCCCGACTTTGGTACTTCCAACTCCTCCAAGTATCTTTTATGCTTCTTACTCACTGCTCCTATTTCCTCTGCCAACTCTCTATACTTGTCTATCTTCTCTTTCTCCTTGCTTTCTACATTCCTGTCCTTTGGTACTGCTATGTCTATCATTGTTCCCAATCTTTTCTCTTTGTCTACTACTACTATGTCTGGCCTCCGTGCTTCTATCAATTTGCTCGTCTGTATGTTGAAGTCCCACAGTATCTTAACCTTCTAATTTTCTATGATGCCCTGTGGCTTGTGCTCATACCACTTGTATCCTGCTTCTAACCCATGCTGCCTGCTCAAACTCCAGTG
>CABFPE010000040.1:91705-121217 GCA_900660155.1 Hofstenia miamia | reverse complement strand
TCAAAATAATTCTAGTCAGTCAATTGTAATTCAACAAAGGCAATCAAAATAATTTGAGTTTTTAATAATTCAACATTTGCAATTTAGTTTTAATCAAAAGTGTGTACATAGGAAAAAAATAATACTAAATGTAAATAGACCCATAAACCAAAATGTATATAATTTAGTTTAAATTTGTACAATGTAAAGAGATAATACATCAATGAATTTGGTATAAATAGCTGTACACATTGACAATTGATGTTAGTTTGATACCTGTCATGACCATGTTCATGCCATTCTTGCGTGGATATTTTCAAATGTGATAAGGTGTTGATAAACTTTAATGGGGTAGTACACAGGAATATTTCCTCACTTCTGGTTTTAATGGACCACTTGTTGAATTTAATTTTGGGTCAGAGCAAAATGAGTACATTGATTTGCAGAGTATACTTCTTGGTTTATTGTTGAAAATTGTATGTAAACGTGATGGTGGGAAATTAGTTTGGAATGACACAGATGATACTAAACAAGATCAAGTTTGTTTAACAAATAACATCTTACACTCATTGTTTAGCAATTACAGTTTATATGCAAATGGTGTTTTACTACACACAGATGATGTGGTATGGCCACATACAGTTATGATCACTAAGGAACTATCAAAAAGTGAGGCCAACAAGAATTCAAAATTAACATCAAGTGGGTATTATTATGAGAAACACCCTGATAAACTGATAAAAGATGGTGATGAAAAAGATGGTCAGTATAGATGTAGAGTGCTAACCAGGGAAAGCCAGGTGGCAAGCTTCTATGGCCCTCTCACAATTGATATTTTCCAATGTGAAAAATTACTAATACCTGGTGTTGATATTCAGTTAAAGCTTTTAAGATCACAAATCCTTAATTGCAGATGAAATGTTCAGAGTCACAGAAAGTGTACATTTGGAAATTGAAAAACTGCTATTGACAACTCCTGCTATATAGCACTTTACAAGAATTCTTACATGCACATTTGTAATTCCAGTGGGTCAGATCATGCTTACTAGAGAAAATGTGTTTTCCAATGAACCCATCAGAAGAATTGCTTGGCAATTGTTCCAAATCACCAGTTTACAGGCACAATGTTTACAAATCTGTTTTCATGAAAATTTAGAGGTCTCCAGCAAGTTACTATAACCCATGGAGGATCAAATATTGCATACATCCCCATGTTTGTTGGAGATGACAACTATGCACAGGCATATTATGAATCAATAAAAGCTCTTGGGATAAATAATGATGGTGGTGGAGTATCCTACACACAGTATAACAAGCACGTGATTATGGTTTTTGATCTGATTAGCATTGCAGAGGCCAACAATGAGGTTTTGTATCCTGAATTGAGTGGTGCAAATATACATTTAACACTGGATTTTAAAAACACACTAACTGAATCAATGGAAGATATTTTTTTGGGGGAAACCAATTCCAAAGTCTATATTGATAAACAGTGAAAAGTTATAAAATGATAAGATATGCATTTTGTAAATCATTGTATTGTAGAAAGATGTTGAAACTTGATGAAATTCGTGTGGTGGAAGGACGTATTCACTCTACCAAAGACCTGCATATAAAGTTTGTGCATGTTACAAACTATCTATTACAGAAACACAGTATACACAATGTTGATGTTGAAAAGGTCTTGCACATTGATAATTCAAGGCTACACTCACTTTTGAAATGGTCAAAACTGCTTAGAATACACACAATTTACCATGATAGGGTAGAATCACAGGGGAGCTCTGGCTACTCTAGTGGTACTGGGTAGCTCAAGTGTTTAGATCAAAGGTTGCAAAGTCTACAATAGCAGAGAGTGACCTGCATTCCAACAGAAAAGATACATTGGTGGTTCACCAATTTTGCCTAACAACTAAAGAAATTCCATTCCAAAAAGAACTCCAACAGTGACCAATTCACATGGCATCACACTGAAGCCAAGTCTTTGAAGTCATCCTTACTCACCAAGGTGCTAATTGTGTGACTCAAGTATTAATTTCTAGCTCAATAAACAATTTATCTCAGAGTTCTCTTATCTCAGCTCATGTAAATAAAGAATAAATAACAGGCACATAATTGCTGTGCATTCACATTCACCAATGGCATAGTATATTTGCAAGGTGTAATTATTAAGTGCATGTACAAACAGATTGAATAAAAGATGTTATTCCCTACACATAACCATAACCTAAAGTGGCCCTGATTCAGGCTGTCACTGTTAAGAAGCTATTTGCCACCCCAGACCCAGTGCAGTTTCCTCCCAAATTGTTGCCAGATCTTAAGCAACAGTTATCATTAACAAATCTTTAATCAAAGAATCTAAAGGGGGTTAATAGATAAATAATTGAAAAGACCAAACACAGTAGAAGCAAGTTAAAATTATTGTGCACTTTGCTACATTGACTCAGATATTTATTACAAAAATCTGTAACTTATTACCTGACTTGTATAGAATTTCAAAGCACAGTTTCCCTTGCAAAGTTAAAACAAGCAATCACACATAATTCAAATCAAGGGGACAAATACTAACACTATCAAATTAACTACACTCAAAATTCCAAAATTGATTAAAAGAAATTGATACAAATCAGGTAGCAGCAAATCAAAGAAACAAAATGTCAAAAAGATGTAACACCATTTCAGAGTGCCAAAAATAATAAGTTCAAAAAATAGGGCCCTGAGTGACTCTACAATAGCTATGGTTTTGTTAAAAGAGAATTTGGAATTGGCAATGGATATCTGATATATTACAGATTTTGGTGTAATTTACCAATTTTAGACCATCTTCCATCTTTATTGTTTTGGCTCTACATTAAATTTAGACATTGGAGGCTTTACATTTATTTAATCATCTAAGGGATGCTGACAAGATTAGATGTATTTCCTTGGTGTATATACCTCAGATGATATTCAACCAAGTTTGGTTCAAGGCTCCATTTTAATTGCAAATGCAAGTCCCCACAATCACCCTGGTACACATTTGTTGTTGATTATACGAGATGACAATGGCGAGTTAATTTTCAAAGATTCTCTTGCATGTTCCTTAAAACGTTATCCTGACATTGAATGCTATTGTCACACCTCCTATCCAGGATTTCACGTTCATGGGGGTGATAGAAAAATAAGATTACAAGGAACATCTCTGATATGTGGTGCTTAGTGTATATTTCGTGCATTTTTATTTTTTAATAAAATACCAGAGGTGTTTGTGCTTACCAATTTACCATTTATTAATGATTTTTTGTGTGATAATGGTCTTAATAAAATTACCTAAAACTTGTATTTGATAAAAACACATGTACAATTTAATAAAATACATAGACATTACATTACATGTTCACTCAGATGATAACAAACTCATAGATGGGTGGTATATATGATGGTTATTGTAACCTTATTATCAGAGAAATGTTGGAAGCCTGGTGTATGTTGCTGCAATGGATTGAACGAATTTACAACATATTTGGACAAGCTGATATATAATGCATGTGAGGTTGCATTAATTTATTTTGGATACCAATCAAAATTTCTGAATTTAAACCCCAAACATTGACTTTAAAGGATAAAGATGGAAACATAACCTGATTGGAAATTTATTCAGGGCATAAGCATAGCTTTCATGAACTTTATGAATATATAAATTACATGTTAGACCTCTATGGTATTTCATTAAAATTTAGAACGTTTCACAATTTATAAATGGTGAAGAATGATTCACAATATGAAATAGACTTGGCCCAAGCTGGCAATCTATTAGGCGTTTACAGAATGATATATTGAGAAACAGTAATAACCGCCAATTATGACTGTGATATTTTTGGTGGAAATCATATTGTAATGATCCACACAGACATTGTAGAACCTCAGCATGTTGGTAGCACTCATTTGCCTGTGTTGGATAAATGTCCCCTATTGCTAACACATAAAGAAAAAATGAATACCATCCCCATCATACATCATGAAAAACAAAATCTCATGTATAAACCCGTTTGAAAATCGTATATTGATAGAATAATGATGAAATTTTGTACCGAGCAAGGCTATCCAGTGAGATTCAGTGGTACAGGATGATTTTATATCACACTTGATATTCGAAAAAAACGGAAAAAAGCTAGTGACATTGTCAATTGGAAATAACACTTGCATTGATGTAATTTGCAAATAGTGCATAATAAATTGATTTTTCATGTTTTTATTTCACTAACAAAACATTAATTTCCATCACTTCACACACCACATTATAAAATACATTTGTTTTTTATCAAATTGACAATAATTTCTTGTGTGAGGAAATAAAATTATTGATTTTAAACATATCTGTAAATACTTTTCACTTTTACTTAATAAATATGCATGCTTTAAAGTGGAGAGTTCACTTGATTGATGGGAAATGTATAGATTGATGTGTAAGTAATGGTTCTTGTAATGCTAGTATCTGACAGATGTAGAGAAGATGGAGTGTGCTGCCCAGTAGGGTTGGGCGAATTTACTATTTATTTGAATGAACCAATTAATAATTCATGTGACATAGTGGTTATTGATATTGGGTACCTGTCAAAATTTCTTAATCTTAAGACACAGTGGTGGCTTCTGAAGAATAAAAATGGAACCAAAATTTGTTTGTGGTTTTATTCCAAGCATGTGCATAGCTTCAAAGACTTGTATAAAGATATAAACTCCATTCTTAAACCCAAAGGTGTTTCAATACAATTTAAATTGGTTGGTAGATGCATACAAGCAACAAGCAAGTCAGAATACGAGGTGGATTTAGACCAAGCTGGTGAGATGCTAGGATTTTATAGAAAAATTTATCCAGATACAACAACTGATGCCAATTATGAACAAAACATATATGGTGGAAATCATGTATTAATGATACAAACTGATATTGTAGAAACTCAATTTGTTGGTAGCACTTGATTACCCCTATTGGATAAATCCCCATTGGTGGTAACACAATTTGCCAAACTGAGTACAATTCCAATAATACATCACAAAAAGCAAAATACAATGTACAAACCAGTGTCAAGATTGTGCATTGATAGAATAAATATAAAGCTTTGTAGTGTACAAGGTCAAATAATAAAATTAACTGGACCAAACGACTGTATATAATGTTGGATATTTGCACAGAATTTTGGAAAATCAAGAATTATTTCATTTGATGTCTATAGCATTTTTGTAAACTCTAAAGTTATAACTATACATTTTGTGTTTTTAATTAAATATATCTATTGATATTATTTTTCTGACTTAAAAAATGTAACACATTATTCAGTTTTTATGGAGATTGAGTCAAGGATGGTTGAATTTCTCCAGTTTAAATAATATGATTATGTGAAAATTTATTTCTTGTGCATGTTTAATGCCAATAAAAATTTTTGTTAAGGAAAACACAACATCTATTATTGGTATGTGTAAATAAAATAAATTACAAATGAAAAACTTTACCAAATAAAAACTGTAAAAGACGCTCTGTTTTTCTTTCAACTCCATCACATTGGCTAACTTATTTGGTGGTGGGAGAAAGAGCATGTATTTTAACATTTCAAATAACAAAATTGTGTTTGATATATTTTACAAGTGATTTTCATCAAATGTCATAGAGCTAATCTCAAAATAAAAAATTGAGTTTATAAAATAAAATGGATTGCTTGAAAAAAAATTTACCCAAAATATTATAACAAAATTATTGAAAAGAAAAATTATTTTTAAAAATTGACATGTTGTTTTCAAAAAATTTATATCGCTCCACCATTCCCTTTGTTCTAATTTTCACGTCATGTGGTTGAATAAAATGTTTCATTTTAAAATTCAGAATGTAAGATGAATTATATGGCCTCTTGTTAAAGACTTTTAATACTAAAAGATCAACTCATGAGTAATCAACTCAATGCTTTGAAGCTAGTTAAACATAACCATGTTAACTTGGGTAAGAAATGGATTTCTACAAAAAATAACCAGGTATGCTATATACTTTTGAACAATTTTATATGTGGTCTTTGTTTTATTTGGTTATACACATTGATGAAATATTTCACTTCCCAGCATACATGTTTTTTGGAATAAACAAATTTACACATTAATGGTTTATCCAGTTATATTCATTGATGTATTATCTCTTTACATTGTATATGCTTAAACTAAATTATATACATTTTTGGTTTACATGTCTGTTTACATTTAGTATTTGTTTTTCCTATTTACATGCTTTTTGATTAAAACTAAACTATGAATTTTAAATTATTAAAACTCAAACTGTTTAAATCACTTTTGTTAAATTACTGCAATTGACTGAATGAAAATATTTATATATAATAGTTTTTAACTATCAAATATATTTTAAATGTTGAATTATTAAAACTCAAATTGTTTTAATTGCTTTTGTTTAATTACAAAATGACTGACTAGAATTTCTTAGATATAATAGTTTTTAACTATAAACTAATTATCATGACTGCATCATGTAGTATTTACATGTAATTGAAAAACATGAAAAATTTAGAACAAAATTAGAACAACCCATAGATTGCACTCCATATGCTTTTTCTGTTCTCCTGTCTTGGTATTCTTTACTGTTTTCAATATAATTGGTTCATGTACAATTTTAACTCTTTTACTCATTTTCTATATAAGAGCTTAGAAAGAAATAATTTCAATAGTTTGTCTTTGGAAGGAAATATGTCAAATTTTGCAAACTAATTCATTTCATAGGCCCTGTGGCACTTGCAAACAGCCAAAACAGAGCCTTCTCATGTGAAACACCCCACTGAATTATGCCATTTGATGTAGCTAGTCCAAATATTAATTTATTATATTCTAAACTATATGCAAGTTCCTGATTAATTTTAATTATATTTGCACGCTTTTTCAAGTTGTGCATACCCTTTGGCATATTCCTCTAAAGAAAACTTGTGTACCAATTACCTTATAGTGATAATTTTGCAAATCAGAAATATATGTTTTTTTTTAATTCAGTATCAAATTTCATTCCTTTAATAATATCACTGTATTTAATTCAATGTCATTCCAAAATAGATCACTTGTATCAAAATATATATTATTTTCGAAAACAAATGTTTCTTCTATTACTAAATTGTGTACAGACAATACACCAAATTTACTAATTTGGACATAACATCTTTTGATTTTTCACAAACTACTGCAAATCTTATTGTTTTTGGATGCCATGCTTTTTTTGTTAAAGTAAGTAAAGTCAAGTTACTATATGAAATCTCAACACTTCTAAAAACATATTTACCTCTAAAATATACAAAAGTATTAATTATGGTATAGTATACATCATTTTTTAAATGTAACATATTATAATGATTTTTTGATAAGATACAAATTCCTGAAAGTGAAATGTAACTATGTGCATCTTTAACAAATATATCCATTTTCAATTGAAATTTTGTCAAAACCTTTATCACCATAAGTAGGAAAATCTAAAGCTTGCTCATGGCTTTCAGTTTTAAAAAATTGATTTTTACAAGCAGCTCCAGTAGTTTCCAAATTTTTATCAAACCAAATAACCATATTTTTTCAGAGAATTGAGAAATTACATAAGCCTTTGTAAAACCACATTTGTATTTCTCTGCAAATGTTTTCCATTTTCTGTTCTGGAAAATAATTCTATATGTTTTTGTCTTGTGAATATGTATAGAATTATGCATAGACTCAGTACTACATAATTTAATGTTGGATTGCTGAATAATTTGCAAAATTTTGTTTTCATTGTTTGCAAGTCTTTTATAATTTTCCTGTTGTGTATATTTAAATCTCTATTGAAAAGATTATACCCTAATATATCTAACTTATTTTCAATCTAATTTCGGTTTCTATGTTATAACTATCATTTACTTGATAAGAATGTGAAACTTCAGGCAAACCACTATTTTTTAATCCCAGTTATATAAGGAAAAAAGAAAATATTTTTTCTGACATTTGAATTTGTCAAACTTTAGTAAGAGTGAAATTTATTTTACAACAGAGAACCTCTTTGTCCCATAAAGGGGGAGAGCAAAGTTTTCCTTTTCCTTAAGAAAATCAGTTTTCCCCAGGATGTCCTATCCCTTAAGTTGGAGTAAAAATTAATTTCACAACAGTTTGCTGTTAACTGTTCAGAAAATAGTTCTTAATATATTCTTCATTTTTATATCTGTCACACTTTCTTTGTAAAGAAATAATCTCTTCCCTTACATCGTTCATATATAAACCAAATACAATAGTATCTGCATAATATGATAGAACTTTCTTGATACTGTAAGCTGTTGTATACTATATTGTCTTTAAATATTTTGAAAAAATACTTTGAGTTAGGCCAAAACTATCAAAGTACTCAAGTTTAGGAGAGTCAAACTCCCTAAAATAGTAGAATGCTATCCAGTGGGTGCCATTATTTAAGGAATGATCTAAATTGCAAACATAAAATCCAAAACCTAGATTGTTTAAAACATTTCTAGAAAAGATCCCTTTAAAGATTTTAATAGTTTTCATAAATTGTAAAATATCATAATTTGAAAGAGGATTACTGAAATTTAAATTTTCTACTTTTTTTACACACATAACTTTTCCTTTAGATGGATTTACATGCATTCTTTTCCTTTACATTTATTTACATGCATACCTTTTCCTTTAGGTTGATTTACACACATTTAATATTAGAACTTTACTAGAAAAGTATTCAAACAAGACTGATGTATGATGTTATAATCAACTATTTACTTAACTTTGAAATATTCAAGGAAATTTTGGACATTGAATTTTTATAGACTTCTCCTACTACATGTACATGTGAAACTATTAGAACCCAGTCTATAGCTCTTGCTTCACTTAATGAAAAATTATTAAACATATTTCAAGCAGGACTTTTTCAAATTTGAATAGAAGTTGCCATTTTTAAACTTCATAATTCCTAATTATAATTGCTATTGTAGAGTCACTCAGGGCCCTTATTTTTGCTTTTATTTATTTAATGGATCTCTCGTTTTATTAATTCAGTGCTAATTTTTGATTTAATTCAGTGATTTTAATGATTTTTAGTGTTTTTGAACTTAAGTTTTGAAGTAGTTATTAATTGTCCCCTCAATCAAGTTGAATGTGTAATTGCTCATTTGAATTGCAAGGGAATTGAAGCAAATTTTGTAAAACAGTAAATATTTAACTTTTTCTTGTATATAAGTAGGGAAATCATTGTAGCAAAGGTCAAATAAATTTTGTCTTGCTGGAAACTGTTTGCTTTTTATTTACTTAATATCTTTAACCTTTTTAGCTATTGTAGCATCATCCAAAAGAACTAAGCTGCAAACAAAAATTAACGTCGAATGATTAATAGTGATCAGAATTATGATTGTGAAATTTAGTTAATTATCTCATTTATTTTGTAAGATGCAACTAAGTCACAATATTGCACACTCTAAGAAAATTACTGTAGCTGATTAAGTAATTTTTGACCAATTGTAACAAGCGAAATTACGCTTACGTAAAAACAGCCATATTGGCAGAAGATTTATTTGAAATTCAAAATCAGCAGGTACTTTAAAATTTTTAAATAAATAGCTTTGAATTTAAAGAGAAATTTGAGGAGTTTATTTTATTTTCATTCTTCATTTATCTGGTTTGATTATTTAGTAAAATGTGCAGCTAGGCAAGTTGTGTCGAGTAGTGGCTGGATTCCATCACAGGATTGATTCGAAGGGTCCTTGTGCCAGTCACGAAACCGTACTTATGTTACTGTTAGGAGTTTTTCAATTCTTGCCTAGTCTGACTATCGATCTATACATGTATGAAATAATTAATGCTTGAAACGCCTGGATAGTCGAACCCTAGGAATATATCTATTCTTAATAGTAGGAGACTTGACTATAATCGACTGAATAAATGACCTTACATGTACTATTATTAAATGTAAGTATAGGAAACTGCAATCTATTACTTAAATTGCTAAGCCAGTAGTTTTACGGTAATGGCTACTTTAATAGTATGTAAATGCAGTTAGTGTCAATGCCCGGTTGCTTTACTTAATCAAATCAACAAACACTTTACAACATTGAGTTTAAGTCAGTTACAAATTGACATGAGTGCATGCACTGAGCTAAAGTAAGGTACACATAATTAGTCATCCTTGAGCTGAGATGGCGCAGTGGATTCAGTCAATTGTTTATGAAGGAGAGGAACTGTGATGTGGAGATCAGCTTCGGGCAGTAGCCCACAGAAGAGAAGAAGAGGAAACGTCACATGGCTTCATCACCTAAATAGTGATAATTAGTACTCAATTAACCTAACTAGTTAATATCAGAGGAAAAGCTTGGCGGTTCAATAATTTGGTAACTCCTCACCCGCAATTTACTGAGTGATAGTTATTAACAATAATACACGGTGCAAATAGGCCAGGTGGAGGATGTTACACTATGGTATTGATTTAATAAGAATGCATTTGTAAGATCTGGTGCCTGGGGCAACAACTCGCTCTTGGACAGATGGTAGCCCATATTGTGGTCACTTTAGGGCTAAGTATACACATAGGGAATAAAAACTGTTAACATCAATCAGTTCATACATGCATTTAAGAACAACACAATGCAAATATAATATGCTGTTGGTGAATGAGAATGCATGGCAATTACATGTGATTATATTTTATTTAATGAGCTGAGATAAGAAGAACACTGAGTTAAATTTGTTTAGTGAGCTAGAAATTAATACTAGAGACACACAATTAGCACCTTGGCAAGTAAGGGTGGTTTCTCATGATCTGGCTTTGGTGTAATGCTGGTGAATTGGTTGCTATCTGGAATGCCTTCTTGGGGAATGGTTTTGGTTTTTTCTATAGTGAAATTGGCGAACTACCAATGTTCATTTGTTTTGTTGGAATGTGGGTCACTATCAGCAATGGTAAATCTTTGCAACCTTTGGTCTGTACTATGTGTTACCCAGTGCTGCTCGAGCTGTTAGACGTGCCCTGCGATTCTACATGGTTACCCTGACGTGATTCAGAACTGTTCTTGGTGTTTTCTTACTGTATTTGGTTTCATTCTTTCCATTGGGTGTGAGTCAGCTGGGATGGATTTCCCCTGACCTCGATTTACTTCACAACCTATCAATGCACAACTTTACCTTGCACATAATTCTACACTTTCAATTCTGTGATCCAAATCCATTACTGAGCCTTGATTGTTCTTACCCATTCTTAGTGCCATATTGGCGTTGTCTCGTTATTCTAGTAATTGGAATGATTGCCATACCTATGCCTCACTACTGTCTGTCAGTTGCTTTTTGTTTCTCCTATAAAGTTGGGTGTTTCTCCCACATTGTTGGAATTATTTTTGGAACCTTTTTTCATATTTTACTTTTACTTACTCTTGTTCTTATGGATATGGATTTTTCTATTTCTCGTAATGGGACCCCCTCTTGGGACATCACCTATGTGAGCATTGGCAGCCTGGACGCTGCCCCTTGCACTGTTGGATTTGATTCTGCTGTTGTTTTAGCTACACCTACTCCCACCAAACCTGTTTCTGCTATGTCTACACCCTCCGAAGTTTTTCAGCAAGAGATCCCCACTTCTGCTACCTCGTCAAACCCATTTATTTCGTATATCCCATTGTCACCTCCTCCAGAGTTACCAACNGGCAGTAGCCCACAGAAGAGCAGAAGAGGAAACGTCACAAGGCTTCATCACCTAAATAGTGATAATTAGTACTCAATTAACCTAACTAGTTAATATCAGAGGAAAAGCTTGGCGGTTCAATAATTTGGTAACTCCTCAACTTCTGCTACCTCGTCAAACCCATTTATTTCGTATATCCCATTGTCACCTCCTCCAGAGTTACCAACAACCGAAGTTGAACAGCTTAGAGAAGCCCTTTCTGAGCAGATTTCCCAGTGCTGCTCCTGTGAAGCCTGACTTGATGCCTTGCAGGCAGAGCTATGACAACAAGCCACTGCAGCTTGGCAGAGTGAGAGACACTTGCCCATTCGATTTCTGCATTAGAGAGGCAAGTTCAAGAACCTACCTTGCATTCTCCACCGATTTTGCTAGGAGAACCTGAGTACACAACTCGTGCCTTCTTGGATAATGCTCTGATTGCTCTCTCTGAAAGATTTTCAAATATTATATCACAAACATTTTCTGCTCACTTTTCTTGTGCTCTGATAGCATCTACTACGACTCCAGTGACGCTGCCATTTGTTACCCCTGTTACCTCTTTTACAGTTGGAAGCCCTATATTCACCCAGTCAGCTCTCACACAAGTTTCAACATTAACCACCATAGCTATGCAAGGACCTTGTACCCTGAGTGCACCTGTCAGTGTCACAGTTACTCCAACTGCTATGATCACTTCACCTCCTCCCCTGAGTAACCCTATCAGGTCTGCAACAACTTATTGGCCATGCTTTACCCAGGTGACCTTATCCACAGAAGCATCTGGAAGTGAATCAGCAAACCTTTTCAATCAACACTCCATGTTGCCCAAATTTACTGGAAAAATTGACGAGATCTCACAGTCATTTGAAGAGTGGCTCTTCCTCTTTGAGCTCACTATGAAACAATATAAAGCTACCCAGGATGCCACTACAGCTCAATTCCCCATGTACCTCCAAGGCCTCATGTACAATCAGTACATGATGTTGGACAGAGAGGTCAAAACAAATTATCAACTACTCATCCGTCATTTTGAGGACCATTGCAAGGCACTGCATATAAAAAAGCAATATAAGACACTCTCATGTGATCTCTCCTTCAAAAGGGGAGATGATGTCAGGACCTATATCATACAGGTCAACAGACTATTTTGCCTTAGCAAGCTGACACCAGAATACTCATGATATTATCTCTTTTCATATATCTGTCAAGGGTTCCCCTCAACAATTCAGTGTGATCTGGAGGACGACTTGAACTCCATCATCAAAAAGGCAATCAGCATAGTCTACATGTTTCAAAATACAACTTGCATTGAAAAAGATGCTGGAGATCTAAGGACAGGTCAGATGGCCCCCAAACTGCTGACCTCCTAAAGTTCTGCTGTAGTACAGAAGAAACTTGATAATAAAGTAATGCACTGCAGACAATTAGGTCATGTTCAGACTCAGAGTGGTGCAGTTATTAGTTTAGTGGCTGATGGAGATGGTTTCATTATTGAAGAGCCCCAGTTGAGTCCGTCAGTCATTTAAATTAGATGGAGCACCACCTCCTGAAAACCATGCACATGATGTCCTGGTAATCACCTCATCATTGCATACCAATATCATCCCTGCAGATGTGAACGGACTTTTAATTAATGTTACAATTGATATGGGAGCCTCTGCCTCCATAATAAGCAACACCTGTTGCAACAAGCTTTGCTTGGAGAGAGAGAGAGTCTATTGCATCTACAGCACACTTGCTTGGATGCTTCAGGAAATACTATCTCATTGAAAGGTCAGGTAAATAACCTCAAACTATAAATTCACCAGGAGTATTTCTGAGTGGATCTTATTGTTATAGACACTTGTGATCAGCCCTTGCAGTATGATATCATCCTCAGCAATGATTTTCTAGAAAAGAACGCCTGTGTAATAGACTATGGAAATAATACTATCTCAATCTGCAAAAGCAAGCCTCAGGAGGAGCTTACTGCAATCTGTAACCAAGAAATTTTGCTAATGCTATCTGAAAGTATTGTTGTGGAACCCTGGCACTGGCAACACATTACTGTCATTACTAACTCTCCTTAGAAGGGCAACATTATGATCTCTAGACAAAGTGGGAAACCCCTTCCAGGCATACACTTTTCCACAGACTTCTGCCATGTCTCCTGTGACAGGACTTGTATCACTGTGCTCAACAGTTCTGCTCATCTGATCCTAATGGATCCAACCAAGATCTCTATTGTTGTGACTCTAGTCCAACTTGAAATGAAAGCAACTGATTGTCTGCCTGTTCTCACTGTGATTCATGATTTGAATGAACCCAGCAATCCAGTGAGGATCCCAGTGGTCAATGAAAAAACTCACGGACATCTGAGTCCCCAAGAACGTGATTTGCTCTCTGCTCTCTTGTGCCAGCACCATGACATGTTAAACTATGGCTCAATTAGAGTTGGTAAGGACGTGTGGGAACAACACACAATTACAACTAAAAGTGATTGCCCCATTTGGTTGCCAGTTTGGAGAGTGCCAGAAAACCTATGTGCAGAGTATGGGAAAAGCTCACAAAGGAACAAGTACANATCTTGTAGGGAACTTGAGATGCTTGAGGCTTCCATGAATACCTGTAAAAGGGTTTTTTGTGGAGTCTCCTTATGGCAAAAGCTCACAAAGGAACAAGTACATGGACTTATGCCTTTCCAACAAGTGCACACTATAATAGCACGTAAGTGCTTACTCTTTGTAAGCTGGATGCTGGCACACAGAGAAAGCATAAATAGTGGCAAGTTCCTAGAGCTTAGTATGACAAAAGCATCAATTGTTCCTGAAGGAAATGGCCACGTTGTCAGTGCACGCAAGAGTCAGTGTTGGGAGAAACGGCTTGTACTTGATGTGCAGTGGTTAATGGGTGTTACTCTGCTCGAGTCTCAACTTTTTTCCACTTTGACCACATCGTGCACTCATTCAAGAAANCACCGCCTCCTGAAAACCATGCGCATGATGTCCTGGTAATCACCTTGTTATTGCGTACCAATGTCATCCCTGCAGATGTGAACGGACTCTTAATTAATGTCACAATTGATACAGAAGCCTCTGCATCCATAATAAGTGACACCTGTTGCAACAAGCTTTGCTTGGAGAGAGAGAGTCTATTGCTGTCTACAGCACACTTGCTGGATGCTTCAGGAAATACTATCTTGTTGAAAGGTCAGGTAAATAATCTCGAACTACGAATTCGCCAGGAGTGTTTCCAAGTGGATCTCATTGCTATAGACACTTGTGATTGGCCCTTGCCATACAATATCATCCTCAGCAACGATTTTCTCAAAAAGAACGCCTGCGTTATAAACTATGGAAATAATACTATCTCAATCCGCAAAAGCAAGCCTCAGGAGGAGCTTACTGCAATCTGTAACCAAGAAATTTTGCTAACACTATCTGAAAGTATTGTTGTGGAACCCTGGCACTGGCAATGAGTTGCTGTCATTACTAACTCTCCTTATGAGGGCAACATTATGATCTCTGGACAAAAGAGGGAAACGCCTTCTGGGCATACACTTTTCCCCGGACCTCTGCCATGTTTCCCATGGCAGGACTTGTATCACTGTACTTAACAGTTCCACTCGTCTGATCTGAATGGATCCAACAAAGATCTCTATTGTCATGACTCTGGTCCTACTTGTCTGCCTGTTCTCACTGCAATTCATGATCTGAGTGAACCCAGCAATCCAGTGCAGATCCCAGTGGTCAATGAAAAAACTCACGGACACCTGAGTCCCCAAGAACGCGATTCACTCTCTGCTCTCTTGCACCAGCACCATGACATCTTTAACTATGGCTCAATTAGCATTGGTAAGGCCGTCGGGGAACAACATGCAATTACAATTAAAAGTGATCACCCCATTCAGTTGCCAGTTTGGAGAGTGCCAGAAAACCTATGTGCAGAGTACACATGGATACTCAGCAATCTGATAGAGAGTGGTATCATTCAAAGCAGCAACAGCCCTATGCAGCACCGACAGTGTTTATTTGGCAAGGCAAGAAGTACCATCTTTGTATTGATTTTAGAAAGCTAAACGACATCACCATCAAGAATGCATATCCTTTACTTCGCATCTAAGATCTCTTATATGATGCCAGCCAATACAGTTTGTTCTCATGCCTAGATCTCTGAAAGGCCTATTGGCAGGTACCCATGAAGCCTGCCGACATCCTGAAAACTGCCTTCATAATGCCATATGGCATTTTCAAATGGAAATACATGGCCTTCAGGCACTGTAATGCTCTGGCCACTTTTCAGTGCTATGTCACGCACTTGTTGCAGAATGGGGCCAACATCCTTGAACCAGGGATCACAGCATACATGGACAATATCCTTGTTGCTGGACACACATTTACCAATCATCTAGATAAATTGGGTTGCACTCTCAAGATCCTGTACGACTCTGGTCTCTGGGTCAACAGCAATAAGTGTTCTCTTATTTCGCCACACATTACCTTCTTAGGAAGGGTAATCGAACCTGGAAGAATTTCAATAAAGAATGACGCGAAAGACCATCTTGACCACATCAAGACTATATGCTCTCGCAACAATGTCCAATGCTTAATGGGCTTTCTAAACTACTATGGCTCATTTATTCCTGAGCTGGCTAACCAAACTAAGCATATTTCTAACTTACTCCAGAAAAACACCAAGTTCCATTGGACCTGGGCTGAGCAAGACAAGCTGGACTCTGTGAAGTTAGAACTGAAGTGGATCCCAAGTCTAAATACACCTAACTACACCAAAGAGTTTTTAGTTGAATGTGATGCAAGCTCTGTTGCCATCAGTGGCATTTTAAGTCAAATCATCAGTGGTCAAGAAAGCCCTGTTCAGTACTTCAGCCAGAAGCTCTGAAGTGCTGAGTTAAACTATGGGGCCACTAAATCTGAGATGCTAGCACTTGTCGAGAGCTTGAAGAAATTTTGCTTCTTCATCCTAGGTCGCCAGTTTACTGTATGCACTGATAACTCCATGCTAGCATGGCTTAAGAAGTTTTCCAGGGACAAATCGAACATCATCGCCTGGTGGATCAAATATCTGAATGACTTTACCTTTATGATCACCCACCATCCAGGGAGACTCCATCTTAACACGGACTACTTCACTGCCCTCCCCAGCTATGAGCAAGATCTCAGGAAGCCATCTGGTGAGAAGACTCCATTTGGGTTTATCCTGGCCTGTGAGAACAAGCTCCTTCCCAAAATCAATGCTGATTGGAATGGGAAAGCAATCCTCCCCATCCTTGTGAAGGAAGAAATCTCAGAGAAGGAAATTGCTGTCCATCAGCAGCACAATAAGATCCTGTCAGAAATCAGTGCAAAAGTGAATAATCCAAATCACACTTTAAGCTATGCTTCCAAGAGGTACTTCCAGCACTATAATTGGAAGGTTCCTGAAGCTGGGCTCCTGTATGTCCATAGTTGAAACAACCGGCTGGCGATTCCCAAGTATTTCAGGAGGGATCTCGTCCAGAAAATCCATGAGCAAGGTCATCTGGGAATCATCCAGACCAAGAGAACTTTCAAGGCTCGCTACATAACCATCAGAGTATGAGCTGCCATCCAAGACGTGATTGACAAATGCGAAGCTTGCCTGCTTCAGGGAGCCGGACACTTCCTGGAGCAAAGAGCCAAGCTCCACAGTCGGGTCGCCAAACGAACCAACGAAGTAGTCCATATGGACTTAGAAAAATTATCGAGAGATGACAAAGGCTTTCAGTATCTTCTGGTCCTGATTGACCATTTCACCAAGTACATGAGGCTCATCCCGCTCGATAGTACTACAGCCAAAGTCATCAGAGAAAAAGTCGTGAAGGAGTAAATTTTTAAGTTCGGACCTATGGAGAGGTTAGTCTCTGATCCCAGTCCTCAATTCGAAAACAACCTGATTGCCACCCTCATGTGAGAGGTAGAGATTGTACATGATTTCACTACTACATATCACCCACAGTCGAATGGTGTTGTTGAGCGATTAAATTGCACCATCATTAAGCTAATAAGGGTAGCTCTGGCCCAGGCCGCCAGTCGGCATTGGAAGCAAGTAATAGAGGCGGTAGAGTTTTTCTACAATACAGCTGCCAAAGAAGAAACTTTAACAAAAAATTGTATGGTGAACTGCACAAGCAGGGAGATTCTGTTTTCACGTATTTCCCTCGTCAGATTACCAATGCCAATCAAGTGTAGAAACTTTACACCAATTGGCAAGGACCTTTTGTGATCTCGAAAGTAGTAGACCACCACTGGTACTTACTAAATAATGGTAAAGTCGCCCACTTCCAGTGACTTAGGCGAACTATTAAGGATATAAATAATGCAGTCATCAACAATAATAACAAGTTTTCCCCCGTCGATGACGGCGTAAATGAAATTGAGTATTATAACAACCTCACTGAGTGCGAGGAGGATGACCTTACACAGGTTGAGTATGATAGTAACCTTGGTAATAGTAGCAACACTATAGCTACTCGTATTTTGCCTCAGAGAAAGGCTAGACAGCAGAGATATCTAGATCATTTAAATACCCAGGATTGGGACCTTAACCTTATATATTTGTTTAGTAACCATGAAATGATCAGAGAACAACCCACCAACCAGACGCCATGTCCGAAGATGGATGAATCCACAAGACGAAAACCAGCAGAGCAGCTACACTGAGATGAACAGACAAGAGCACCTCACGTAAATGAGAGCACCTAGCAGAGGACTCCAGCAGTAGCAGCCGCCACTATGAGAGGAGACAACTCTCCCCTCGGGAGCGCGATTCCCCGCGACTAAGCACGGAGACAACTCTCTGTGCGGGACTCCGAGGAGACTAGAGTGTCCTTTGCTCACATCAGTAATCTAACCCCGTCCCGAATTGACTCAAAACCCCCTCTTAGTCCCGGTCCTCCTCCCGTGATTCAACCAGTGTTAGATCCAGAAAAGCAGAGGAGAGGAAAGCAAAGACGTCAAAGGTTGTAGAAGAGATTTTACATCCGTATTTTATCACTACGCAAAAAGTATATACAGGGTCAGGCAAATTAATTGAATCACCGTATAGAATTTATATAATGTATGCATATGTTAATTATAAGCCAATCACATTAGACCAATGACATGATTTTATCTCATACTGCATAATATGTTAATTATAAGCCAATCACATTAGACCAATGACATGATTTTATCTCATACGTTTGCTTATTCGTCTGTTTTTCTCTATAGTAATCTGTTATGGATACTCCACTAAACATCAGACGGCTTGTTATTCTAAACCACAGAAATGGTCATAGCCAGCGCCAAATTGCTTCCATGTTGTCCATATCGCAACCAACAGTTAACCGCATCATTCGCCAGCATAATATGATACAATCTTTATCCCCACAACGGACTGGCAGGTGTGGTCGTCGAAGATCTCTCACACAACACACTGAACGACTCATTCGAAGAATTGTGGTGGCAAATCCAACTCTATCAGCCAGGCAGGTACAGCATTCTGCGGGTGGAGAAGCTGCTAATGTGGACGTCAGTACCATTAGAAGGTCCCTGAGGCGTTCAGGGCTAGTAGCCTATCGACCAGTGCCTTCGCCTAATCTAACAGCACCAAGGATGCATCAGCGGTTACAGTGGGCACGGGAGCACATTAACTGGAAAGCAGCACAGTGGCGAAGGATAGTCTTCAGTGATGAAACTACCATTGAAATAGGAACTGCGCGACCCCTGTTTGTTCGCAGAGGACGTGGTGAAGCGATCAGATCACAACACACAGTTCAGCGGCGCTCCTTTGTAACCAAGATCATGTTTTGGGGGTGCATTACAGCCGACGGCCCTGGTCCACTTGTTCCTCTCGAAGGCACAATGACTGCTGCGAAGTACCTGGAGGTTTTACAGAATAATCTGCTCCCACTATTTGCTCAGCAGATTCCTGTCTACACCCATTTCCAACAGGATAATGCTCCCTCGCACAAGGCTCATGCTGTTCTGGCTTTCTTTGAAAGAAACAACATTGCTCTGCTCTGCTGGCCTCCATACTCCCCTGATGCCAACTGCATCGAGAATGTGTGGGATATGCTGAAGAGAAAAGTGCAACAGAGGCCACATAATACACGAGAACAAGTAATTGCCGCAGCTCAGGATGTTTGGCGCACAGATTTGCAGCTCCACAGGATGATTGATGAAGTCATTAACTCAATGCCTCGACGAGTTGCAGCTCTGCGGGCTGCCCGTGGTGGTTATACTGGCTACTAAAGTGATTTACTGATAAAGCCAAAATATATGTGTTTTTGATGTTTTGTTCACTGTTAAATGCAAAAAACCTAGATTCTATACGGTGATTCAATTAATTTGCCTGACCCTGTATATATATAATATATAGTTACATTTTTTAAAGAAAGATAGGTTAAAATATACAAAATTAAAAGTACATTTTCAACGATATGTAGGAGTAGGGAGAAGAACGCGACGGACAGTTACTGCTTTGGAATAGGAATATTGAAATGCAAATATCAAAACACTAATTATTAAAAATATAAAATTTTATGCCTAATAATAATAAGCAATATATTTGCTAAAACGTTACAAATACAATATAATACAAACAAATCTAAAGCTACAAAATAATAGACACAATACATAATAATAATAAAAATCAATAATTGTGTGACTGTTTGTGTAGGTGTTCAATATTGTGAGTATGTCTGGAATGTGTGAAGTGTGTTCCTGTCTCCTGTGTGCATTGTTTTGCTAGCAGTGATTTCTGAAGTTTTTTCTAAACGTTTTCACATTATTTTCTACTCATAGTCTAAATTATTCCACAATTTTATTGATATGTGATGAAAGCCATTAGAATTTTTATCTAAACAAAGAAATTTTTATGATCGCTCATTTAATTTAATATAGTCATTAAGGAAAAGGAGAGATGTTAGACGAGATGTGAATTTATATAAAATGGAGTTTTTATACACCAAATAAATGTCTTTGATAGAAGCATACGATATTGAGAATTTAGATCAGTTAAAAGAAACGAACAATATTGAAAATGAAACAAGTAGAATGCAGGTATCAGTTGTTTATGATAATTGCTTGATATTATATTGCGTAAATTATAAAGATATAGAATGCCTGCAGTTATTTTTTGAATCTTAAGTACGGATTTTTCAAACTTTAACTCGTTATCTATCTTAACTCCTAAATAGTTGACTGATTAACTTTGCTTTATTGACTCTTTATTTATCTTTAGTTCTATATCACTTACTAGATTTCTTTGTGTCTTCGGTGAAAAAATTATAAATTGAGTTTTTTTCAATATTTAGTTATAATTGATTACACCGTCAACAAATTCGAACGTTTTCTTTGAGGCAAGACAACTAAGATAATTTTCTAGGTAAATTTGTTGTGCTGGTTTCAAAAATTCATTTAAACAACCGGTTGATGGCTAGTAAATGAGATGGCTATTTAAATATTATTAACACAAATTGTACAATAATATCACAAAAATAGTATTTAGAAACGTTTAGCGTAACTTTTTCTTTTGTAGGTAGCATCCGGTTTATCTCTGATTAAGTTCCAACAGTAATCTCCCATCATATTGGTGCTCCACAACCCGTGGTATCGTTCTTCCATGCATTTAATATCCTTCCCCGTCTGATACGGCACCAAAATTGTCCGGAAAGAATTCAAATGGTGGTGTAAGAAATGTATTTTTAAACTCATTCAATAATTTTTCAACAACGTCCACACAATGACTTGACTTCACATTTCCAAGGAAAAATCGGTGGTATTTTTAAAAACAGTCCACGCTCGTCCTTCAACAGTAGTAAGTTTACATTCTCTATCCAGCGTAACATTATTTATTTCTGGTTCAACGAATATACCGTCTTTCAATTTTGCGGAGCTAATGTAAGGAAATTTCTCACAGAGATGCAGAAAACCATCGCTATAGTCTTCACAAAATCCTTCATCAAACCCAACTTGATATGGAGTGGCGGCAAGAGTATTTTCTTAGGATTTAGTAATTGAATTTGGGAAACACTTGATGTTCCAGGAATTGACGCATTTCCCAATCACTTTTTACATACTGCTCCCTACATTACGCTATCCCAAAGGCATATAAAAGAACACTATTGTGTAAAGTCCTTCTGCAATCCTATGAGCATTTCAACCACCTTAAGATCAGCACAAATTAACCATTGATGTATGCTATAGTCAACAGCATTTAAGAGCCTACTGAGGTCCCCATGATTTATCTTGATCTCCGAGAACACACCTGAAATAAAAATTGTCCCGAGAGACAATGTTGTTCTTCTTCATTGATTTACCACTGTATAAAGACCACATAGAAAACAAAATGAATCTACAGAATTTTTGCAATTTCGAGGCATGGAATAACTAAAAGAAATTAGTTCAAAATACCAAACAATTTACATAAGTACTACAATATGTATCTAGCAAAATAATTACCTTTATTAACACTATTATTAACACTAACCTAACCCTAATTAAGTTGTCAGAGTACCAATTCTAAAATACATATATCCCATTTGTACAATTTATTACTAAAATCGAAATGCAGACTTCTGCTGAACTACAAGTAGTAAATCATTCCTATTGCAGATTTGCATTACACATTAATGCACCTACTAAATACACATTTCAAACTATTTGCCCCAGAAATCATATTGACCAGTGATTTGCAAAATAATTGTTTTATTTTTCTACCTCTGTTTGGAGGTTTTTTGTAGCATTCAAAGCACTTTTTTACGTTCTTATTAGGCATGTGTCGTCGTCATATTGGTAAATGTCGCTGTGTTTAAGACGTTTAATTATATCATTTACATAATTTACAAATAAACTAGTGCCAAGAGCAGTACATTGGGGGCACCCACGGTTAGTCGTAACATAGTTTGATTTCTTACTGTTTAGTATTACACGCTGTTGTCTGTTTTCTAGGAAGTTCATGATTAAATTAATTGAGTTATCACCAAAATTCGTATGGTGCAAAATATCAAAATTCATGGAATTGAATGCCTTACTTAAATGTAATAATGCGACAACACTGCATTTATTATGAGATAGATTAGACTTTATTTGTTGACTAATAAATAAAATTGGGTCTTGGGTGTTATGGCCAATGCGAAACCCAAATTGTTTATGCGATAGGATGTTTTCAGATTTTAGGAATGCGTTTATTTGAATATACAATAGTTTTTCAAAGAGTTTGCTGAAAGGATGTGTAATACAAATTGGTCTATAATTTTTTGCTTTTAAATTGTCAGCTTTTTATATATAAGAGTTATATCTGATTTTTTAGTATGTCTGGAAATTCACAATCAATAATGCATTGATTAAATGCTATTAGTAATTGTTCTCCAAAAATATAAAAAATGTTTAATAATAAAAAATGGGAGATTATAAGAAGCGGTTGATTTGTTGGTATCAAGTTTTTTAATAATGTTTTCTAATTCATTGATTGTAGCAAGTCTAAAGGAAAATTGTTTTGATTGTTTGAGATTACCAGGATTTTTTTTCTTATAAGGTGGGAAATTAACATTTTCAAGTTCTTTGAATGTTGAAATTAAAAGATTTAGTATTTGGGTTTTGCCGGTTACAGCAGTATTATCGATGTTTAATCCATTTATTTCGGATGAAAGATCTTTATATTTTCCAATAAATTCATGGACGTATCGCCATTTTTCTCGAGTAGAATATAATTGATTAAAGAATTTTTGCCTAGCTTTAGTTAATTTTTTTGTCCCTAATTACTTTCTTTGATTTTTCGTAATTAGTCCAATTAGTCTTTGTCGGCTAGGATTTCGCAAGGTCAAATAATTCTCGTTTAATTGATACTAGTTCATGCACTTAATTATCGTCGGTGTTTGAAAAAGGAAATTTAATTGCTTTACTCTTAACCCTTCGCTCCTTAACCCATTTATGCCGAAGGAAAAAATTTTTTTTAGTTCGCCACCAACACTTTTATATATTAATATACAAGTCTAGAGCTTATAAAAAATGTTTTTATTTTACTGATATTATGTTTGTATGAAGTTATAGCCAAAAATAGAATGTTGCAAAAACGCAACTGTCGGCATCCTAGGTTACGCATAAATTTTTCTGCAAGTGCATACATGTAGAGGCATGTTTTTGTTGCAAAAATGCAACGAACGGCATAAACGGGCTAACTGGTGAAACAATGTTGAATGCCTTGTAGAAGATTCCTTTTGCAATGTAATTAATCGTTTGAGGTCCAGAATTTAATTTGTAAATATAGTTAAATGGGGTGTTTTAGGACATTTATGATATTAAATTGCTTGCTTTTAGTAATTTTGTTACTAATATATGTACGTAGTGCATGATCAATAAATGATTCAAACAATAAGGATTTGAAAGAAACGTCAGAATTAGTAAAAAAGTAATAACTTACATTGTTCGTGCGAGTTAGACAAACTGTATTTACACAAAGAAGATTACAAGAAGAAGACATTTCATTAATAGAAGTTCGTTCATAAGAGATAGTTATTATTAGGGCATCCAAAAGTCATAAAAGATATTTTTTTCGGTAGTTATATTTTGCAGGAATTATTCAAATTTAGCCTTTTCGGAGGTATAGTCACCTTATATCAAAACACATTAAGTCATATAAAGTCATATTTAATCTCATTTTTAAAATTTGGTCATATTTTAAGTTTGTAGGTCATACAACTAATATTTTGCAGCAAAATTGAGACAATTTTTAAACGTGCCCATCAAAAGTAGGCTTTTTATATTTAATTTAATGTGTTTAATCAATCAATCAATCCAATAAATTGATTTGTTTCATTGTGGTTCGTTTCTTTCTTTGTGTTTATTTAATGCGTTTGTTCAAATTGCTACTCCAACGTGTTCCGCTCAGGCTAAATTGGCATTAATTACTTGAGTGACAACCTCTGATTCTGCCTAGAACATTATTTCGCCTAATTAACTGGAATGTTCCTTAAATCATTTACCTAATAGCTTTCTTTATTTTTAGTCTTTATTGAAATGGGTAAAGTAAAATTATCTGATTCATCTAAGATAAATGAAATCATTGCATCGTTTCCTTGTGAGTTTAATCATACACTATCAAATTTTCTACATTGTACACTTTGCAACGTGATTGTAAAACATGTGGATCAGCACCGCAACACTGAAAAACATAAAAAGAAATTAGCCGAGCAGCAGCAATCGATATCACATCAAGGGTTTATATCATTTCCCAATCAAAATGTTGCAGATAACGTTGTTCGGGCGTTTCTTTCAGCCAATATTCCGTTGTATAATCTACACAACATAGAACTACAGGCGATATTTACAAACATTGGACATCCACTTCCAAGTCAGTCCACATGTTTTAATCGTATTGACTCTATTGCAACTAAATAACGTGAAAGTATTAAGTCGTAAATTTTCATCAAAAGAAATTCTTCTTTGTTGTCGATGAAAGTGAAGTGAGTGGCAAAAGTTTTCTACATTTAATTGTTGGCGATATTGAGAATCCTGAAACAACGAATATGCTTACTTGCAAGCGCTTAAACGAAACGGTAAACAGACAAACTATTGTTTTTGCTATCGACGATACCATAAAATTTCTCGAAGCAGACAGTGACCAGCTTTGCTTGCTTCTCACAGATGCCGCACCTTACATGATGGAACTTTATCCACTATTGTTTCACGGCTTTTGTTTGGCGCATCTGCTACATAATTACGCAATGCATATACGATACACATTTGAGAAAACTGATATTCTTATTATTCGTGTAAAGGCAGCTATCGTTAAAAACAAGATGCGTCGTGTTATGTTCGATGGATGTGGAGCTTCGTCTGCGATGGGCCAGCTGGGTTAAAGCAGTGTTGTATGAGTCAAAAGAATTTGTTAATGTCCATGAGGTTGTAAATAGCCTCACTGATAGGGGCATTCTTGTTTCCCGACCCAAAGAAGCAGTCGTTAAAGTGGGAATAATCAAAAAATTAATTTCGATAAGGCAACATGTATAGCTGATCTATTTCAAATAATTGACACAACACATTCAAATGTTGAAAACGCATTTACGGCTGTCTCCTCGTTTCAATTCAAAAAAGACTTGCTATGAATGGTTTTATGGATATAATGGAAGCCCCGAATTGTATGCCAAATTGCGACAATGCCAGGCCAAGAGGGCATCAGTTGAGCACAGGTTCTCAATGTTAAAGAAACTTTTAGCAGACGACAGAAACGTCAATACATCAAATATTTGGAAGTATATGCTGTGTGACTATAATTTGCAAAAATAACTTTGAGAGGTCATATTTCTAAAAATAAGGTCATATTTTGTCATAAAAATTATTCTGGAATTTTAAAGTCATATCTATGGATGCCCTAGTATTATAATTATTACATAGTTAAGATATTTCGTGGACATTATAATTTAGATATTCAACTAGATAATTTTTATTTGCATTATAAGGAGGAAGAATTTTTTAGGCTGAAAAAAACAATTTTAGGTCAAAATATGCTTGAATTAGGGCAAATGTAAACGAAGTTTACAAATGATCAGAATTATATTTAAAAGTCATTAGTTTGTGAAGCGAGCGTTTCACCGAATTTGGTCGGCTCGCTAAAACAAAATGCACAACCGAAAAAAACTCGCTCAATCTCAACTGATGTGCAAGGTGCAAACGCAAAAATACCAATATTCTCAGGTTGAGAAATATTTTCGCCTCTTGCAAACCAGTTTCAATTTAGTCCATTAACTTTTCAAAACTGGAATGAACTTGTTTCCTTGCTTCCGTTGCGGTGAAATTCATTGCCTCGGACTCCAGAATAATCTGGATCAAAAATTTATGCGCAGCCACGAATCCAGTTTTCATTGTTCATATCAACAACAGCTTTCTGTGCAGCAGTACTTTCAGAAACGGGGAAATTTCCCGAAAATTGCTGCAGATCAACCCAGTTGTCAGAAATGTACACAACACTCGCAACCAGGTACCCCCACCGCGTTAACACCGGAATGGGGAAGGGCCCCCGTTACCTTTAAATGTTGTCAATTCACGTGTTCAGCGAGGACATTTTTCAAACACCTTTTTTTACATGCTTGATAACAACGTTGACACCCACTTGAGTTTCAACTATTTTTGTGCAAAGTCTGTTGATCATGTGCGTGTAGCAAGATACATGTATCATGTTCCTGTACATGCTTTGTAACGCCCTTGCAGCAGATGATTTGTAACTTCTATTGTCAGTAATGAGCAGCCTTAACTTTCCAAATTCACTAACCAAACGTCCACAACAACTTCTTGAAAGAGAAATTGATGAGGTCCAGTTTCCCCTTGGGAAATTTTGATTAAATACAGAGAAAGAGTCATTTCAGTGTCCAATATTCCAAGAAAGACGGCATAATATTTTCAATCGTTGTAAGTTGCTTCATCAAAATGGCATAAAAATCCTTACCATTCCCTTTTTCTTTTATGGATTTCCAATCAATATACGACGTATAAAGTAATGACTCACTGAGCAAAACTCGTTGGAAACCTTGATCAAGAAATTGTCGCAATTCGGAATGTTTATCAAGAGCTGAGGCGGGTAATCCGGCTCCTATCCAAACCCTAGCAAAGTCACGATTGACGTTTCATGCTTCTTTCCAGCAATATGGTGAGACACATGGTTAGTTTTCTTGCAGTCAAATGACGATCCGCAATGCCTGCACATCATTTTGAAGCTGTCTCCCATTCTTTTCAGAATTTTAAAAAATGAATACTTCGCAATTTCAGAGCGTAATGTAGAGAAATTGCCATTTTGATCTAAAAATACAGCCTAGCTGTAGTAAATCACAAATGTGAAGTGTATTTACTTTCTTCTGTCCCTAGCCCTTGATTGGAATTTACACGTTTCGCTGCACACAAACAGAGGAAATTAGGCAGCACAACAACCTCTTTAGACATTTTAGGCAGACTTAGGCTCAGCCTGAATAAAATCTTCCTGATTATAAGTTACGTTTATAAAATGATTGGGAAAAATATCTCTATTGATTTTACTTCTATCCTGAGCGATTAAAATATTTCATAATTAACTTCATATACAGATTTACAGACTGGTTTTAGAGATTTTGGCACAATTATAATTAGTCTACCATCTTACCGAAAACAAGTTAGGGTCGATATCAGGCTTAAGCCAAGTTTCTGTAATTATGAATATTGCAATTTTTCCAATTTTTGTAATCAATTTTAAGAAATCGTTTCTGTTTGCATATATATATATCGCTATTATTTAAAAGAAATAAAAAAAGATGGAACAAAGATCGAGCAAGGTTGCTTATTTCAGTCACTGACAATTTATTACAAAGAGAAGCAACAAATTTTAAGGCTATTTCAGGGTATCACACAAAATTATTCACATTCAAATCATAAATAAGTCTATAAAAAGTACATTTTTGGAAGTAAATATTTTTCGATAAAATTTACAAAAGATAAGATATATGTGCAAAAGTTACAAAGAGCGAGATATTTATGCAAGTGTGAACATATATATATATATATATATATATATTGTGCTTTCTGTGTTATGTTTGGATGTGAACATGTATATAGTAAAGCAAAATATACAAAATATATAACTAAATAATACATAAGAAAATTTGCAGCTTTTATTGATTTTGTCATTCTAGAGATGAAGAGATGGGTTAAGAGAAAACATCGACGTGAAGAGGAGTTTTTGACACAGGCTAGCAGTGATTTAGCTGAAACACGGCTAGAATTTGAGACGAATCTGTTGAATTAATGATATTTTTTTTGAAGGTTTGGACATCAGCGGAATGTATGACATTTATTAGACCAGCGTTGAGAATGACAGGTTTGACGTGAACTTTTGGGTATTGTGAGATTGCCGAGAATTGAGACCAGGATAAGAATGGATTGACGTGGTTTGGCTTGGTAAAAGATTATGCAAGCGGATAATTCGAAAAATGCTTAGTGAATCTGTGACAGGTTTGACAGCTTTTGCTAGACTGCGTGGGAATTTCGGTTAGATATCTTTCTCAGAGACTAGGTGGATTGGTGAAGGAGACATAACTATGCACAGATGGAGACCTGAATGTTTACGCTAAACAGGATGCATTAATAGAACAATCAGATTTCGTAGTAGATCATTAAGAGTTAGGAGGAAATTAGCTGTAGCACAAAGCACGATTACAAAACGAGTGAAGGGTGTGATGTTTCTTGAGACAACAAATAGAGAATGTGACAATACCACCAGAGCGAGTAAAGTGGGAATTCGAGAATATTTTAAAATGAAATGGATCAAGGTCCAGATTGCGACTCTAAACGATCAACAAAGAGGAAAGCACAGACATGAAAGTGAAATGACAACGGGAGAGTGGAGAAATTGAACAGGGTATTTTTGTATGGTAAGGGAGAGATCCATTTGAAAACACGTTTCTGAAACAGTTCCATGGAGTAGAATAAGGGATGAGATGGCCACAAAGGCCACAAACAGGGAAAACCATAGAGAAGAATAGCACAAGAAATGTATTTAAAAAACGAGAACTTCAAAGCAGAAAAGGTATTGAAGGGAAAATTACGAAATAGAACAAAGAGTGCGGAATTAACTTTACGGAGGCGCAACTAGGTGTCCAGTCCAGCAAGTTGAACTCCAAAATGAGAATGATGAGAGAAAATTTCACTGGCAGAGGCAGATCAGAGAGGGAGGCACTGAAAAGGGGATGTCACATGTCTTGGCTGGACTGAAATCAAGATGGCTAACAGAAAACCAAGCAGACAACAACTGAAGATTAAATGAGATATTGGAAGCGAAAAACTGCCAAAGTAAAAACCGCCGTGTCATCGACATACAGTAAGC
>CABFPE010000040.1:70578-90705 GCA_900660155.1 Hofstenia miamia | reverse complement strand
CATAGAATGACTCAAGCCACATGCTTTCGAAAATGTCATGTTGTCCTTCAGCATCGAAATTTCTCTTAAATGCAAAATATTTAGGAGCAATTACCAAAAGACCGCCTCCAAGTCTTTGCCTTGTTTTGCTAAAAATATCCATAGTCTCTGGTGAAGGATTCCATAAACAAATATCAGTATCGTCATCAAACCATGTTTCAACAAAGCAAAATATGGTGTTGTTGCCTATTTTATTGAAAAAGCTTAGAAAATTTTCATAGGAGTTCCGCAGGTCGTGCACATTTAAAGAAATAATTTTTAATTTACTAATCGAAAATCCTAAAACCTTACGAAGTTCTCCTTGTTCGAAGACGCTATTTTGAGGACCACGGTTCTTATGAACGTTATTACTTAAGATAATAAATCGATTATAAATATTATAGGTAACTGCATTACAGTTCTTTATTTCCCTTAGCTGATAATCATAAGTACAACTGTAAAAATCATAAAAACTTACTATTTTGATTTCATGAGTTCATTCACTGCCTTTTGTAGATTAGATATCTGTTGAATTAGGGATTGGTGGTTACCTGTTTTACGCTGGGTAAATTTTGGATTCGATTGGGATTTACTACTACTACTACTACTACTACTAATACTACTACTGCTGCTACTAGTACTACTACTACTACTGCTACTACTATTTAAGCAATATATTTGCATACTATAAACTAATTTGACTGTTTATTATAGTTTATTAGTTTTAGTGATTGATTATCAGCACAATCAAATTGAATTCTTGCAATACACTGAGAGAATGGTTGGTGTACCGAAGAGCCGTTTAGGTGACTCTGTCTCTGGAAACAAAGAAACTTGCGCAAAGTGAAAAAAGGAAGAATTTAAGACGGTTTCGAAATTTCCGAATATCATTTGGCATTGTGAATCTTGTTTATTGGATAAGAATGATCCTAGTGCTCAGTCCATGGCCCCTATTATAACAAAGGAGCAACTTGACAATGCCATTAGTGAGGTTGTCAAGGCTACCATGAAAAAAGTTTACTCTGAACACGAAGAAAAAACGAGTTCCAAAACGCATTATCCCGTGAAATCCCCTGGTTTACGAATCAGAAACTTGCCCGAAACTACTGCTGAGAACAGGAACGCTAGAATTATGGCGGAGCGGGATCAGGTTCTTGATGTCATTAAACACATGGGTGAAGAAGCATGTGCGTCAATTACGGATATTTACCATGCTGGTAAGTTCAGGGAAAATGCAAAGCCACGCCCTCTCATCGTTAAGTTTTCTAACCCTTGGCAAATGAGAAAGGTTTTGGCAAACGTGCACAAAATGAAGACTTTCAGTCGAGTAAATGTAGTTATATCAAAAGAGTTAGTGGGAGAGGAGCTAAAGCTCGAAAGGCGATTACTTAAGAAAAGGTATGATCTGATAAAGAATGGTGAAGCTAAGAAACAATCTATCAGAATTCGCAAGCTGAAATTGTTTGTTGATGGAAAGGAGATTTCTGTATGACTAGGCAACTGTAAATTTCTTGTACTGAATGTAAGATCTATCAAGAAGCCAAATGCACTAACTCATTTACAAAACGACCTTTCTGCCAATTCTATTCAGATTTGCTGTCTGACAGAGACATTGCTGAATACTGATTTTACCGATGCAGATTTCTCGATTCCGGGATATCATTTACTACGATATGATCGGAATCCCACGAACTCCACAAAACTTGCTGGAGGAGGTGTTTGCATGTATATTGCAAAAGATCTGACTTTCGAGCTAGTAGAAATTGACGGTTGGGAGTCTTTTGAGATATTGTGGATTTGTGTACCAGAAACTCTATATTGCTGTTGTTTATGCTCCACCAAGGTTTGAGAGGAGTATTTTTTTAATTGATCATATCATTGCAGGAGTAGAAGAAATAAACATGCGAATTCCTAATCAACATATCATCATTTGCGGAGATTTTAATGATTGTGATGTGAGTCGTTTGTGCTCTGATGGCGGATTCTCAATAGAAACCAAACTACTCAACCACAAGAATAAAGATCTTGATAAAATACTTTGCAATGAGCCTAACTTTCTCAAAGATTTTGTATTATTCCAATCGACTGTTTACTCAGATCATATGGGGGTTGTCGGTACTTATCAACTAAAAAGCGCGAAGTCCGTAAAATCCAATTTCATGATCAACGATTTCAGTATAGGCGAATTGCTGGATCTATCTTAAAGGAGGTAGACTTTACCTGGCTATATAACAACGAGGACGCAGATCTTGATGCGGAATGGTTTGCTGAGGTATTGTCGAATGTATTTTATGAAAGCTGTCCCATCCGAACTGTATCAATATCAAATAAGGGCACCCCACTAAAGGCACCTCTTACGAAGCTTTTGCAGAAAAAGAAGTATAAATTATCTAGAAAGGGTAAGATAGCTGAGGCTAATGTCGTTGCAGAGCAGCTTAGATCAGTCATTCTTGAGAATGCCAAGTCGCGAAACAAAGCAGGTTCACAAAGGTGGTGGCAAAATACCAACACATTACTAGGAAAGAACCGTGGGTCCATCACAGAGATTCGATTCAGTCCACAAGAATTAAATGAACACTACAACAAAATTTCAAACAATCAACATGTTGAGCCCTTGGAGAGAATACCTATTGGCGAGTCTGAGATCCCTCTGCTAAACTGCTACCAAGTTTACAGATTTCTGTGTACAGTGAGGAAAACTGCTTCTGGTCCAGACGATATCCCCCATTGGATCTTGTCGGAAAACGCTGAATGGCTTGCTGAACCGCTAACCCACATAATCAATCTATCATTAAAAACTGGAAGATTTCCAAGATCTTGGAAATTTGCGAAGATTGTCCCAATCCCAAAAGTAACAAAGCCAATGCGGCCAAATGATTATAGACCAGTATCCGTTACCAACATAATAGCAAGATGTTCTGAAAGAATTGTCATCAAAACATTTCTTGATCATTCGTATCAATCATTATTATCGAATAACCAGTTTGGCTTTTGAAAGAACGGTTCGACCACAGCAGCTGGCATCAAAATTCTCAGCGATGTACATCACATGTTACAGCGATTTGATTATGTGCAGCTGGTAATTTTAGATATGTCAAAAGCATTTGACACGGTTGCTCATAACAGTATTGTTTCTGGTTTGCGGAATTTTAACCCACGTCTTAATCCTTACATTGTAAATTGGGTAATAAGCTTCCTGGAGGATGGAAAGCACTTTACAGTGACGAAAGAAGGTAGCTCTACTGTTCTCGTGACTAATCAAGATGTCCCACATAGGAACTGTTGGTGGTCCCACTTATTATAACATACTGTCAATGATGTTGCAGTTGAAGTTGAGTTTGTTCATCCTACAGTATTTGCTGATGATAACACTGAGATCATTGCTGGAAACTTTAGATGTGATGATTGTGCTAGTATAGTAATTTCGGATATTCGAAGGCAATTTGAGGCTAAAAATCTGCTATTGAATGTAACGAAGTCCAAAGAAATATTGATTACTAATTGCCTGAACAAATTGCCAGTTCCAGAAATTGACGGTGTGGAGCGTGTTTCTCATGTGAGGATTCTAGGCATTGAATTTGATACTAGAATTGACTTCTCAATCCATGTCAATAAATGTGTGTCATCAGCGTCTTCAACCCTATATATATATATATTACTAAAAAGGAAACCTCTCGGATTCAGTAAAGGGGAGCTTAAATTGCTGTACAAATCGCTTGTCCCTAGCAAGCTTACTTATGCTTGCTCAGTCTGGGGCGGTATAAATAAAATGGCTGAACAAAGGATTGACAGTGTGCAGAAAAGAGCTGTACAATTCGGGATTATAACATAAGGGATGCCATCAAAGAAGCAGATAAAAGATTATACGACAGAATTGTTGAAAGTAAAGGTAGACACCCGTTATACAGATACATTCCATTGAGATCTGATTATGCCGAAAATCACTTATGACATGGAGTTGCAACTGGAGGTGTATCAACCAGCATATTCCCCCATAGACATTTGAAGGTCTATTGATTTTATATTATATTGATATTATGGATGGTAATCTATAATCTAAATAAAAGTTCATAACATAACATAACATAAAACAAAAAAAACTAAACAGAAAAGTAGCACTGAACAGAGCAAATAATTTCCTTAAGCATATTATGTTACATGAAAATTGTGCGAATACTCTTTCCCGGTTGATGTTTCAATAAGGAAATATTGCTTAATTTCTTTTTTATTTTTAAGTTCATTTCTAAAATTCAATGTCATGTGATTATATATTTCCGATACCTTAATGATAATGTAGAATCGGTGGGGTGATTCTAGAGAACAAGAAGAGAATAGTTCAAACTAATTTCAATTTTGCAAATGCTTCGTTCTTTATATACACTGCTATTTACAATATCTACAAATATGACAACAACCAGTCACCAACACGAAATCGCGAGGTCTGCCGATAAATAATAACAACTACCGGCCGATGCTACAATAAATGAATTTTTGCCATGGCTGTTAGCAATAATTTTGTTTTTCAAATATGAATATGTACGCTTATTGAAACTTAGAACATTATGCATAGCAGTATTATTAAAAACAGAGTTCTTACCTAGAAGAATATTAATAAAGTAAAGATAGGTCAGGTACATGATGTAATTAGTTGGCTTCATTATATTTAATTTAGAGTAATATGGTGTTATATGTGAAAACCTAGGAGCATCGGCAATTATTTCAATGATATTGGAAATGCATTCAATTTTTTGAATTTTTAAATTTAGATGTTTATCAAAATTAAAATTATTATTGAAAGAAAATCCCAAATATATTGCGGAAGGAGCAGAGACCAGTGTCCTACTACTACACTTCAAATACTTTATTTAAAAGTAATTCTATAAACTAAAGTAGGTGTTTACAAATGAAACGATCAAGATTTGCAGCAGAATAGTTAAGCAACATGAAAATTTTGCGAATATTCTTTTCTTGTGTCACTTAAGTCAAAAAAGTAGATTAGCTTAATTATACGATTATATTTTATTTTTTAGTTAAAGATAATTTGTTATTAAATGACTTCGTGGTTTTATTTGCTGTATTCCTAAAATATATACCGCGTGCTATTGCGTGTTACCCGCGTGGTACAAATATTCTGAATTATGACAAGGTATCGGTCTATATCGATTATATTTTAAACTTTTTGAGTATTTTATTGTATTTCCTATCGTTTTTGACCCTAAATTAGTGTTTATTTAGTCCGCATGTTACTCGTGTCGCTATTCTACAAGTTCGCCTTGTAAGCATAGGTGTTTTTAATTTGCTCCAATTTAATGTACTTTTTTGTCTTGAGTTGTACTTAAGTTTATCATTGATTCCATTAGGAAAAGCAACACTTTTACCAAAGGTAACCAAAATAAAATATAAATAAGTTAAGTACAATATATGTTTGGTTGGCCGAGTTAGAGGTAATATAATCTATGGCCATGTTTTTCGCACATTTAGCGGGCATCGGTTCAGGTGAATTACCTCGCATTACGTACTAATTACGTCTTTTTAGTATTTGAGACACTAATTTAATGGAATTGTGAACTTCGTTTTAAAAATTGGGATGAAATATTGTTATAATAGAATTGAATTATGATTTAGAATATTATAGCTAGTGTTCTAAGGTGCTTCCAGCTTATAAATATAATATTATAAAGAATTGCAAAGAGCAAGTCATAAACGGCATTGAACAAATAATTATTGTATATAGAATGATAGGGTAGCAACATCACCTAAAGCAGTCAGTATTCAGTAGCGAAGCCATTGAGACCATTTGAAATAATAAGTTTAATTTGTTAAAATAAATTGCTTAATTATATTTAACGAATTAGTCTCCCAATAATATGTTTTGTTTATTGAAATATTTTTAGGTTTTATGTGGAAATTTTTCTGCGTTATCCTAGTGTATATCTTTGAAGAACCCTTTATATGGTTTTTCATTGATGTATGCTTTGGCTTAAATACATATCAACATTAAAAGGTAAGCTTTTTGTTACTTCATTGTTAATTAGAATATGCAAAATCAAACACAATCGAATTTATTGATCTTTCTCCTCAGAATTAAAATGCAATATACACAAGCTTGTGAGGAGAAAATATTGTGCAATAGCATTATTTACGTATTGATTCGGTGAGATTTAAACTCACATCTTCTGTACAAGTGTACAGTTGTGTTTATCTTACACTACGAATCAGAAATAGTTAAATATATAATAGGTATATCCCTTGAATCTAAATATCTTATACACCATAGTTCGGAAATAGCGAATATATATATATATATATATATATATATATATATATATATATATATATATATATTGTGCTTTCTGTGTTATGTTTGGATGTGAACATGTATATAGTAAAGCAAAATATACAAAATATATAACTAAATAATACATAAGAAAATTTGCAGCTTTTATTGATTTTGTCATTCTAGAGATGAAGAGATGGGTTAAGAGAAAACATCGACGTGAAGAGGAGTTTTTGACACAGGCTAGCAGTGATTTCTAAGAAGTAGCTGAAACACGGCTAGAATTTGAGACGAATCTGTTGAATTAATGATATTTTTTTTGAAGGTTTGGACATCAGCGGAATGTATGACATTTATTAGACCAGCGTTGAGAATGACAGGTTTGACGTGAACTTTTGGGTATTGTGAGATTGCCGAGAATTGAGACCAGGATAAGAATGGATTGACGTGGTTTGGCTTGGTAAAAGATTATGCAAGCGGATAATTCGAAAAATGCTTAGTGAATCTGTGACAGGTTTGACAGCTTTTGCTAGACTGCGTGGGAATTTCGGTTAGATATCTTTCTCAGAGACTAGGTGGATTGGTGAAGGAGACATAACTATGCACAGATGGAGACCTGAATGTTTACGCTAAACAGGATGCATTAATAGAACAATCAGATTTCGTAGTAGATCATTAAGAGTTAGGAGGAAATTAGCTGTAGCACAAAGCACGATTACAAAACGAGTGAAGGGTGTGATGTTTCTTGAGACAACAAATAGAGAATGTGACAATACCACCAGAGCGAGTAAAGTGGGAATTCGAGAATATTTTAAAATGAAATGGATCAAGGTCCAGATTGCGACTCTAAACGATCAACAAAGAGGAAAGCACAGACATGAAAGTGAAATGACAACGGGAGAGTGGAGAAATTGAACAGGGTATTTTTGTATGGTAAGGGAGAGATCCATTTGAAAACACGTTTCTGAAACAGTTCCATGGAGTAGAATAAGGGATGAGATGGCCACAAACAGGGAAAACCATAGAGAAGAATAGCACAAGAAATGTATTTAAAAAACGAGAACTTCAAAGCAGAAAAGGTATTGAAGGGAAAATTACGAAATAGAACAAAGAGTGCGGAAGTAACTTTACGGAGGCGCAACTAGATGTCCAGTCCAGCAAGTTGAACTCCAAAATGAGAATGATGAGAGAAAATTTCACTGGCAGAGGCAGATCAGAGAGGGAGGCACTGAAAAGGGGATGTCACATGTCTTGGCTGGACTGAAATCAAGATGGCTAACAGAAAACCAAGCAGACAACAACTGAAGATTAAATGAGATATTGGAAGCGAAAAACTGCCAAAGTAAAAACCGCCGTGTCATCGACATACAGTAAGCAGAACGAATTGAGAGGCGCCACTAGCTGGAAGAGCAGGGGACGACATAGACGAATTGATCTTGACACATTGACGCCGGTTGGTAAGATAAGACTGGAAAATTAGATGAAATCAACATTCAAATAACCGTAACCTTTCAAGAATAGAATGAGGGAGCAGATCAAACTTTAGAAAAGTCAAGAAAGATAATGCAACCAGGATCATTACAATTGGATTGAAGATAGCAGTTTTCGATAAGAATGAACAAGTTGGTGATGGTAGAACGACCTGGAAGGTTTCAATGCTGAGAAGAGGAGATGAGATTAAGAATTTTTGGGAAACACGTAATGAACAACTCTTTGCTCAAAGATGATTGATAACTGAATAATAATAGCCATTGAATGTAGGAATTAACCTGGAAAGGAGCTGGTTAGATTTTAACAGTGGGGATATTCAAAGAAAAAGTTTAGCGTAGCAAATGAAGGTTTAAATATGCTTTAAATGGATGGATAGTGTTGAGGAATTATCAAGAATTACAGTGGGTGGGAGGCCATCAGGATAGCAAGGACCATACAACTTGCAAGTCTTAAGCATTAGAGAAATGTCATGGGCATTAAAGACAATGCTACCAAGAAGAATGAATGAAGAGATAGACCAGAGCAGAAAGAGACCGTATCGTAAAAAGTAGAGGCAAAATAAGTGCTGAACAGATCAGCTTTCTCCAAATCGGAGTGAACCGAGAGAGAACTATATTTAAAATTGGGGAAGTCAGATCTGGAATGAAGGGAATGTAAGAAACAAAAAGAATCTTGAAGCAATCTAGATGAGAAGCAAGACAGAAGAGAGATTTTGTCAAGTTCCTTGAAGTTGATAACATCTTGTGTGAGAGAAGAAAGTTTAAAGAATCAGAAGAACAAAACCACATTTGTAAGATTTTTGTAAGATTCCAGTTTGTCTAAGGAATTCACAACAACAACCAAGAAATAGAAAAAATTAAGATATAACTTGGTGAAGAGAGTTACCAATCATCAAAGTTGAAAGAATCATTAAATATGGGAGTAAAGAAGAAAGAGCAGCATTAAGTGATACGAAGTCAGTGTTCGATCGAACATATTGATGAGCATCCAGATAAGCAGATAATTAGGATTGACGGACAGATGGAAGCCAACAAATGAGTGACTAGACAGTTTACCTGGAATATGAATCACAGCGATGTCTAAAATCAGGATGATTAAGAAAGCTTTTTTATATATTTCCCCTTTTTGAAGGAATAGCATGAAATTTATTGGCAATATGGGACAATTTTGCAGTGAAGAGGATGCAACAAACAATAATGTAGAATTTTATTGGAAATTATAATAATGTAAAAAAATCTTATTGTTTTTGAAAGTAGTTCAATAACTGCAACATACTCACTAACCAATATTCAGCAAGAATTACTTTAGCTAACTGATAACAAATGTATTGAAACATTTATCCCTGCTACATGAAAAATACGTCACTATCTACATTGTAATCCCATTAGTACAATCTCTTGTAAACCTCGCATAACTCCACAAGTTCTCATCAATTATAAACCTAGCCAAACTAAATCTTGAACGTGTAATTTAACCAACTCATAATTAACGCTTTTACTGAATATTTTTGTGAATTTTGGAGGTTTCTTTATCACGAACCATAAAAGAGTCCGACGTAGCACAAGGAGCATTAAATGTGCCATTCGAAAAAATTTCTACTGCATATTAACAGAACAAGGGGAACAATAAATAAATTGAATATGATCTTCAGAGGAGTAGAGTTCAATATAGATAGAAAAAATTAGTATATTTCTTTATTATGCTAATAATATCATAATATAATATCAAAGTTAACTTTATTTATAAATGATATGCAAATCGGAGTAAATTTCACACACAATCTATATTTACAATATCAAGACTACTTAATATATATTAGCAACAGGATTGGCATTTTTAAACATAATGGGGGTGTTTCAAACAATGTTTAAAAAAGTGTCTTAAGCATACTTTTTTGCAATGTTCTTTTCGAATATTAAAATTTGTGGAAAGCTTAAATAACATTTGGGATTCAATTATTCGTATATTTATTACCCACGTTCGGTAGAAAAATAGCGAAACTTGCGTTTTGTTTGGTGCATGAACCGAAAAACATGATGATAAGCTTATAATTAAATCTTTACTATTAAATGCGTTTTCAGTATAGAAGGGAAAAAACATTGCCTTAGACGTTTTCTTGTAAAAAATAGAACTCTTCCCAATCCTTATTCGCAGACAAAATCTTAATAGCAAAAATTAATTAGACAAATGAACAAGCTATGTCAATATATTTGGTTCAGGTGAATTACCTCGCACATGAAATACCTAGCAATACGTATTTATTATGTCATTGGTAGTATTTGAGACACTAATTTATTGGAATTGTGAACTTCGTTTTAATTGAATTATGATTTAGAATATTATAGCTAGTGTTCTAAGGTGCTTCCAGCTTATAAATATATTATAAAGAATTGCAAAGAGCAAGTCAAAAACGGCATTGAACAAATAATTATTGTATATAGAATGATAGGATAGCAACATCACCTAAAGCAGTCAGTATTCAGTAGCGAAGCCATTGAGACCATTTGAAATAATAAGTTTAATTTGTTAGAATAAATTGCTTAATTATATTTAACAAATTAGTCGCCCAATAGTATGGTTTGTTTATTGAAATATTTTTAGGTTTTATGTGGAAATTTTTCTGCGTTATCCTAGTGTGCATCTTTGAAGAACCCTTTATATGATTTTTCATTGATGTATGCTTTGGCTTAAATACATATCAACATTAAAAGGTAAGCTTTTTGTTACTTCATTGTTAATTAGAATATGCGAAATCAAACACAATCGAATTTATTGATCTTTCTCCTCAGAATTAAAATGCAATATACACAAGCTTGCGAGGAGAAAATATTGTGCAATAGCAATATTTACGATTGATTCGGTGAGATTTAAACTCACATCTTCTGATCAAGTGTACAGTTTATCTTACACTACGAATCAGAAATAGTTAAATATATAATAGGTATATCCCTTGAATCTAAATATCTTATACACCATTGTTCGGAAACAGCGACAATATATATATATTTTAATTACTCTATTTTCTCGATCAAATTCACTGAAGTTTTATTGCCAGTTTCAATTTAGTCCATTAATTCAAAACTGGAATGAACTTGTTTCCTTGCTTCCGTTGCGGTGAAATTCATTGCCTCGGACTCCAGAATAATCTGGATCAAAAATTTATGCGCAGCCACGAATCCAGTTTTCATTGTTCATATCAACAACAGCTTTCTGTGCAGCAGTACTTTCAGAAACGGGGAAATTTCCCGAAAATTGCTGCAGATCAACCCAGTTGTCAGAAATGTACACAACACTCGCAACCAGGTACCCCCACCGCGTTAACACCGGAATGGGGAAGGGCCCCCGTTACCTTTAAATGTTGTCAATTCACGTGTTCAGCGAGGACATTTTTCAAACACNTATATATATATGCAGACCACCCAAGAGGTTTCTAGATAGGCGCGTTAGGCTAAACAGAACGACAGAAGCCTTCAATATATGTTGCAAGTCAACATATCCAGTGTGTTTAATTTTTTAATACTTTCAATTGATAGTACACAAAGCCTTCATAAATTAATTGCTGTTTGCCTCGTGTGCTTTCAAAAAATTCCATTGCATTACATTCCGCATAAAAATCAGAGCGTATCACGTTCTAATAAGTAATCGAATAAATTATATTAAAGCAACTCTAAATATAGATATTTCGTTTCATTTCATTTAATTACTAAATTAATTACTATACTAAAAACTAATGCAAGTGCATGATGACGTAAAAATGACGAATGTGAGTATTTCATGTGCGAGGTATTTCACGGACACCATATATTTTATAAAATATTAAAATGACTAATTGCCACTCAGAGCGTTTTCGGTTGCCGTTATCGTGTACTTTTAGTTGTAGTATTATAATAGAACATGCCGTAAAGTAAGGAAGAATGAATTTATGATTATCAAAAATAATAGGAATTTTGGATTTTATTCAATTCTAAAGAATTTTGTGCATCTTCTAAGTTTCGAATTATTGCTTGTTATTTAAATATTTTCGAAACTAATTTATAGAATTTTAAATAAATCGATCTGGATAAAATGCTGTTTCGCGCTAAATTAGTAATTACTTCTTTATTTAATTTCTTTCATTTATCGCTTGCAGTTATACACAATGGCGGGTAAAGCAAAAGTAACAAGCAGTAAAATCGGTGGCAAATCTGCCAAAAGAAGTAGATCTAGTCTTGCTGGACTGCAGTTTCCCGTCGGTAGAATTCACAGATTGATCAAAAAAGCTAATCTTGCGGAAAGAGTTGGTGCAGGGGCTCCCGTCTATTTAGCTGCTGTTTTAGAATACCTTACTGCAGAAATATTGGAATTGGCCGGTAATGCCGCTAGAGATAATAAAAAGGCTAGAATTGTACCTAGACATTTGCAGTTGGCTATACGAAATGATGAAGAATTAAACAAGCTTCTCCAAGGCGTTACTATTGCACAAGGTGGAGTTCTACCTAATATTCAAGCGGTTTTGCTCCCCAAGGTTAAATCCAAGAGTGGTACTTCTCAATCTCAAGAGTATTAATTTTTGAACTTTTAGTTTCTAAGCAATAAGCTTGTAAATTTCTATTGACTCAAGTATTTTTGTAGTAAATTTGTTTGCCTTTTTCGTATGAATACAGTATTTTATATAATTAGATATTTAATATAAAATAGGAGGCGTTCTTGAAGAATCTGGGACTGCTTAAAAATTAATTTTTTTTTAATTTTTAGATAGTTTTTTATGCTGATTTCAAATATATAAATCTTTTTTTGAGGAAATCACTATTTACAAAGATAATTATTGCAATTATTTTGACTTATCACTATAGCAACAGAATGTTATTAAATGTCGCCATCAATGTAATATTGACGGCAAATAGTAGCGGTAATTTAATAAAACATAATTGTGCATTATTGTTGATTACTAATAAAATCCTACAAACTCTAATGAAACTACGTAAAAAGTATTTTCAAAAGAGTAAATAGGGTAGTCCTGAAAAGGACTGATTAAAAATTGAATAGAGAGAAATCGATAGAAAACCCAGAAGAGAAAAAAGATAGAAAAATTAGACAGGGTAGAAACGATTAATGTGAGACAAGAAAGTGTAGAAATTATCAAACCGCTGTCGCCACATAAACTCGTCAAGATGTAGTGGAAGCATGTCGTCATTCGTTCCTCTCATCGCCTTCATCTTACTCTTCGCAGAACTCCACATAGCCTTAACATTTTGAGTGTGAACTCTGGTCACAGGATCCACAAAGTTGCGTTCGTGGACTACGACATGGTGATTATAAAGATGAGGACCATTACCCGTAGAGAGGTTTGCATAAGCAGACCAGCCATCGCTATGGATAGTGCTTCCATATTCCACCTTATCATAAATGATAGGTAGAAGGGTCTCAGATGAGCGGTCATCCACAAAAAAAGGAAACCCACTTTGTCTGCCACATCATACAACCCAAACACCCATCTAGTAGGAAATGTGCGCCCTCGATTGTATTTCCGCTTCCTGAAAACGCTTTCATCTATCTGCACAATCCTCTCATGACCTCCAAGCTTTTGACGACACAATGCAGGATCTAGGAGAACTTGGGAGCACACTTCCCGACAGTATGCATACCAATCCACAATGGTGTGCGCAGAAAGGCCAACACAAGTAGCAGCAAGGTTCAAAGCCATTCCCACTGCAAAACAGTATGTCAGCTGCACGGCTTTGGACAGGGAAAAGTGAGCTGACTCAAAAAAAGAACCTGAGCGAATTGCCTTCTTCTTTTTGCAGCGCCGACACCTCCAAATATAGTGGCCTTGTCTGGATGAATCAGACACCCTGACCATGTCTCTGCGACAGCGGTTACAGACAAACCCCCTAGAAATGAGCACTTGATCCCTACAGAAGTTAAAAGCCTGAGAATCGTCACCTACAAGATGAATTAACTCAGCAAACGTTGGATTTTCTCGTGCCATTTTCAAGAAAAAATTAAAAGTCCTATTATGGTTAATGTCATTTAAAATCTGTAAAAATCTAAATATAAAGTATAGTTTCAGCTATCAAAAATATTATTTAAAAATGGAAGCATAAAAGATATTTTATTTTTATATTATATTTATAATTAATTATATGACTATTTGCCATCAATATTACATAGATGGCGACATTTAATAACATACTGTTGCTATAGTGATAAGTCAAAATAATTGCAATAATTATCTTTTTAAATAATGATTTCCTCAAAAAAAGATTTATATATTTGAAATCAGCATAAAAAACTGTATCTAAAAATTAAAAAAAATTAATTTTTAAGCAGTCCCAGATTCTTCAAGAACGCCAAATAGGATTATTTTAATATATTTAAATTTAAATATATTTATTTAATATAATAGGATTATTTAACAAATCTATTTTGCTACAATTAATATTAATTTTTTATTATCTAGGTCAGACACTAAATATCTACACTTTTGCGTTCTAAATTATACTGTTTGCTACTAGGCTGTAAATCAATTAGGCATTTTGATCTTTGCGGGCATTTTTGACGTGACAATAATGCAATTGTGTACTTTGAGCACCTGTCAATTTAAGGTTGTCTAGCTTTGTAATATTTTTTGTTTTGTTGACAAACTACTGTGCAATCTTCAAAATTTAACCAATTTTTCTATGAGCAGTGGACCACATCAGATAATCCCGCCAAAGTCAAAATATTCATGTGGTGCACTCGGATGTTACTCATAAATTTAATTTAGGACTATATTTTGATTCTAATCTAGTTTAAATCTCACATTAATGTATTCGAAAATGAGCCATGCCAATTATAGTAATGCAATTACCAGCGTGTGCCATAATTCAATTTTGCTTTCATTTATTATGAGTCATCTAAGTTATGCAAATACTGATCTAAAAAGATGTTTCCTATAGAAAACTTGGTGTAAATTATTGTGCATAAGGCGTTTTTCTGAGTTTGTTATTTTACCGGAAACTGGTACTAAAAAGTAGTAAAATAAATCTATTCAGCATCGATATTTCCAATTCCCCGCCTTTTTCTCCAAAAAAGAATTTTATAACTTGCTTTGATCGTAAATCCTAAAAACTATTGCACCAAATTATTGCGCAATTAACATGGTGTACAGATTTGGTAAAATTCACATTTAAAAAAAGTCGAAATTCCCATCTGAAGGCGTGTCTATCCCCTTAGATGATAATGCTGGTAACGGGCCTGATGTTATATGATCAACGTGAATTAGCATGAAATGCTTTAAAAATTGGTGTATGTGAACATATGTATTGAATTTTGTTCCTTTAACCATTAACTTAAATATTGAGTTATTAGTTTTATATTTTAGATAAATTTGAATTCATGCAGAAAAGGCACAATTAGTACCTTAATACAACAATTTTCGAAAATAAGTTATAAGCAAGCGAAAACTTTTATGTACGCGTAATTATAGCCAGTCATTAATTTATGAGTTCTTTTCTTAAAATTTTGACATAGCAATTGATATGAAATATTAATTTCATTATATAGCTTCAAAATTAAGTTTTTTTATCAGTAAGTGAAAACTCAACTGTTTACAAGATATTCAACTTCATGGAGAGAATGTATTTAACAACAGCAAATACCTCCCAAGTATGACCCAGTAGCTTAGATTATGCTAATTTATTACTCCGCATTATTCAAAAATTTTCTGTTGAAATTCGTAAAAATTATTTTTCGTTAAGCATGACTTACTATACTAGGTCATTAGGTAAGTCAACGAATTCGATACAGATTTTGCTCACTTGGAAAAACTCATTCTATGCATTAACATAGAAATCTTTCAATTTTATCCAGAAAGAAAAATTATGATTAAATCAAATTAGAAAAGCATTTCACGCATATCTACGCATAGTAAACCTTGGATGACTGAATTGTGCAAAATATTGATGCTCGAAAAAATGTCGCTTATAAAAGATTTAGAACTTCCAAAACTCATAGAAATTTTGTTGCATATAAAAAAGCTAGGAATGTATCCAATATTGAAATCGCAGGCGTTCAATGAATACATTAGAAATGAATACGCTTGTATACCAAATCAAAAGTCAAAGTGAAAACTAATTCATGAGATCAGTAATAGCAAGAAATCTAAATCAAATTGCATTAATTCCATCATATCAAAATGGGAAATTGATCAGATACATATGAAATTTCTTACGAATTTAATCAGACTTTTATTAATCTAGGAAAATACAGTGGTCCAATTGTTAAGTATGAAAATAATTCGGCTAAAGTTTTACAACCCGAATTTTCCTTCCGTTTTGAAACTTTAAAGGCAATTCATAAACTTAAGCCCATCAAACCAAGTAGGCCTTCCAAAATTCCCTCATGCACACTTAAAATCACTTCACATACGATTGCCAGTCCCTTAAAATAGATATTTAAGGTAGAATTAGTGGCAGGATAGTGGTGAAAATTGACAAACTATACCATATCTCAAAATTTGCATGAGACAACTAATGAGCATTCCTCTAAACAATTCTGCTAAAATTGGATGCAGAAAAGGTATTATTTACTGGTAATAAAGCATTTTTCACAACCCCCCTACTTGAAAAATGCTTAGCAACCAATATGTTTTTGCTTGGTTACGTGCCTATATTTTCATTATAAAATAATAATTTGACCATAGAAAGCGAATGAACTCATTCAGTAAGCATTACAGAAAGGAAGTTACAAAGGGATTATTTGGGATAGCAGCTGACATTTCAACCAGACGATGTAAGAATTTTTCAGTTTTTGGCCGTTTTCTCAAAACTAATTTTTTCCACTAACCCATGTTTTTTGGTGCATGATTACTAAAAAACTAATACAGATATCATGTTGAAATTTGGTGTATGCATTAAGCATGTATTTGTGCAGGTCCTGTACCAAAATAGAGTGGTTTCACTGAATACTTAAAGTTTTATGAAGTTCATGCATACATAATGAGGTTGTAATTTTGAATTCGATCTGACTTCAAAAGTCAAAATTTTATAAAAAATACAATTATCATAGCAGACCACTGATTTTGGTACATGCCCTAGAGCAGCTCATAAGCTATCAGCATGCAAAATTTCATTACAATTGCTTAATATTTGTGGGTACAAGCTTGTACCAAAGTTATGTACCATTTCGGGAACCGTTCGGCCATCTTTGATGACCTAATTTGCATAATTTATGCAAAAAAAAATTGCAAAAAATTTTTTTAGTCTATCAGGATGCTATATGCCAAGTTACAATAGAATTGGTTGAAAAATAATGATTTTAGCCCCTTTACCACTAATTCTACCTTAACGAATGCATACGAAATAATTACTTTCCGGGTTATTTAAAAATTGCTTATGTTACTCCCATGTTTAAGAAAAACTATCCGGTGTTTGCTCAAAATTATAAGCCAATTTCGATCACATCTCCCATAAACAAAATATTGCACGATCAAATAATAGAACACCTAAATAATAATCTTTTGTCAAATACTCAATTTGGATTTCGAAAATAATTTCCAACTTCTGATGCACTTTTAAAAGCTACAGAGAATTGGAGATCTATCTGGGGAATTTTTCATAAAGATCATTACGTTTTGAGAATCTTTCTGACAAACAGAGGCCAAAACAGCACCTCCATGGTAAACTTGACTCGTTCAGAGACCCATCGACCCGTCACATTGAGATTATTTGTGTAATTTAGAAAAAATTCAATGTTGTTCACAGAAAACCTTAAACGTGTACAGAACCGCAAAAATTTGTTTCAGTGCATTTTGTAAAGCAGTAATCTAAATTAATGTACAAATGCTTATCTTCCTAACGTGTGATTTTAAGAAAACATAGTGTTCATTTATAAGATTGAATACTATAAGTGTTATATATTGAATACATGAGTTCCTATAATTCCAATAATTTAAAATTTCTTCCATTGCATTTATTTACTAAATTGCAAGTTATCCCACATGTGAAAAACTAGCTATATCACGATTCTATAAACAATAGATGAAAAACTGCTTCAGGACTTCAAAAGGCTTAGGAAAAGACCACCCATGGTATGCTGTCATGGTTGGGCTGTTGAAAGACATTATGCATTCAATTTTGAAGTCGAGTTATGTTGTCGACAAATTTTTTTAGATTTCAGTACAAAAACATTTAGTTTTTAGCACTATTTGTATAAGTAGTAATGGCCGCGGTAAGGCCTTCTCACTTTTTTCTGATTGGTCGAGAGGTGGGTCGTAGGATGTTCCACTTTTTTCTGATTGGTCGAGAGGGGTGGCCTTTGACCTGAGACGCCGTGGATATTGCCAGAGGTGTTTTACTGACGTCATGGAAGTCATGTACTTTTACTAGTTTTTGTGTTATTTATGTGGCCTAATTTAGTTTACATTTTTTACTTTTCCACATTAACTTACTTTTTTAGTTTTACTTTCCCACATTACTTTACATTTTTTTTAGTTTTACTTTCCCACATTAACTTACTTTTTAGTTTTACTTTCCCACATTAACTTACTTTACATGTATTACTTTCCCACATTACCTTACATTTTTTAGTTTTACTTTCACACTTTACATACTTGTTTTTTATTAACATACATGACATTGGAAAATACCACATTAATTTAGTTTACATACTTATTTAACATACTAGTTTTTTTATTAATATACATGACATTGGAAATGTCACATTAATTTAGTTTAGTTTACATACTTGTTTTTTTATAAACATACACGACATTGGAAATATCACATTAATTTAGTTTACATACTTATTTTACATACTTGTTTTTTTATTAACATACATGACATTGGAAATACCACATTAATTTAGTTTACATATTTATTTTACATACTTGTTTTATTCCGTAAAATTTAATAACAAATGTTTGAATCAGAGAGATAATAATACTCGTTAAAAGCGTAAGGGCTTATTTCGGTAATAAAGCAAAATAATTTTTCGGAACTAGTTTATGCAAAAACTCTCAATTTCTAATATTTAATAAAAGTGCGTGGTAAAACCCACATACGTCAGGGGCGCACCCAGCTTTTTCTCTGAGGAGGGGAACTTTTATATATATATGTATTGCTTTTCAACTTATCAAATGGAACCAGCATAATGAATGTTTATATTATTAATTACTTGCAACGAATTATTTTTATCTAAACTTCAACTATGCAACCAATGTTAGCCAGGCAAACACTTATGTGCTCCATAGCTCAGTCAGTGAGGCGAGTTTCGAATACAGACGGATGCACTGCTATCTGTTCCTAATTTCAATAAAAAACACTTCTTTCCTTCTGTAGCAAATTGATTTTTAGAAAATTCTTTCCTTCTTAGACTAATCAGAAAATTTAGGCCCAATTGCTAGCCAACCTGAATCAGGTCCAACCGATGTAATTCCAATTCGTCATGTATTTATGAAACTATTTTTAGAAATTTTNGCTGATGCACTGTTATCTGTTCCTAATTTCAATAAAAAACACTTCTTTCCTTCTGTAGCAAATTGATTTTTAGAAAATTCTTTCCTTCTTAGACTAATCAGAAAATTTAGGCCCAATTGCTAGCCAACCTGAATCAGGTCCAACCGATGTAATTCCAATTCGTCATGTATTTATGAAACTATTTTTAGAAATTTTCTAAAATTTTACGGCCTGCTAAATCTGCGCATTGAATTAAAAATTCTAAATTCAGTTTTTCAAGAGTATATGATACTAATGTATATTTTCAAAACCTTTAAAAAATTATACAGCTTTAACTCCAAATTTAGTCTAATTTATCAATTTTAGCCGAATTTTTCCAATACCTCAGTTCAATTCCAGACTTGCGCAGGTATATCTATGACTTCAACTCCTGTTAACAGAAAAATGGACTAAAGGCAGATTTAGTTCTGCTTTAGATACCTTATGTAAATGATGTGATCATAGTTTAATTTCTTTAGGTTTGACATCACAAGATGTTAATATCGCAATTGTGCAAAATAGGATTAATGTTAAACCTTCAATATACAAAAAACGGTGAATTCGGTGGTGAAAGCATAATATATTTTCTGCTCATTAAATGTGTAGTACACTCAACAGCCAATGCAATATAAATGTACTAAACAAGACAATAATGCTTCTTGAATCTGGAGTCTAAATTATATATTTCAGGAAATTTAAGTCAATCTTATATAATTGGCAAATTATTGGCAATTTTGCTTTTTGAGCAGTGCACTAATCGATTGTATAAAGTATTCAATAGATTAAATATTTTCCAATTATTGCAGTAATTAAAATTTGTCTACCCCTGGGGACATAGATTAGAACCAATACTTAACATATATATATATATATATATATATATATATA
>CABFPE010000040.1:8716-53142 GCA_900660155.1 Hofstenia miamia | reverse complement strand
AAAAAAATGTAAAGTAATGTGGGAAAGTAAAGCTAAAAAGTAAGTTAGTGTGGGAAAGTAAAACTAAAAATGTAAGGTAATGTGGGAAAGTAAAAAAAAATGCAATGTAAGGTAATGTGGGAAAGTAATACATATAAAGTAAGTTAATGTGGGAAAGTAAAACTAAAAAAATGTAAGGTAATGTGGGAAAGTAAAACTAAAAAAATGTAAGGTAATGTGGGAAAGTAAAACTAAAAAAATGTAAGGTAATGTGGGAAAGTAAAACTAAAAAAATGTAAGGTAATGTGGGAAAGTAAAACTAAAAAAATGTAAGGTAATGTGGGAAAGTAAAACTAAAAAAATGTAAGGTAATGTGGGAAAGTAAAACTAAAAAAATGTAAGGTAATGTGGGAAAGTAAAACTAAAAAAATGTAAGGTAATGTGGGAAAGTAAAACTAAAAAAATGTAAGGTAATGTGGGAAAGTAAAACTAAAAAAATGTAAGGTAATGTGGGAAAGTAAAATAAAAAAAATGTAAGGTAATGTGGGAAAGTAAAACTAAAAAAATGTAAGGTAATGTGGGAAAGTAAAACTAAAAAAAATGTAAGGTAATGTGGGAAAGTAAAACTAAAAAAATGTAAGGTAATGTGGGAAAGTAAAACTAAAAAAAAGTAAGGTAATGTGGGAAAGTAAAACTAAAAAAAAATGTAAGGTAATGTGGGAAAGTAATACATATAAAGTAAGTAAGTGTGGGAAAGTAAAACTAAGAAAATGTAAGGTAATGCGGGAAAGTAAAACTAAAAATATATAAGGTAATGTGGGAAAGTAAAACTAAAAAATGTAAGGTAATGTGGGAAAGTAAAACTAAAAAATGTAAGGTAATGTGGGAAAGTAAAACTAAAAAAAATGTAAGTTAATGTGGGAAAGTAAAACTAAAAAAAATTTAAGGTAATGTGGGAAATTAGATCATATAAATAACACAAAAACTAGTAAAAGTACATGACTTTCATGACGTCAGTAAAACACCACCAGCAATATCCACGGCGTCTCAGGTCAAAGGCCAACCCTCTCAACCAATCAGGAAAAAGTGGAACGGCCTACACTCGACCTCTCGACCAATCAGAAAAAAGTGGCACGTCCTACACTCGACCTCTCGACCAATCAGAAAAAAGTGGCACGTCCTACACTCGAATATATACTACACTAGGTCAAAGTTATGGAATTATGAGAATTTTCAAAATTATGAAGGTTGCACAGGGACTTTGGAAGTTCTTTCTTTTTTAGGAAACATTCCATGTGATTTTAGATCTTTGTAAAGCAAAAAATACGGAATTTGTTGAAAAAACAAATTTTTCAATAGAGGCAATTGAACGAGCAAGCCATACATAATATTTCATTCGCCCAGCCAATTCAATAGCTATATTTGAATACCATGTTACCTAATGCAGAAGAAAGAAGTGTATCTGAAGAAGAATGTAGAAATCATTTTCCAAACGTTGGAGAACAACTTCTTGAAATGCTCTTCGTGATTTCTTTAAATACCAATGCTGTTTACTCTCTATATTGCAGGAAGTGGACAGCAACATATACAATTAAAAACGTATGGGCCTAATAAAAACTCACTAAGCAATTTAAAGTGCACTTCATTTCATCGAACGTATTTAAAATCTTAATCGGCAATTATACCTTTTATGCAAAAATGATATTGCAGGTATATTCCTTACACATATAATCACAGCATTATATGCGATGCTGGTTCAAAAAAAGGCCGGAAATTTGTACCTTTGTATTTGTAGGAAATGGCGATTTATGGTATTCCTCTTTTCCAAAAAAATTATACATGGTTTGTCAACGTATGTATATATCAGAGGTGTGACAGTGAAAGCGATAGTGGTACCACTAGCGACTAGCGATAGGCAAAATAGCAAAATCGTAACTAGCGAAAAAAACATCTGCTAGCAAGCACGCATTCTAAGCTAACTTAAGTACCTCACCCCAGTCAAAAATCAACTGTCGCAAATGCATCCTAACTCATCCTATTTATGTCGCAGATGTCTCATGTCCTAGTAAGACGAATTTAGGATACAGATGTCTCATTAGGTCATCGCTGAGGCATCTCATGAGATTATATTGTGATGCCCATTAAACACATATTTGTAACAATTTGAATTGATGCGTGTAAAGTGTTTATATTTATGCGTCGAATTTCCTACAATTGAAAAACTATTACCGCCAAATTGCAATACATTTTAAGCTAGATGACAATGAAAGAGCTGTCATGTCTGAAACCTGCAAATTTTTACGATATTTTAAGGACGCTTCATTTGAATTTCAAAAAGAAAAAAATCCTATGATTCACGAGATGATTTATTTGTGTCAGTTATTGGAAAAGGCAGTCAGAAATCAACAATTTCCAAATAATGCATCATGTAATGCTATGAAAGAACGTTTCCTGCTGTCACTGGAGCAGAGGTTCTCATTTTTGAAGGATGACGCGCTATTTATATTTGCTGCATCAATTAACCCTAAAATAAAGTTATCTTTCACTTCCACGGACAATTGTATTTTCAAGTATAGTGAAACCGAAGTTCTTCACGTAATCAAAAGTTTTTTTCGACAGAAATATTCAAGAGAATGAAGTTATCTCTATTGCGCAGCGCCCAAGTTCAAGTACTTCTTCCAGCTCTCTATTCGACTTTGCTGAACCAACCCCAGCTGCGGAAATCAATGGTTCGACAACAGGTAATGCCTGGTCTACATTTTTGGCATATCTTTATTCGCCCAAAATCGATGTTTCTGCCGAATCATATTGGATGAGCCAACCCCAAAATTCTCTAATGGCGCTGATCAAAACTGTCCTTGCCTGTATACCAAGCAGCTCTGGAGTAGAGGGTTTTCTCGGTTGCCAGAAATATGCAGACACCAAAACGAGCAAGGCTAACAGAAGAAAATTTATTACTTGTGAAGTATAACTTCTAGAAAAATTAAAAATTAAAAATACGTGTTTTTTTAATAGCGAATAGCGAAGTCCAAATAGCGAAAATAGCGAATAGCGAAAGCAAAATAGCGATAGTTAGCAATAGCGGGGTATTTCAGTAGCGGTCACACCTCTGGTATATATGCATAAAATTCAGTCAATTGCGAATTATTGCTTTTCTTAAACTGATTCTCAAGCTTCAATAAGAGTTTCTATCTAAGATTGAAGTGGGGCATATTTATGTGAACTACCCTGCCCCGCCCCACAGACTTTGTCGTGTGCTGCCACATTTTCACGTGTTGACATCTGCCCCATATTACCCCACGCTTTATGTTCTATTGGCCAAATTGCTTCACTCAAAAAATTCTGCTGCAAAAATTACTTGCTATATTTTATTGTTAGTAACATATATATTTATATGAAAGCTTTCAGAGCCTACACCACACCACCACTACTAAATATTTTAAATCCTTCCTACCTACAGGATAGAATTATTTTTTTCAAATACCTTCTCTACAATTACTACCAATACCAATCTAATAGCATTATTTATAGCAAAATTTTAACTCTATAAAGCTTTTTATAAAGCTAATATTTTATGTAACATATTTATACAGGGACAATTGCACTCCAGTGTAATTGCAAAGCCTATTGACGACACATTTGAAAAATATATCTTATTGCTATTATTAAATAGAAACAAATTTCACAAAACGCTAAAAATGCATATGGTAGTTAATTTTTCAAAATGCGATTAAATTCTCAAGTAAATTTATCATTCTGGGAACTTAGATGTAAGAATACCACTTTCAAATAGTCTAAGATTGGCTATTAGTTTTGATTCAGTTTCCTTAACTCGATAGTGTTTTGCCCAATTTTTGAACCATGGGTAACCAATTTAGAAAAATCTTGACCCAAGCAAGCCGCAACCGCACTGTTCCAGTTCCATATTTGGCTTCTATTCAGAAACTTAGAAAAAATATTCTTAGTTGAAGTTTTTGATCCCATTGAATTAGGAGATTTGACAATCTCAAGTCGACCAACATGTGTTTAAAAGTCCTACTTACTCAAAGATAGATTGTTTGCTTTTGTGGAAATTCGATTTTCTAACTTTCAAGCACAAATATCAAAATCGATATCTCTAAAAATCTGCTCCCGTTTTCTCAAACAAACTTCACCATTGATTTGCATAGTGTATTGTTAATGGTTAGTAGAATTGTGACAATCTTCCAATACTATACATTTGTAGATATGCCAATATAACTTTGCTCGAAGAACATCAATGATTTTTTTCGATTCTATTATAAAATAAACGCTTCTTCATTAGTGTTTATAAGTTTTGCTGAAACAGTCAATATGCATTGATGCTGCACAAAACTCTAATTGCTAAATTTCGCTCGCGATTTTTGGTGAAGAAATCTGCCTAAGTGAGCATTCAACTTTGCTGTGCTAGGTGTCACATAAATATGTACGTTTCACTTATGTAATTATAGAAAATGCTGATATGTACACTTCCTTGACCTCTACGGATATTGAATTGAATAACAAACTCAGACAATCGCAATTTTTTAAGGCTTATTTGATTTTAATAGCTTATTGGTTTAAATTACTGTTAAGGATTAATAAATAAGCTGCTTTAGACTTTATTTAGACACTAAATAACTCAATTTTTCAATCAATTTTAATGTTTTTATTCAATAAAATTTGCCCATTTCCAGAGATTTGATTGCAAAGTTAAGCTTTTTAGGATATTATATTTATTACGAATCACATCTTCGCTTTAAATGACATACATTAAATGACACATTGATTTAGTCTATAAGCACTTGTTGATGCATTTCAAACAGAATGTAATATTGCGGTAAATATAACTTTACAAAAATACTACACTAAATAATTAAAAAATCATATATACATGCATTAACTAAAATAGATAAGTTCTTTTGATGTAATTAACTTGCTTGTTTAAAATATTGTCATGATCTTCTTATAGTATAATTGCTTCTGCTATTTTGGAGTTCTTTGTTCTTATGATGTCAAAATTATTTTCTTTAATTTCGTGAGGATGTTGATAGATTTCTGTGTTTAAATGTCCACTTAGATGCTCTTTTATTCTTTTTTCGAATTGTCGATCTGTTTCACACCAATTTACAATTTATTGCAATTGTCACATTTATATCTATAGACAATTGATGAAACACGTTATTTTGGAATTATATCTTTATTCTTAATTATATATTCTGTTTTGTATTATTCAAATATTGGACGTATCTTAACATTTTTCAGTTTCTTATTAATGATCTTCAATTTTTTCTGCAGTGATGTAACTTGGTATTGAATGTATGGTAACTTCCAATAAATTTTTAACTTGTAGGTTCACTTCTTCAATAGATTTCGCCGTAGGTAAACACTTTGAAACAACTTCCTTAATTATTTTATAAGGATAACCCTTTTTAGAGAATATTTCAAAAACTTGAACAAATGCAGACGTGATAAGTTTATAATTACATGATAATTTTATAATTCTGTTGCAAATTGCCTAAAAGGTGTTAACTCTATATTTCTTGTCGCAATATGATGTAAAAAGGATGTATAGTATTCTCAAAATGAAGCCTTGATTCAGAATTCAAATTTTTATTTTCAATTTCAGTGTCTTAGAAAACGAGTTTATTTTTGTCTTCAAACTTGCATGTAAATTTTTTTCATTCATTTCTAGATTTAATTGGTTAAAAAATTGGTTTTTCTTTTCTTTTATCCTCAAATATTGCAATGATGTCATCAATGTATCTCTTATAATATACAAATAGATCTTCTTTGAATCTGTTATCAATGAGGTTCATTGTACATTGTGCGATAGTTAGTCCAAGAGGCAAACCCATCGATATACCTTCTATTTGTTGATATATTTTGTTATTAAATATAAATGAGTTCTTAAGACAAGCCATTTCAAGTAGTTCTTTTAAAGTTTCTTTCAATATCATTAGATGGAATTAATAACAAATGGTCAATTGTTTTCCTTACAGGAATGTTTGTAAATAAACTCTTAACATCAAAGCTTGTTAAGAACTTATTAGCTGCAATTTCTACTAAATTTATCTCAATTGAATCATTGCAAATATAGTGTTTATTTATGAATTTTTTCATAAGATATTATTACCATAAGTAATATTATAAGTAACTCAACTATTTACACTAGATAAATTTATGATAGATATAGTTGTTGGTAATTTTGGGAACTAGACTATTCGAGATCCTACAAATAACTTGATTGTAGACTACCAATACTTCTAATATTTTCATTTATTTCTTTTAAAACCTCTTGCTTTTTATTTTTTATCTTTTCTTTGAATTTCAATATATATATATATATATATATATATATATATACATATATATATTTATATATACATATATATACATATAAATATATATATATATATATATTTCTATATATATATATATATATACATATTAGTGATGAGCGGATACGGGTTTTACCCACGCATTCCTGCAGATACGGGTTTCACAGGCTTGAAGTCTTATAGCTACATGCACGTTAGAAACGGAGAGAATTTAAATCTTTTTAAAAAAATCGAAATTTTCAAATAGAAATGGTTAATCAACTACTTCAGTCACAGCAATATGTTACTTGATATATCTGATTTTAATAAATATTCATTTGAATCATATTTTACGTTAATGTAGAGTACTTAAAAAATTACACATTTAATCATGTTATGGATGGCTTCAAGTTGAAGCAATGACTGCTGTGATTTTAATTGAAATTTTGAAACTTTCGGTTCAGCATTGAGGCATTTTTATTTAAATACAATGACAAAACGAAACCGAGCCACTGGCAACTCTGGACCGCACACTAGGCAATGAGGCTCACGCTCAGCCACTGGAATATACATGTTTATCTAAATACGTCAAAGCAGTAAAATTCAATAGCTATATTTAACTATATTTTCAAATCAATCGAAATCCGTTCTAAGGGTAATTTTATAAAATCTATCCAATTCACCAATAACAATAGTAAATGGCGTGAACTGTGTGATTCCAGAAACATGGCCAAACTTGCGTAGATTATTTTGATAGTTCATTGACGATATTCTTCTAAAGACTTTCTCTTGTAAACGATTAAAGACATCCAAGCTGGACTTATGAACATTGAATGCAACTAGAATATTACTAGGTAGAAATACCGTATGACTATATGCACTACCATACATTCCCAACCTATAGACAATGTCTCCTTAACAGTAAGAGTATACATTAACACATTTAATATTAAACCGTGTGAACGCAATGTATTCTAAGCTTCCGTTAACACTCATCCAATTTGGTTGAAAATTTACATTAATAAAACGTGTCTCTGAATCGTTATCAATGTAATTGTATTTGAAGGTATTTCCAGACTTACAGAAAGCAAAGACATATTTTTGACAAAGACTTGAACAAATAGCCGAAACATCGTTCAAGTCGCGGATTTGTATAGGAAGACTAACATTTTGCGATGTCACACCTAGCGGGACTAATTGCAATTTGTTCTCACAATGTAGAAGAACTGTTCGGTTTGACAGCAAAGCCATGCGTTTAGGATCATTTGAAATTTTTAATGGGATTTCTTGTCGAAAGGTATTTTCATAAAATATTTTTATAAATAATTTGTGCTTTCTCTTGACTAATAAAAATAAGTAACCAAGATGAACGTCATAAAGAATATCCTTTACAACATTCTTTGTGTCGTGGACAAGATCAGTGAGTGCAGCTTGGTATGAAGTGTCATAGAAAATGTCTTCTTTAGCAACTGTAATGACTTCCCCAACATATTCTCTAATTATGAGTGGCATTCGATGTCTAGAGATTTCTTTAAAAGCCACTGACTTAAGCTCAAAAAATGGGGCAAACTTTCCCCAGAATTGTATGCTTTTTCAAAGTTCTGCCAATAACTGAGAATTTTTAAATCAGATGCATTACACGGAAAATGCGAATTAATTGAATTGAGTTTTCTATTTGTTTTTTATACCTTTTTAAGTTTTTCCATTCCTCCACTAGTTCGTTTGAAATCTTTTTGCATTGTAAATGGAAACTTTCAATTTGATCATGGAAGATTTTATTTACATATTCTACAAGATTATCAAACTTTTTTTGAATCTCCCAATGCACATTATGAACATCTTCTTCAAAATCATCTTTCCCATTTTCTAATCTAGAAAGAAAACCGTGAACCTTATCAATATCTCTATTTACATTTTCTAAATGTGACAAATCAACTAAGTTTTGCTGAGCACTCTCAGCAACGCTAAAATATCGATGCCGATCTTGACATTGGTTTGCACACAACTCGCAAGCAGCTTTTATACCATTTGCTTCTTTGCAAAAATAGGTATTTCTTAACCCATGCGATGGGCAATTACATTCTTCGCTTAGTTGTGGGTACAATGACTCCATATGATTGTTATGTCCAGCAAAGCAATTTCGACAAAAGTTATATGAGCATTCTTGACAATTAACGAAAGAGGAATCCCTTTTAATTGTACACGAAGTACAGGTATTAGTTTCTACCATCGTTCAGCTCACTAAAATACAATAAACATTCAGAAGATTATACCAATTCTAATCAAATTCTTTACTTCAGCATTTGTTTGCTTTTTTGTATTTAATGCTGAATTACGCTTGCTTGTATTAGGGCAATGTGCAAGCGAAATTTTTATCCATAAACAGAACAGCATTGCATTAGATCTCCAAATCAAACGATTTTTTTAAAATGCTGTTAAAAAGAAAATATCACATTTAAGAATACTTTCGATAAGGTGACCCCCAATGCAGAGAATATGTATTTTATAGGTTAAGAAAAGTAATTTTCTGTAAAAATTAAATGATTATAAACAAAGATTGTAATATATACATGTAATTTGGGTTCTATTTTTGTAGTAGATTGATGTCTCAATTGCCCCATCAAATTCTCCTTAAATTTATATAGAAGTAAATAATAGCAAAACATTTAAAAAATATTCTGGAATGCGTGGTGTGCGCAAACGTTTTCAATCCTTGTATACAAATTTCGAAGATAAAATCCTGGCATATTTCAAGCTATTTAGCAATTAAGTAGCTAACACACATTACGAAAAAAACAATTGTTCTGATATTGAGTTAAAATCTGGCATGGCTCGAACGGGCAGGAATCATTTTCATTAAGCTAATAGAAAAAATCTTACAATTTTATGTGCTTTATGACTTGCATCCTAAATCCATTAATTTTATGAACAAATATAAAGCTTCTCATGTACACTAATCCTAAAGTTTCACGTTACAATAAAAATAAACATTGGCTAAAGAAAATCACACTGATAAATATCGAATATTAACAAATATTGCGTCAGCGTGAATTCACCTGCTTTGATAATTAAACATGTTTACTAAATAGGCAATTTTTTGAAAAAGTTCAATAACTTTTAAACCTATTAGAAAATAACAATTTAATCCATGAACTTTACTGATAATTAATGATTGAGTGAAATCGGACAAACGTTGCTGTTATTTATTCATTTATTACAGTCCGGTTAGTGTTATAGAAGTTCATCTTTAATCTACATAATTTATAGCGGGAAAACTTTATTACTTTGTTTTATCTTAAGTGTATTCCAATATTAGCACTTGTCTTGTTGTATGCAAAATTAGCAGGGCTGTACTCCTAAGTATTTGACAAGGGGGGACTCTTATCTTGAGTTTTGTATTTTTATGATATATTTTGACCATAACTTATATTCTTAACAAATAAAATCCAAAACTCTAATACTAATATAAATTTAGCAAAAGGAGCGGCACTCGCAATCTAATTTAACAAATGTGGGCTGAGCCCTTCTGAACACCTCCTCCAGTACACCCCTGAATAATAAGTGTATTAAGAAAACGAATCTGTATTGGTTTGAAGTAACAATATTATTCATTTAATAACTATATTCATTGCTATATGATTATTAATATGATAATAATAGTAATATTTTTATTAATCACAATGTAGCTACACTACGTTTTTAATAGCTACGATTGATCATGAATTAATTTTCGAATTAATTCTGCAAACGAAAATCGATTCTGAATGCTATCTGAACCTTAAACAGCCTGGCGTCCATTTTAAAGGACAACCCGTTTTTTCTCATTTACAAAGAATGTTCTCCAAGCCTATTATAAAATTTGAAAATCTTGGGGCATGGTTAGGTCTATTGGGGAACATATTTTAATGCATTGTTGAAAATTTCTATTAAAGCGTATTGCTGTGGCAGAGGTTGTTGAAAATATTAACAAGTTTTCTTTGAAGATTTCGAATTTTTGAAAAAAAATTTAAGATTTTCTCCATACCTATTGTTCATGTACTTAGAAGGTTTTGAGCACACGGAGGCAACATAGAACTTTGATTGTTTCTTGAGATTTGCAAAGATTTTCCAAACCCGTGCTCAAAGTCAGAAGTCGTGGGGCCTAAGGGACAAAGCCGGGTTACGTATTTAGAGCGAAAATAAAGAAGACACTCTCCTCTATCATGTGATGCTTTCAGATTAAACATAACGTTAATAGGTTTTGAGCTGCAGGTGCTTAAAAATTGTTATAGGATCATGAAAATTTCTTAAAAATCCTCAGACTGTTTAAGGTTAATACATTACATAAAATTATTTTTAATAATTGCGCTAAGTGCACCTACATTTTAATGTTGTTTTCAAATCTTTCTATACGGCGAAGCAATGAGCTTTGTAGTACTGCTTTTCTTCAAGGAAATACTTGATAGATTTTGGACCAATTGTGTTTCCTTCACGCATATATTTTGTTGATCTCAAGTCATTCCAAAAACATGTAAAGAATTAACTTAGAATTCATTTTTGTAATAGCAAAAATTCGATTAGAAACCCCATTAATACTGTGTGAAGAAATATTCGATATAGATTGAAGCACGTTTTCATTTGTCTGGGTTCACAACTTGCAGCAGGTGCTTTTTGACAAATCAAATGTGTTAAAACAAATAATGTGCTGATTATATTTTTTTCTAAGACATTGATCATTATCCAATGATTTGTTAAAGGCTTCCAAAAATTTGTGGTGTGCTTCGATTGATATTAATCAATTTTATAGTGTGGCGTAATATTTTGGAATCTATAGTAAACGTATATAAATGATTAGGTATCATGATTAATTTGAATCGCCGGTTGGTATATTTACCCAGTAAACGTGTTTTTGTACACGAATTTTTTTCTCGAGGACACTTATTTCAAAAACGCTTTATTGAAATTTCTGTCGTCTAGGGAGAACATATGCATAGCAATCATGTCATCTACAATGATCTGTTATTTTGCAATTTATGATGTTAATATCATATTTTGCTGAGTAGCAATGATTGACTAAAATAAATTACGATAAATAGAAATATATATATAACTAATATTTAAGTGTTTTAAACAAATCGGAAACTCATAAAGTTAAAATTGTTAATGTTTTTTATATCTTAACTCAATATTTGGATAATAGAATGTTGAAACTATCAAACGTTTCGAAATCATAACTACAATAGTAATTGTAAAAGTGTCATCTGAGGAGGACCATGAAAAAAATGGTCTAAATAGTAAGCATTCTTTGTACTGTCCAGTTCGCTCCGGTCATGATTTATTCGGCTAGAAATTCCCATAAATTGAGGGAAGTTATTTCTTGCAAAATTGTTGGTACCCAATGCTAATTAATCCTGTGAGAATTTCAGCTCTGAACTGATTGAGATCCTAATAATCAAATCGCACTCGAAATTAAAGTAATATCGATAATTTGAATTTTTTATAGTAGTAGTAAAATACTTAATCTACACAAAAATGGCACTAATACATAAAAGGATAATTATAACGATCATAGTGATCATTTACAAATTTTAAAAATAGTGTTTCCCAGGGAAGTATATTTGTGTAAGTAATTTGCGAGCTTTACTGTTCGAATAAAGAAATTATAGTTCGATATCTGTTTGCGAACTCGTTTAAGGACAAAGAAAGCACGCTGTAGATTAGGTAGATGTTTGTCTGAAAATTTCATCGAAATTTAATTCCAGACCGGAAATTCAATCTGTCCTGTAATGAGCTTATTGGGCATTATAAGACTTTAAATTGAATAAGGAGGATATTGGGATGATATTTGATTGCACTAGACTATCTTTATAGGAACTACCATTGCGAATCCATTTCAGACATCTATATTGGAAAGTTTTTTTTACTTCACAAAACTGACAGTCATGATATTCGAATCAACACTTGTGCGAATGTGTCAGAAAACACTTTGTGTTTTTAGAAGATGAAATGTGATGAGAAATATATGATGCTCTCATACTGATGTTTTTGAGAATATTTTTCAAATTTAACAAGCCTGTTTATCTATTCCTTCAATACTATGCCTAGATAATCCACTGTACATTGCATAAGAGATTTAATAGTGAACATTTATTCCAATATTTACAAAATCTATGAAATTTACTTCTAATACCGTTCACTTAAAATGCATGTGCACCAAAATACATTACGCATGGAATTACAAATATAGAAAATTTAAACTTAATTAATAGATGGAACGAGGAATATCTTCATTACTCGTCATCTTCATAACGTAAGAAAGTGGAATTTCCAAAAGTCTTGCAAGCATAGATCATTTGTAGCAAATAATGAGGTTTCAGCAACCGTTTGTACTGCTCAACCAGTTCATAATACTGCTTCTCTATTGCTGTGTTGTTTTCCCATTCGTTGTGAAAATTACTGTACCTTAGTATCATACTTGGTTTTGTCGGATCATTTCGATGGCAATGCAGGTTATAAGTTTTACAACATCCCAACCGCGTTTCACTTGGTATCTGTCTGTTGCTTGCAACACTGATTTTATATAGATTTTTATCAGTGTTCTCAATGAATTGATAGGCATCTGCTTCGTAATAACTAGCATAATTATAAATAATATTAAATTGTGAGTAACGTTTCAGACTGAAATTTGAAAAAGCCTCATTAAATGTTAAAGGCTTCCATAATAAAGTTATGTAATTCCTCGTGTTTGCAAATGTTGATCTCCAAATAAATAAAGGCATTCTATTTGTGTACATTATCTCATATTTTGTTTCTAACTTTAAAGAATATTTATCGGATGTGTACAAGTCCCCTAAGATTGCGGGTACTGTTATCCGACCTTTTTTGTCTAGAAATGACTCATGAGTAAGGTATGTGAAAAATGTGTTGTCAGCATCAAGAACTCCTATTATATCAGCATTTGGAAACAACAGATCACTATGGAATGTTGACCATTGAGATCGGTCAAACCCTTTATGATTGTTTGCTTCATGTATGTTGGATGAACCATGGAAAATAGATGAATCTTTGGGAAGATCTTCGTACAATACATCAATGTTTTGATACTGCCTTTTGAGTTTCCTACCTAACTCATGATCTGCTATCGATTCATTATCCAATACGATAGCTAATGGATACAGTTCAGGATCAACAAACATATTGTACGTTCGAAGTAAGTGAGTATGCAGATAAAGTTCATGTCCACTGAAAGTTCGACATACGAGTTGGATTTTCAAGGAGTTGAAGATTTGTGGTCTGTCTACGAACATATTCTGATTCATCGATTGATAGATTTTGAAGATTATCAATGATAAACATAAAATTGTGATGATTGATAGTAATCGATTTCTGCATTGCATTTCTAAACGATATGAATTAGTATTTCATCATTTTTTCAAAAAATTCCCTCTAAGTAACTAATGCATGCAATAAGATCATTTTTCAGTTAGCCCTAAATTGAGAATGCTTTAGCCGAGGACTTTTTTAGGTAGGACAGCATATCAAATAAATTTATTTTTTTAACAATGACAAAGATGATTGCCAACAAATTTGTGATGTATATACCATATACTTGCTCTACTTTCTGATAAGCACATACTTGATTAAGGAATTTTTTTGACGAAGTTGATGGTCTAGTATTAAATTAATGAATAAATTTGGCTAAGCAATGTCCTTTTAAATCAAATTTATTCCAACCCAGTTGTAACACCGTTAAAGATTTATTTCAGTTTCTTATTAATTATTTTAAATCATTTGCTTCCGACATGTATGGAAAGTTTTCTCTTAGTCTAAAGGCAAAAGATCTACAAAATATCACAGCAAGGGTTTATTGATCATTAATGAGATTATTGGTATTAATTATTGCTTTAGTCAAAAAAGCAGTTCACTACTTACAAGATTCACAAACTATGCACAGTTGTGCAAAATCCCGTCAAAATTAACTAGGAATTAACTTTATGTGGACACTTTGCGTGTAGACGATTATTTTTTATTTCCCAATTCTATAACAATAGAGAAACTATTTCACTGATATAGTTTGTCCATGAACAGAAGGCACATTAAATTTAAAGTTCAAATATTTAATGCGACATTATTTACAATTTCTTAGGAAACTTTTTGATATTCATATTTTTTTCACGCAATAACCGAAAATGTAAGCTGTCCAAATTCCAAATTTTGGAAATTAAATGTTTTAGTTTTGTAATGCATATTCAAACGATTTGAGCGGAATTAATCACACGCAATGACTAAGAGTAAAATGAACAAGTCACTAAGGTTTTTTTCAATCCAATTCAATCTCGCAAATTTACCATTGGTTAGATGACTTTATGATTCAACTAGTAGGCAAGCAATTATCTAAATTGTTATGCATATGTTTGAAGTTGCCAATAATCAACTCTTCAATTGCAAGTGAGATTAAATTAAATGCAAAATATGTAACTATGAAAACAATGTCTAATTAAGTTCTACTCTAAATTTCTCGCTATGTCACTGTGACTTTTATATTACTATGAATTAAATATATATATTAATAACTTCCACGACGTGCAACTTGCAGTAAATAAGATAACCTTACAGATAGAGCTATTGATACTGAAGACGTTGAATTTGCGAAATGCAATGCTAAATTGAACAAAGATGTGGCCGTTAGACAAGATGGATTATCTTACGATATTCTAAAGGGCCATATAATGTCCTGTAAGTTACATTTCAGAGAGAAACTTTTTTAATAGAAGTCATTTATTGTTAAAGGAAGAAAATTTTTTCACACATCCAAATGTAAGCATACAAAGTCAAATATTAGACCTGTCTCAAAATCAATAATGATTCAGCAAAAAATTGATTTGTTGTCATTTAATGACAACGTCAACTGCGTCACGAAATTGACATCGATAAATTTATTAAATCTAAAAATTTTGATTCATCTAAAAAATCTCGTGAATCATTAATAGTATTATCTATAAATCATTGCTTAGCTACAAGGCCCTATTTTATATTGTTCAGTTGTTAAAATTATTATTTCACCGAGTTGGTCTTGAATAAGTTGGCACCTTATGAAATCTATGGCAATATATAGCATTATCATTTGTATACTTACTTGGCCTGGAAATATTTCGGAACATCGCATGGTAAAGGTGGCTTTGATTTAATTGGTTGAGCTGCAAAAACTAGAATGAGGGAAATTGTTTAAACATTAAAAAATACTGAGACCGTTTTTGAGGCCTCTTGTTTTTTTCCAATTTTCATTTTGTCAGCAACACTGAATCTTCAATCAATATATATCCCACTACTATTAAATTGAAAGAGCCTCCTGATGTCCTGGTGAAATATTAATTCCATCAAAGATCACTGATAGTTCAAACGAAAAGAGACTGATGGTGGTTGGAAAAACAGATGATATCGGATATCCTGGTGATGCTGTGTTGATCAATTGAGATTATTATAAAGTAATTGTAACTTTACCATAAGGGGAAAAATTGGAAATAGCTCAAGGAACCTTATCGTATACTTTACAAATCTGAAAACATTGCTAAGAAAATATACCCCAGAAACATCATGTTATACCTTAGGGCGTGTAATGTTTTAACTCTCAGATATGTGGGGTTTCAAACAAAAAATTTATTTAAATTAGTAGAAGCTTAAATATGATTTTATAAAAAAATTTTTAAAATTTTTTTAAAAAAATGTTTGTTTAAATATACACTTCTGTTCAATGAAGTTCAATATAAAACAATGTGCTCTAAGTATTTATTAAAAGTTTGTGTCCGCTTTACGTATTTTAAAAAAAAACAACCAATGTAATTTACGTGAATTCAAGTAAGTTACGTATTTCAGATTGTAATTTTTGGAGATTGAAGTGACTCCAAGTGAATGACTCTATTGCTAGCCTTGCATAACTAACTTTGCTCAATATGAAATTTCAAAATATTCCCATTTGTTATTTTCCTTTAGAACTATTACTTAGTAAAATGTCACGTAAGTTACACGAAATTTTAAAGTAATTCAATGTACTGGAATGCATTCTAGCGTAGGAGGGTTACCCCATCAAAAACAAAAGTTATTTAGTATAAATAAGGTTTTCACTGCAAAGGAAATAGAACATTGTTTTAAGGTAAGAAAAAATATTTTCAATTGAAAACTTAGTTTAAAATTTGACATCTAAATTTGAGAAGGAAAATTAAAATGTAATGATCAATTATGAAATCTGAATGCCCTAGATATTAAGGCATTGTTCAGTAATGGAAAAGAGCTGCTAAAAACATTTTGAAGTTATAATCAAATGCTCAAATTTCATGAAATGACCTTAAAGCGACATCAATATTAATAATCCCCTCATTGCAATACTTGTTTAATCTTATTCTTTCTCTGCCGTCCAAAAAGGATTAAATCTACCCTCCGACTGGCTTACGCCCACATAATGCGTCTCCGCTTACAATTTTGGGCGGATCAGAATTATGTTCTTAGATATCCGATGTCATGTATACAAGAAAGGTAAATATTTGTCACCCTCCCTTTTTCTTTATTCCCATGTGATCTGCTTTCACTAAGAACGCCAGGATGTACAAACTTTGTTTGAGATTCAGAAATCTTTACATCGGCTACATTAATACTGCAAACGAAACGAATTTGCTCTAAACACTGACAAGAGTATGAGGATAACTATCGACGTATAGTCGTTTCTCCAGAAAGGACTAGCTCTTGTACAATGGTCACCATTTAATGTATACAAAGAAGTTTATTCTCGTTGAACTAGTGTTAAGCCAAATCGTATGGGACAACTGTTTGAATATTTTACATGATAGCACAGGGATGTCCATCTACATCTACAAGAATCCATCTGTATTTGATCCTGATAGCAGTACGACATATACTCAATTGAAGAGGGATTTTTCGTTTTGGAACATTGTTACTGAATTACCGAAAGACAAACGTGCTGTTGTGGTTACGTAGCATTGAAGAACTCTGCCAATAACGTTGCGTCGACAATTAGCACTGGAGAACTGAATCATGATTCAGGCTTAGATCGACTCTTTAGAAAATTGGATGCAACATTCAAGCCTTCAGAAAAATTAGAAGCTTACCAGGTATTTTTGGATTTCAAGCAGTGTTTGAGGAAGACCGCACAAGCAGTAAAAGATTTTTTTATTAATTTTGAATATTGTTCAGTTGTTTTAAAAGAGCATAACATCAGCTTACCGGATGCTATTTTAGCAGCAGAGTTATTGCATAAAATCAAAATTTCGATTGTGAACGTAAGGTGATTATGGCGTCGACAAGTTTAAATTTTGCTGATATCAAAAATGCTTCTTTGCAATCTAATACAAGTTTTGACCTAGGGTTAAATGAATCTGGTTCGAATAGTAGTCAAACATATGCTGAAGTAAAAGTGGAACCTGTTTTTAACAATACAGCTAACACTGTTTTGGGCGATACACATTCACAAGCTTTAATGTCTCGAAATAGTCGATATCACAATGATCGCGATGTAATACTCCAAAGGGCCGAAATTTTGCAAGAGGGGAAAAAATTTCGCAATTTTAACGTAGCAGGACCTAGTGTTTCAAGACCCTCTCATATATGTGGTGCAAGCGATCATTGGGCAAGAGAGTGCAAAAACAGATCAAGAAGACCCCACACTTACGTTAGTGGTGGCGGCGATGAGTAAATTATTTTTACTTACTTTACTGCTTATGTAACGCGCAATTAAGCATTTGATAATGTGGGTATTATAGATGCGGCATGTACCCTAACAGTTGCAAGCAATACATGACTAGAAAATTACTTGTGTTATTGTAAAATAGATATTAAGCACATCAAAAAGATTAAGTCAACCTCAAAGTTTATTTTTGGCGATGGAAATCGACAGCAGGAATTATACCAAGTATATTTGCCAATAAGAATTTTTGGGCAACACCGATTTCTCTCTGTACAAGTTATTGCAAGGGGACTACCACTTTTATTGTCTAAAATGATATTGAAGAAAATAGGAGCATTAATTGTCATGACAAATTCAAAAATTACCATTGAAGGAAACACAATTGATTTAATTGTTATTTTGTTACGTGCTGATCAGGAACTTCCGTTTTTAAAGGATATGCATACAATTTTAGCAGTGAAGCAATCAAAACTAAATCATACTGAACTAAGAAATATTCATACTCAGTTTGGAAACTGCAGTGAAATTTGCATGATACGTTTCCTCCAAAATTCAAATTGAAATTTTGATATTAATTTAGTTAACACCGTATGAAAAAATTGTGAAATTTGTAACAGAACTAGACAGCCAATGCGACGATCTATTGTTTCGCTTCCTTTATCCTCTGAGTTTAATCAAGTTATTGCAATTGATTTGTTCTGGCTGGATCTCAATGAGTTTGGCAAAAAGTGTACATGGGTTGTTCACATAATTGACACTTTTTCACGCTTTAGTATGTGTGTACCTATAAGCAATAAAAGTACAGAATGCGTCCAATATGCAATTTTAAGTGAATGGGAAACCATGTTTGGATCCCCCACAAAATTTTAGTTGACAATGGTGGTGAATTTTTTAGCAATAGTTTTACTAGCACCACGCTGTAATTGCTCCTTACTCACCATTTTCTAATGGCATTGTCGAGCGGCACAATAAGGTAATCAAAGAGACTTTTTTCGCACTCTATTAGAGGAACCTTCCGCATCTGTTGAACAAATTATCAAGTTAACGGTTTTTGCTAAAAATTGTTTCCTAATCGGAATATTTTCACCCTATCAAATTGATTTTGGAAAAAATCCTCGAGTTTCATTTGTAATTACCAATGATATTCTCTGCAATGAAAAGTTTTTCTTTTAGTAGTGTAGTCTCCAAACAACTCGCGCTTTTAAGTAAAATTCGATGTGTATTTACTCAAGCGGAAAATTCGGTCGGAATTCGTAAAGCCCTATGCAGTAATGCTTGCATTAATGAGCGGTCATTATGCCTTGGTGATAAAGTGTTATTTTTGACATTGCACCAAAATTGTTGGTGCTGGAGAGGTCCGGTTAGCATCATGCCGAAATATTGTTAAAATTGGCAGTAAGTTTATAAAATTTCATGTAACTAATGTTCGATTGTGGCATTCTAATTAATTTGAATCTAAAGATTTAGCTAATTCCGGTGAAGTGATTGATCAGACTAATAATGATAATCGTGAAAGCGAAAATTCTGCAGAAACCAACGAACCGATTGAAAGTAATGAGGACGATATATATATCCAGCATTGAAGATCAAGAAAGTAGTGATCCCGTTTCAAAGGCATCCAACACCACTATTTCTGAATTGAACGACGTGTTCGAAATATGACCCAACGTTATGGTGAGCAATATACTCCTGTTGCTTCGAATGAGAAGAGTGTCTATGCTGATGATATGTTGGTTGAATTGGAAAATTGGACTCAATGACGTGCATTCTGAGGTAAGAACAGGTAATTTGTTAGAGAAAAAATGTTTAATGTCGTATCTACTCGTTGGGCGTTGACAATGAAGGACATTAATGGAGAAAAACACCCAAATGCTAAGCTTGTAGGATTTTCAGAACAGATATGCTTGAATCTTATGCGCCAACTTGCTCTCAATTAAGTTACCGAATCGCAAGGTGACCCGTTAACAAGAAATGTCTTTGTTTTACCACAAGTGAGGCCAGGTATGATGAGAAAATTATATGGAAGCTTAAAATTGGTGTGTATGGATTTAATGACGCATCAAAATTGTGGTATGAGCGAATAAGTAAAGAACATATATTGTTGGGTGGTAAAGTGTCATGTGCAGACAAAACCCTTTTTACATTTCATGTTAATTCATCTTTAGTTGGCCGTAAGATTGTTATACATGTAGACGATCTTTACATTGCTGGTGATCGATTATGGTTAGACACATTGACAAAACAGTTGTGTCACATTTTTTAAAATTAGAATAATTGTTGAAATTGGTTACAAATGGGCCAGTTTTTTGGGTGTTTAAATACGAAAAATTGATGATTGTTATCATTTATCTCAAATAAATTATGTCAATGGTCTTGATGATTTTGTTGATACTCATGAAAAATTTCGTTCCACTATTGGAAAACTTATATAGTTATCTTCTACAAGTAGGCCTGATTTAGCCTTTGAAGATAGTTTTCTCTCAACTCAAAATGATAACAATTCAGAAAGATTTGCAAAATTATCAAAACTTGTTCGGTACGCAAAATGTCAAAATAGTTATTTGAGATTTTCTAATGGGGCAAGTGGTGCAGCGTTTCCTGCTTTGTGTATGTATTCAGATGCGTCCTTCGGCAATCCTAGTTGGGGATGGGGAGGTTCGATCATTTTTTTGGCAGCGATATAATTGCATGGTCTTCTAGGAAGTATCACGAAGTGCATTAGCAGCCGAAACATTGCACTAGTGGATAATATTGACCTACTATATCATATTCGTCATATGCTACAATCTGTAATTGGGTGTTCTCAGTTATTACTTCCAGCTGATATTTACACTAACAGTCAGTCTCTAGTTAATGGTGTTCATTCTGGATCCGCCTCACTTGAAAAGAGACTAGCAATTGATTTTAATTATATAAGAGAAGGTATTAAACGAGACGTTTACAAACTTCATCATATCCCTAGTGACAAGATGATTGCCGGCAGTTTAACCAAATCTAAAGGCAATTCTACATTACTTCAATACCTGGAATTTAGTAATTATAATGTAATACGAGTAAATGTTTATTTTAACTAATTGTTAATTCAGTTTTTAAATATACTTGCTAAAACATAGTTTGTTTTATTTCATTTCACGATTATGTTGGGAGGTAGAAATAATCTCACAGGCACCATTATCAACTTCAATAACAGTATAAATTTTGAAGAAAAAGAATGACGATTTGACATTCCATTTTTGCAATATTACGATTGAATTTGAATTAAAGACTGTGGTTGCTAATTTGCTAATAAACACCCTAAAAGATATATAAAATGACAAAAGTTAAGCATCACGATTTTCTATAATTAAGAACAGGTAGGTCATGAAACTTAAAGCAAACCTTACTGAAATAATTGCAGGTTTATTCAAACTACAATGTGCCATAGATGAACATAAATTAGGACAGAGTTTGACCGAGCTACTGCAAAAAATTGGACGAAGTTTAAAAATCAGAATTTCAATTACGCAAAATTGCACGCAAGTTAACCAAATGCAGTGGATGCCATAAAATTGACTAAAAACGTGTTGAAGAATAAATTTTACATTTTGAAATTTTTCACTGGTATACACTTCTACATCTCAATTTCGGTTTTTCATTTCAGTGTATAGATTTTTATGGAATTTTTAATATACCCAACTTTGGTCTAGTTAACTAAAACAATTTTTGGTAAGGGTCTTAAAAATGGGGCTAAAATGAGCCGAATTGGTTTATTTCAAATGCGCAGGTCCGGATTTAGATCGATTTTAGGCTTATATTTTTGCCCAGATCCATTCTTGTGTTGTGTTGGATAGTAAATTCATCCCCAAACCAGTCAAAATCTATATCTTTGACTAGTATTTTTTTTTCAACAGAAAGCACATCTATTAGATTTCATAGAATCTCATAATTATGTTTCAACTAATTTCGTTTTCGAAAAACTACTTTTGTGTGACCAAGGACTACGAAGGAGATCTATAGCTAGCAGGTAAAATATGAATAGACAATCAAACACAGTTTTGTATGGAGATGAAAATGACAAAAAATATATAATCGACTATGACCGCTCAAGCTCGTTGAACATTTGATTTGATTATGACTATTCAATGAGTGTTCAAAAATAAGAGTGCAACAAGGATCACCTCAAGCTTTGAAAGGGACCTTATCATCCATTGCCTTATAAAAGTAGACGTGGAAGTACNATATATATATATATATATATATATATATAAACCGGTTTCGATTTAAAATCTTTATCAAACAAATTTGGAAGGAAAAATATTTACAATTAACTGCACTTAAATGATATATATATTGCATGCACTAAAAAATATTGATGTATTAATAATTTTTTTATTTGTTCATTAAATTTGATTTGATTTCTTTCTTGATGTATAATGATTCGCTGCAATTAATGGATATTTTGTTTTAAATAACATCAACATCGAATTAAGAAAGAAAATTTTGAAATATTAATCAGGGGTTGTTTACAAATGGTAAAATATGCTGTATGCTGTTTTCCGCAATGCTTTTCTCTAATTTAATGGCAATTTATCTGATTGAATAATTNTATTAATCAGGGGTTGTTTACAAATGGTAAAATATGCTGTATGCTGTTATCCGCAATGCTTTTCTCTAATTTAATGGCAATTTATCTGATTGAATAATTTGCTTCTAATCTCATTTAAGTATGAGATGTGAAACGGAATAATATTTCAAAGAATCGAATAGGAAAGATTATTACTACAGACCGGACTAGACCATTTCCAACCCCTTGCATAGTTGTATTTGGGTTGAGATTTTCCAACACGATCCGAACCCGACTTTTAGAATTTGATCACAAAATTGATTTTAGAATGCAAGTAATTCAGTTTTTTTTAGAAACAATTAGAAAGTTTTGTGATAGAAGTAACAAATTTGAACTGTATTTGTATTCAATGGGCTCCAGTGTTTCTGTTGAAAAACGTGATTACATATCACTGGCTGTTAGTCCACGTCAAGATAAATCAGGTTCTGATTGCTTAATGCTTGAGCTGAAAATGGACTTCGTAATAGCCTTTGATAGTACATTGTATTAGCTTTATAAAAAATATTTTCCATTAAAATCTTCAACCATATGATAAATGTTTTTTGCAAATTTGCAAAAAAAACTCAGTTCTTACTAAAAAAATATTTCAAATCACTGCATAATTGCTGTGGCTTGCATTTGAAATTTTGAGGGGCCATGGCTCCGCAAAGTTCAATAAATTATTCATAGTTTTACTTTTTCATAGTTTCACACTTCTTCATTGAATTTTTAAATAGAATAGCATTAGTATTTTACATATTTCAACTAAAATATATTCACTCTAACTTAGTTACAGAATATTAGAATTAATACTATGGAGTTTTGTATCCAGGTTGCCAAGAGGAAGGGGGGGGGAGCAGTGACCCAACAGGGAGGGCCATGGCCCTTCTGGTCCTCCCCTAATCACGGCTCTGACCCGATTTGGAATTAAATAGCTTAGGCCGATATGACCAGAGACTATACTGAAAATAATCGAAATTTCCCACGTTAATAAATGATGCCATTTGCAGCACCTCCGATATATTATCAATGTGGGATGTTGCAGTTCTTTGGTTTTGCGGATCACATGTAAAAAACGAACGAATGGCTTTGCAAGTATCAAATACAAGTGTTCCGTGAATACCCCTAAGCTATATTGTAGCAATTCTCCTATATTTGCATGCCTCAATTAGCACTTATTCATCGAATTACCAGATAGAACATTGTTTTTTACTTTTATAATCTACACGAATAATTCATTTTTCTCTATTCTCTCGATGTTTTTCCTAGTTCGCCGTATTAATCTATTGATGTAGCCATACCTGTTATGTCACTGCCATCGCTAATACGTTAAATGTTTCTACACTCAATTCTTGCTTCTTCTATCTCAACTCCTCTTCTCTAACTCTCAATATGCACATTAATTATATTATCTTTTATCTAAGTTTACTACTGCCTCCTACTCTGTTACTATTAACTTTCCTTATCCCCCTTTTTCCTTATTTTTGAGCTGTCGATTATTTAAAATATAACATGCTTCGTTTTGTCTGTTTATTTATACACTCTACATTGATAGACATTTCGGGTGGCTTGCAAAGACTATTTATAAATTCTAGTGTTCTGCGGGATTTACTGGTTCTGGACCAAAAAAACTCAATGGAACTGGGACAAAAATGAAAAATATGGACCACATATTTCAGAATATTACTGATAATTTTATGCTAATATTGGTCAAAATAAAAGTTATGCTGTGGAACCAATACCAATGGGACTATTAGACCAGAAAATTTTATGAACTGGGATGCGACGAGACTGGGACAGAATCAAGTAGGACTAAGAACTGGGTTCAGCAGAACCCTAATAAAAACAATTTAAATAAGGGAAGAAAAATACTTTCATAAGTTTGAATATTATTTATTCATATAAATATAAGAGTCGCTTTGTATAGGGCTTTTTAAAAGATAATACAAAGCGACTCTAGACCTGAAATTGCCATATACAAAGCGACTCTAGCCCCTACTATCAAGGGAAAAATTGATAACGCCAAAGTTTATATTGTATGATGTTTTCAACATTATTTCCTATTTTAAATGGGATATTTATGTAATAAATGCAAAAAAAATTTTGAATTTTTTTAGGAAATAAGCCATAGAATCACCCTATATTTCTTTTGAAAAATTGATTATTTCATACGCAAATCTTTGCTAATGTGTCGTTCTTAGTTGAAGGAATCATTTCCCTTACCATGAAGGTTAATTCTTATGAAAAATTTCTATCTAATCATCATTTCTTAGAATCATTTTTCTTCATTATAAATATGCTATATTAAGCGACTCTGAACATTCTGAAAGTGATACAAAGCGACTATATATAAATATATATANAGAGACTATATATATATATATATATATATATATATATATATATATATATATATGGTTTCAGACCCATTTTAGTCCCAGTTCCTTTGACATATTTAGTCCCAGGACTCATTCGCATGGCAATTGCACCCCAACCGTCATTAACCACCAAGCAAGTTTCTATATATAGAAGCACTTCCAAGTAACTTCTATNACTAATTATCTAATTAGCAAGCAAACTGTGTAAGTATATATATATATATATATATATGTATATATATATATATATATATATATATATATATATAAAGTCATCTGGAAAGCGAATCGAGTTGTTGAGATGATGTGAAGTCAATCGAAATACACGTATTTTTGATTAAATTGATTCATTCAAGAGGAATAGTTTACAATCACAGTGCAATGAAATAGTTGCTACACACGAAGTTTCAATAGTTATTAATTTCGGAAATTTTGATAATTAGTTAAGAAATAACATACGGCATATCGTGGACGTGGAAATGAGTCACGGCGATGAGAAATACTCTTCCCGTTTGGTACAATTTTAGTTTCCATAGCAATATATGACACAGTTTATTTAATCACCAAAGAGAATCGACAGCGATATTACTTTTGACTTTCTTCTGTATTGTGCGAACTTATTTAAAGAGATTCATCATTGTGAAAATGATTTATTAGTTTTAATCAGGCTTGCTGTTGGCGTGCTGATCCCCACATGTGGTGGGGTGAAATTTTAGCTAGTGGGGATTTGTGGGTCTACAATTTTTGTAGCTAGCCTCAATAATTTTAAAAATTACCAAATCTCAAACTTTAGGAAATGCCTTTACAGAGTATGACTATGTGAAGACAATGATTAAGTTGTAAACTTTTTTAAAATTTTTATGGATAATATCCGGACTTGTGGTGTGGAATAGTAGACACTTCCTGTGGTGTGGTGGTGGAGTGTGGGTTGTGTGTCTAACCCTGTTCTTAACCCTTCACTATATGACTTATATTTCATGTGTTTTTAATTTTTTATATAATTTTTTATATTAAATAGTAAAGAAAATAAAACATTAGGTCATTTTAAACAAGTGATATTTATTTAATAATATATTTATTATTAGCGGGTGAATTCGTCCGTTTATGAATACAAACGTAAAAATATATTCTATAAATATTATAAAACAGCATATTTGAATAAGCGGGAGAATTCGTCTTCATATGCAGTAAAAGGGTTAAGATTGAGTTGAGTATTATCAAAATAATTTGACTGCAGTTACATATCAAAAAGAGAAATGAGCAATTATGACAGCACTTTCTTTGAGATAAGAAAACAAGGTTATCGAACCATTCTAAACAACCGCTAGTCGAAGATTTCTTGTAAACAATCAATGATAAAAAATAGAGTCCTTTGGACTTGGGACCGGGGTAAAAAACTAATCACACTATGGAGCAATACCAAATTCATATTAAAACGGGATCAGGGCCAATTTGATTTTATATTTGATGTTATCCTATATTATATTATATTTAGTTACATTTGCTATATTTATTATATTTGTCAAACTAAAATATGTAATATAACTTTATTCAATAGTCAACTTGATTAATATATGCGTAATTTCAGTATATTTAATCTCAGTACGGGACAACGTTTTCCGAGACTGGATCTGGACTGGGATTGAAAAATTGAACATGGAGGACTCGCAGGTCTCTAATAAGTAAATAAAGCAATATATTGTATAGTTCAATAACGGCTAAAACCGAAAAAGATGAAAATAATTAGAGACTTGCTTCCTTTTGGTATAAATGATAAACACCCAGTCATTTCTTTGTGGTTAGAGTTTTATTTATACTTGTACATATATTAAAACTTGACGAGCAATTTGCTTAATTCTTGTAGAAATCACAAATTTCTTTCGAATTCGAATAATCCGTAATTCTGTCCTTACAAGTGATTAATTAGTAAAATAAGAAAATACTAAGTTAAAGACTAACCTACATGATGAAACATTGTGTCAATTTGGCTGTCAAACAATTTCTCAGAACGAGTGAGTGCATGTGTGAAAGCTATCTTTTCTCCCCAGTTCAGTTATTAGTATACAACCACCCTGGTTATCTCAAATATTACATGTCACTGTACATGTACATTACTTGAAACTTCATTCCATAGCAAGTTGAGTTCTCATACCCCTAATATTCGATTAGTATTGTAGTGGTTTTCAACCTTAAAGTTGATTAGCAAAAATACATTTTTTTCTATCTTTTCTATGTAACATGAGAATATTAATGAATTTTACTGTCTCATGTTAACTTGTTTCCAATTGACAACTGTTTGTTTTGATTACTCATTGCCTTAAAATAGTCGATTACATACCTCCCAGCTAATTATGATAAAACATGGAATTCAATATTTGTGTATAAAGCTAAATCACTAGTCTAATTTCAATAGAGATTAACATTAAATTTAACCTTAAGTGAACAACAATACCATTAAAGCAGTATTTTAAAATTAAACAGCACATAGGTACCTAAAGCAGTTCAATGCCGTGAGCTTAATAAGCGGCAGCCCTAGTGTATAATGGCGTTGTAATCTAAGAAATGTATTGAAAGCTTTTCAATTACCACGTAAGCAAATTAAGCCACAATGTTAATTGTTTTGTTGATTAGCAAAATGGTGCAAATCAAACATCTGTTAGATTAATGAAAGTTATGTTTGAACTATGCAAAAAATTTCGTTAGCTTCTTTATCATCATTAAATAATATTATGTATTAATTATTATTATATTTTAGAAGCATGTTTAAGCTTTAAAAAATTATGCTTTTAAATACTAGATATTTAGTGTTGATACATACATCTAGCATAAAGAGATCTTAGAAAAATTGGTATGCAAAGCAATAATTGTTGACCCCTTGTGTAAAAAGCAAACTTGCTGTGGGGTGACATTTGTGGACCCACAGCCTATACAATATCGCAAGAAATGTCTTCAAATCCATACCACGAATAGTCCCACAATAGAAAAAATAATTGTCCCTCAAATCCCTACTGCAATTTTTACTGACAAAACTGTTAAATACCCCTCTGGTCAAAAAATAAGTTTCCATTTCCAAGTAGCAAACAATAAATGATCCAATAAAGTTTATATTAATATCAAATACAAAAACTATTCGACATAATCACCATTGAGCTCCACGCATTTCTCCCAGCGCCGCATCAGTGAGACAAAACAATGCGATTGCTCCCGACTTGAAATTTGCCGAAGTGAAACATTAAATACATTGTTGATTTCTTCAATTGTCGAAAACGACTGACCGCGTATCGGCTCCTTGATTTTGGGAAACAGAAAGAAGTCGCAGGAAGCAAAGTCGGGACAATACGATGAATGAGGCAAGATATCCCACTCTTGTCGATTCAAGTAATCTTGCACAATTAGGCATCGATGTGCTGGAGCATTGTCGTGATGGAAAACAATGCATTTATTTTTGCAATTTCTCACCATACTAGGACGAAATCATCGAACGAGCACATCTTTGTAAAGTTCACCAGCAGTGTTGAGCAGAATATCACGTTTGTCAAAAAAAGACAATGTGCATAACCTTTGTTGATGATTGTTTCCATGACTTTCTTTGGTCTGGTTGCACCAACATCACTCTACTCTGCTGGCTGTTGCTTCAGAAGAGGATCCCAACTGTAAACCCACGTTTGTAACAATCTGACTAAAAAACATTGATCTGCCAGGTAGTGCTGCAAATTGGTTCGACAGAGTTGAATGTGCATGTGCTTTTATTCATCGGACAACAAATGTGGTACCCACTTTGCACATTTCTTTGACTTGTTCAATATCGGAGTCAGAATCGTATACATCGAACAATGAGAAACACCAACTTGTTCTGCCAGCTCATCAATTCTGCATCGATTGTCTTCCTCCAAAAGTTGTTGTGTTCTGGTCATGTTGGCATCTGTTGTTGCTTCGATTGGTCGTCAACCCTGCTGTTCATCATGCAAAATTCCTCCTACAATTTCTCTGACCCATTTTTCCTACTGTTTGGATAGATGGCGCATTCTCTCCCATAACGTTGCATAGCTGTTGATGAATATTGTCGTATCACAATGTTAGCCATAAAGAAATTTGATAATGACGCGAGTGTCATATCTTGAATAATCATTTTTAAATGCATTCATCGTGGAAAGAAAAATTATGCAATTAACAATTTTGCATGCATGTAATTAAATATATTTCTGTCAATCAATCAAAAATCACATTAACTTTCAAAATATAAAATAACTGCAACCATGTATTTAAGCATGCATGCACACATGTACACCGAAACTTACTTATTGACTTAACCATGTATTTCAATTCAAAGCATTTGCATATTTTAACATATATTAATATAAATCAAAATTTTATAAGTTAATCACCATCATCACCATAGTCATATTTAGAATTCAATTTCTTAAGGCTTGCAATTTGATAATTTTAGAATTATTGAAGCTAGCTGCAAAAATTACTGCCCAAAAATCCCTACAAGCTAAAATTTTACTCCCACCGCATGCCTGGTAAAATGAACTATGGAACATTAAGTTTAATAGACCAAGTGCATCTATGATTCTATAAATGGTTAAATATGAAAGGCAACGTCCATATTTGCTATTCTCCAAATTAGAATGACATTGTATGAAGTCATAAATGCCGATTGCATCAATGTAGAGAAGCAAAAAATTTTGTATTTCAATAGTCCTAATTGATTTTATAATTTTTAAATAAAAAAAATAATACTTTATTTGTAATAAAACTAATTTCTTGTAGCTTTACGCTCGTTGTATCTTTAAAGGTATTATTATTTTTCATGATGGGGGATTCCCATTTAGTTGTGCTTAAAAAATAGTTAACAAAATTGAAATCAGAGACTGCAAAAGCCCTGCCAAGTATGATGTCTCATTACAGCTGACAAAGCTGTATATTAAAATAGGATGGTGTTTAAAAAAGTCTCCTGAAATGAAATATATTATTTAGAGTTGCTTTTTAAAATATAAAATACTGTTTACAACTCTAAATAGCGTCAAACAATAGAAAAAAAGAACAAAACACATACAAAGATAATATTTAAAAAAATAATTACAATTACTAGCTTGGGCTATGGCGAATTTAGGTTAGATGCGGTCTATTGAATAATCACTATTATAAAAACCTCGCCATTTGTATTCAAGCCTTTCCTTTGTATAACTACAGAAGTATTTTTAATTTTGTTCATAATTTATTTATTGTCTTAATTTATTTATTAGTTTTATAGATTTAGGTAAATTATTCCATATATTTATTGATGTGTTGAGAAATGAATTTTTCATTTTTTTCTTGTAATATGGAAGATGCCGCATTTTTAGGGTTCTATGATTATGTCTAAGCAATATTTTAGAGGATAGAAAATTGGATTTGTGGTATGGAACAATATTATTAAATATTTAAAAAAAGTAGTTAATACATTTCTATAAATAATGCATTGTGGATTAGAACTACTCTAAAACTTAAAATTACTTTAAATCTTTTTTCCAATTTTCGATTTTTAACTGTTAAGAGCAAGGAGTTCTTAATTAAGAACTCCTTGGTTAAGAGGAATATAATTTATTGGTAGCTTTACTTATTTTGCTTTCAAAACGGAGGTGTAATTTTCCCAATGAAAAGGATTTCTTTGTCAGACGGAAATTCGTTTTTCAGAGAATTGTCTAATAAAACGACCCTGCAAAAAAATATATATTGGCCTTTGTGATAATTTAAAATATTCACACATAATAACAATAAAATAATTTAAAAACTATTCAAAAGAGAGGGTGATTGAAATGAAAGTATGACATTTTCATTGATTTTTCTGTAATCTGATTGCTTCATATTAGCGTACAGCAATTAAATTTTCCTAAGGAAAATATTAATTTTATTTGAAATTAGCCTAGTTGTTTAAGTTATTCTCCTAATTGCAAATTTATTGTCTGGAGAAAAATTTTCCCTAAAATAATTTTTTGCCATGAATTTCAAAGTTCTTCTAACATGAAATTCTTCCTTTCAAAACTTAAAAACGTGTTCAGCACAATTTTAATTGCCGTTTCTTTGCTATGATTTTGTGCGTTGCAATACAAAATGTAAACAAGAAATTAGAGCGAATTATGTTTCCTCTAAGTTGTTTAGAGGAACATGGTATTGGCTTATTAGTATAGAAATATCTCCAAAAATTTTTCCTTTATATAAATTTCCAATTTTTTGTCATTTTATTCAAAAACTTAGTTTTGTGGAACGGAAACATTTTATAATGCACTATCTCGTTTTTAATTTTCATCAATTATTTGAAGTCTACAGTAATAAAACACTATTCATTAACTCATAATAATAAGTGGAGTAGGTGAGTTTTTTAATTGTCCATTTTCAAATGTAAAATCAATAAAATAGTACCCTAAAAGCTAAGTTTGTTTTAAAACTAGTATTTGTCTATTAAGGAACAAAAAGCATCCAAGAATATAAATGAACGGGTTTTTCCAAATATTTGATAATGACCTTGCGTTGTAAGCATAGCTTCCGTAAGATAAAGTTTAACAGAAAATTAGAATTCTGTTGTGAGTTCTACACTTTTTTTAATTTCAGTAATTATTAAATAGTCTGCTTTTATTGTTTATTGTGTGTTCTAAAGCTATGTTTTTGAAATTTGTAAAAATATTTTCAATAGAATAATGAAAAACCTAAAAATAATATGAAGTATATATTTTATAATAATAATAATAAAGGTTTTAATTCCTGTGCAAGAACATTACAATTAAATATCCTGCAAAGATGAATTTCTAAAAATAAAATTGAAATGAGCCTACAAACTATATATTATCAGGCAGTGACCCCGAGGTAAGAAATCTCTCCTCTTTCAGCTGTTTTCATGGACTTCGATGTATTTCATGTCAGTTACGCCGATGACCTTCAATTCGTTGTTAGCTCCTCCAATATCTCAGATTGCCTAAGCACGGCAACTGACTGCATTATGGCCATCCGATCTTGGTTACTTGGTAGTGGATTATATTCAATGACGATAAGCTTGAACTTATTCACTTTTTCACCTGATCCTCACCTTGTAAAAAATGTCAATCTTGACATTGGTGTCACTACCCATACCAACAGCCTGTCAGTCCTCAATCTGGGTGTCATGATTGACTCTGATTTATCCTTCCGACTTCACATTTCGCGCGTTGTCAAGTCTTGCTTCACCGTTCTAAGCAATTTTTCGAAGGTCCGACTTTAGCTTACATTTGATTCTGCGAAGGCTCTTGTTCACGCTCATGTTCTCTCTTGCATCGACCTTTCCAATTCTTCCAATTCTCTTCTTTCTCATGCCCTGACTATATCTATCCTCTCTACAGAGAGTACAAAACTGTGCGGCCCGATTCATATATGCTCAGCACGACCATGAACCCACTTCTAGTTTTATTCGCAGGCTCCATTGACATTGGCCGACAGTCCGTTGTCGAATCCACTATAAACCCCACTCATTTCATAAGCACTATAATCGAAAGCACACAATCGCAAGCGTTGATAAGCGAAATTTGAAAAAGCGAAAGCGATGATAAGCAAAAATTATTAAGTGATCAATTCACTGGTATAAATAATTATTTCGAAATGTGTACAATAAACAATTTATAGCAAAAAAACACACAAAGCTTTCGTCGTATGGCTAATTATCAAAACCAAGTCCTTCATTACTGGTTTTCCAATCTAGTTAATTAACACATTCTTTTATTAAGTAATAATAATAATAAGATTCAAAAGCAATTTATTGCTGCAATAAACTAGTACAAAAAACTATAAACTAAAAAATTACAAAAAGATATTTACAAATATAATAAATATATATAATATTAAAAATGTGTGTGTGTGTGTGCATTTTATACAAAATTTTCAAATGAATGTAGTGCATTATTGTCGCTAAGTAGACATTGTCTATTAAAGAGGAATGTTCGCAATTTCTTTCTGAATTTTTGTAATTTTTTTCAAATTTAATTTCTCTATTTAAGTTATTCCATAATTTAGTTGCTGTGTGGTGAAAACTATTAGAATGTTTATCCAAGCATACAAATGTTTGAGAACGTTCATTTAATTTAATATACTGTTTTAAAAACGAAATTGCGGCCTGGCCAAATTTGAATTTCAATAATATTGAAAACATATGCATTTGAATTTGGCAATAAGGGGATAATATTTTGTATATTAATTGGTAATCGGATGCATTGTCATGCTTTTGTGCAAAATTGAGTGTTTTAAGGGACCAATTGAAAGCTTTCGACAGGAGGATATGATGTTTTGAATAAATATTTGTAAAGAGGAATGAGCAATATTGAAAGTGTGAAAGGCAGAGTGCATTTATTAATTGTTTGTGGTACGTATTTGAAATATTTCTGAGATTATAAAGATACCCAAAGCCATTTTTTTATTAGACCCATGAAGAATTGTTTGAAATTTAAATCATTGTCAATCTCAACACCTAAATAGTTAATAGGTTCGCTTTGCTTTGTTGATACATGATATAATTTAAGTTCTATATTTTTTGTGAGATTTCTGTTTGTCTTAGGAGATAATATTATAAATTTTGTTTTTTCAATATTTACTTTCAATTGATTATTTGAGAAATATTTTGTTAAATTTTCGATGTCATATTGGAGGTTTTTAGGTTCATTAAAGGCATTTATATCAGTACTTATAAGACAGGTATCATCTGCATATTGATAAATTTTACTGTTTCTTACCTGTTGAGTTATGTCATTAACATAGATTGCAAATAGAATAGGTCCGAGAACTGTGCCCTGTGTAACCCCACAGTTCTTCATAATATATTTTGATTTTTTTACCATTAAGTATACTTCTTTGCTGTCGATTTTTAGGGAAAGTCATTATTAAGTTAACAGATTTGTTATCAAAGTTATAATATATTAATTTGTCCCTTAATATGTCAAAATTCATAGAGTTAAAAGCTTTGCTCAAATCAAGGAGGCAACACAACTACATTTGTTTAGGGTTAAATTAGATTTTATTTGTTCTGATATTGATAAAATTGCATCTTGAGTGCTATAACCATTACGAAAACCAAATTGTTTCTTTGAAAGAATATTTTCAGATATCAAATATGTATTTATTTGATTATTTAGTAATTTTTCAAATAGTTTAATACTTAATTCATTAATATCAGTTGAAATTCCTTTACTTTTTCCATAAATTTTATGAATATATCGCCATTTTTCGTTTGTATTCTTTAGTTTATTGAAGAATCTTTTTTGTTTTAGGCAGATTTTTTATTTCTTAATTGTTTAATNAAAGAGGAATGAGCAATATTGAAAGTGTGAAAGGCAGAGTGCATTTATTAATTGTTTGTGGTACGTATTTGAAATATTTCTGAGATTATAAAGATACCCAAAGCCATTTTTTTATTAGACCCATGAAGAATTGTTTGAAATTTAAATCATTGTCAATCTCAACACCTAAATAGTTAATAGGTTCGCTTTGCTTTGTTGATACATGATATAATTTAAGTTCTATATTTTTTGTGAGATTTCTGTTTGTCTTAGGAGATAATATTATAAATTTTGTTTTTTCAATATTTACTTTCAATTGATTATTTGAGAAATATTTTGTTAAATTTTCGATGTCATATTGGAGGTTTTTAGGTTCATTAAAGGCATTTATATCAGTACTTATAAGACAGGTATCATCTGCATATTGATAAATTTTACTGTTTCTTACCTGTTGAGTTATGTCATTAACATAGATTGCAAATAGAATAGGTCCGAGAACTGTGCCCTGTGTAACCCCACAGTTCTTCATAATATATTTTGATTTTTTTACCATTAAGTATACTTCTTTGCTGTCGATTTTTAGGGAAAGTCATTATTAAGTTAACAGATTTGTTATCAAAGTTATAATATATTAATTTGTCCCTTAATATGTCAAAATTCATAGAGTTAAAAGCTTTGCTCAAATCAAGGAGGCAACACAACTACATTTGTTTAGGGTTAAATTAGATTTTATTTGTTCTGATATTGATAAAATTGCATCTTGAGTGCTATAACCATTACGAAAACCAAATTGTTTCTTTGAAAGAATATTTTCAGATATCAAATATGTATTTATTTGATTATTTAGTAATTTTTCAAATAGTTTAATACTTAATTCATTAATATCAGTTGAAATTCCTTTACTTTTTCCATAAATTTTATGAATATATCGCCATTTTTCGTTTGTATTCTTTAGTTTATTGAAGAATCTTTTTTGTTTTAGGCAGATTTTTTATTTCTTAATTGTTTAATAATTCTCTTTGATTTTTCGTAATTAGTCCAATTAGTTGTTGTCGGTTCTGTTTGAGCGAGATCAAACAATTGTCTTTTAATACTTAATAACAATAATAATAATAATAATAATAATAATAAAAATAAAAGTCTTTATTAGGCCTGCGAAGTCAAAACAATACAAATGAATAAAAAACAAGTTTTTAGGCAACGAGAACAGCACAGGAGATGCAGCAGGAGCAGATGGATATGTACTTAAAGCGAGAGAACGGATCAGCGAAGAGGAAAGACAGCAGAGATCTCTTGATTGAACAAGAAGAGATCAAAGACATGAGAGTGTAGTGACAGCTGGAGAGTGAACAATTTGGAAATTAATTGCGCGTTATTGTATAGGCTTTATTGTAAAATTTGAATCCTAACCATGATTTACTCAAAATATATTTTTCCATCAACATAAATGCTTTCAATTTTCTTTTAAACGTAATCCCATTCTTAATAATTTTTATTTCATTTGGTAATCGATTCCAATTGCAAATTGCAACATTAATAAATGACTTTTGCTTGATTTTTCTACGAAATTTAATGCTAGTATAATGTTAGTTCTTATATTGCGCTGATGACTAAAGTTTGGAAATGGTATTGAATTATAAGGAGGTAATTGATTTGTTATTTTAAAAAAAATTATCAAAATATTAAAAATAAAAAGTTGATTTGGAAACAGCAAGGATGACAAAATGTAATTTCTTGTTTTGGAGGAGTTTTTCTGACAAATATTCAATGCCCATTTTAATTGTATTGTAAGTTTTTTACTTCTGATTCATTTAAACTTGAAACAAGTGTATTTGCATAATTAAGATGACTCATGACAAAACCATGAAATAATTGATTCATATTGGCAGAGGGTAAATGTTCAGCTACGTGTGATATTGTTTTAATATTCATTGCTATGCGTTTTAAAATTTCTTTTACTTGCAGCTTGTATGTTAATTTTGAGTCGATAGTTATGCCTATATATTTGAAGGATTCTTTAGGGGAGATTGAGGCGTTATTAAAAGTAAATGAAAAATATGGTAGTAATACACTTTTTCCCTGAGGATTCAAGATGAAAAATTCAGTTTTTTCACAGTTGTTGTTTAACTTGTGCATGTTAAAATATTTACTCAATTATTCACAATTTTGTTTTACATCATTTATTGCTCGATTTAAGGATGTATTTCCACTAAAAATGCATGAATCATAGGCGTATTGAATCAATTGACAATTCGTATGTTGCTGCATGTCATTTACATATATGTTAAAAAGTAGCGGTCCAAGAATGGTACCTTGCGGTACTCCGTTTTTTATAGATAGCCAATTAGAGAAGGTATTATTCACTTTGACGCACTGAATTCTGTTAGTTAGATAACTTGATATTAATTTAACCCTACTTTCAGAAAATCCTAGCATTTCTAATTCATATATAAGATATGGTGATTAATAGAGTCAAAAGCTTTTGAAAGATCGAGACAGGCCACTGCAAAAAATTGGTCAGAGTCAAGAGATGATCGCCAATTTTCGGTAGCATACAAAATAGATGAGATATTGGAGGCAAACGATCTGCCAAATTCAAAAATCGCAGTGACATCGACATACAGTAAGCAGGACGAGTTGAAAATAGATTGAAGGAGGTCGTTAATGGCAACTTTAAAGAAAAGAACAGCAAGCACAGAAACTCAAGTGGCACCACCAGCTAAAAGGGCAGGGGGAAAGATAGATGAATGATCTTGACACATTGACGACGGTTATTTAGTTAAGACTGAAAAATTCACCGAAATCAGCATCAAATCCAATAAATGTAAGTTGTCAAAAAGAATAGAGTGAGGGATCAGATCAAACTTTTTAGAAATGTCAAGAAAGATAATGCAACCAGGATCATTACGATATTATGATTGGAGTAAAGATAGCAGTTTTCGATCAGAGTGAGTAAGATGGGGGTCTTGGATTGATTTTTGTTTTCTTTAATTTTTTATTGTAAATCGACCAACTCCGATCACCTAAAGAATTGTGATATGAAATTTAAATTTTATCCTGGCTAATTGATAATTTTCAACTAAGCATTATGCAATCAATTTATATAAGATTAAAGGAACCAACCTTAAACAAAAAAGATGAATATAAATACAACCAAATTTACCAAATATATTGTAAAGCAATTTGAATTTGATGAATATTTTGTGAGTTTTATGGTAGGAAACTTTTTGCTATTGGCAGTGACATGCTGAAACATGTTAAATAAATGATGAGTTTCTTTTTTTAAATTCATACATAAACATATAGAGTTTATAGAAGATTTAGTATTTCATTCAATAAAAGAAATAGACTGTTGATTTTCAGATTTGAGAACCTTCTGATCAGGACAGCAGCAAATATCAAGTAAAATTTCAAAATTTTTGTGACATTTTCAAACATTTGATTAGGTGTAGTTGAGGAAAATACGGAATTCCAGTTTTCATTTTTCAAGCAACATTTAAGTAGTTCTATTTTTCTTTTCATCTCTCTAATTTTTACCCATTTTCTATTGGGTTTAAAATGCTTAATATCAGCTTTGTGATATGATCTTATCCCAGTAAACATAGAACTGTCGTAACGACGTCGCTGAACGACATAATAACGGCACTCAAACGACATTACAAAACAACTTCTTTTCACAATAAAACGATAAACTATCAATAAAAATGCAATGTGTAATAAATTTATCTTCAAATTGTCATAATACTAAAATTATTCTTATTTTTAAATATTTTTTGCTAAATGGAATTATACACTGCCACTAATCCGCACTATAAACGCCACTCAAATAGAGGTCGACAGTAAACCAAACTGAAATCGCGGTTTTCATGCAGACCAAAACCGAACCAACTCATTTTCACTAGCATGGTTTCAAATGGTTTTTAATGACTGGTAATTAGTAGCTGTGTAATACTTCCGCTCTGCTGGCCGCGATTGCAATACCAATCCACAAGTGCACGTGCGAATTAGTAGAACTCTCATTACTGGTGAAAAGTGGTTGGCAATTCCGGCAACAAATGTGTCATCAGCAGGGGTGGGAAATTTGCTGGATCCAGCCATCTATGCTGGATTTTGGATCCAGCTAATATTTAAAAACATGGTTCAATGCAAAAAAATTAAATTTATTCAATATCCAAGTTATCATACATATTTAGCCAAGACAAAATTTCGTTTTCCGCCACTTCCTCATCCTTGCTTTGGTTAGCAATTTCAAGAATCGGCTGAAAATTGTAGCGAAGGAAAAGCTGACAATCCAGATTTTCGGCTCTAAGATTCGCTCTTAGTCTGTTATGAACTAATTTATGTCTCGAAAAAGCTCGTTCCACGGCTGCTTCGCTCACAGGCATCTTTTGCAAGATGTTAGCAACGGTTCTATGAACTGGAAAATCAGCGTGGTTAATCTCGACCTCTAAGATTCGGGCATCGGTAAGGCCATCAAGTTCTCTGTTGAATTTTTCAAGACTAGAAGCTGGTAAGATCGCGCGTATCCAATTCATTGAGACTGTATCGTCAGTTGCAGCGTGATGCCGAATGAACTGCCTAACTTCTCTGGAAATCGGTAAAAAGTCACAAAGAAGAGAAACCAGCTTTCCCGGTAAAGAATCAGAGAACATTTTCCATCGTTTTGTGACCAATAAAATCAACGTAGCTTTTGAATCTTCTGGTAGAGTTGAGACTGTATTCCACAATTCATAAATGTCGTGAAATGCCACTGCCACATTGATGATAGTTGCTTCGTCACGTTGCAACACCATTATGTATTTTGATGTTGTATCCAAAATGTGCGTGGCTTGAATAAATAGTGCTTTTTCTTGCTCAGTGCAAAACAGATCATCTTTGGTTAAACATGTTTTCAATGCGTCATATTTCGAGTTCCATCGTATTTGGCTATACCTGGGTATCAAGCCGTCTTTCACCCATTCGTCAAGTTTCTTGCCCGCATTGATAACATTGCCATAATTGCGAAATATATCCCCGGTAAGTAGATTAAGTTAGATGCACTGTGAGCGGATGTTGACAAACTTTGGATTTTCTCTATTCAACAGCTGGAGGGCTTTTCTCATGTTGGCTGCATTGTCTGCCACGCTTGCAACGACTATACCACCATTTTCTTCTATCTGTTTCACGATTTCATTTGTTTCTTTCATGATGTTTTCACCACTTTTATCGTTACATTCGATGCTCGCCCAATAATAAACTTTTTTGGCGTAAACCATAAAGCAGATATGATGAGTTCCAGTAAGATTATTTGTCCAGCCGTCAAGTAAAATTGAGGTAAATTTGCCCTTGAAGGACTCACAGACTCGGAGTCGCCAATCAGCAGCTAACTTTACAGCATGTTCCTGAATCTGTTTTCGGGAAAAATTCCCACAGTCAAAAGCCCATTTGAAAACTTCGTCTTCAACAATACTGAAAGGCAATGGATGGTTTGCAGAAGCTATCGCTATAGTCACACGGTCGAGTTTTGGTAATTTCGGAAAATTCCCTGTCGATGAGGATCCAGCACAAAAGTAATCCGTGAGCTTCGGAACTTTAGCAGACGCGTGATCCGCTTTTTCGGCGTGTAGTTCAGGGTGAATATTCGATATGTGGCGTTTAAGCGATGTAAGATGCTCCTTTGCACTTTTGAAGGTGATCTCAGATGAGCAGTGTTTGCACTGCATTTTGTTTCGTGCTGGTATGCGCGTAAAATGCTCCATCTTGACGACAAGTACTATCTGAAATGATATTTTGTGGTGTTTATTTGCTTAGCAAACACGCAGCTGGATATTTTGTGGTGTTTATTTGCTTAGCAAACACACAGCTGGATATCCAGCCACAATAGGCTGGATTAAATCCAGCCAATGGCTGGATCCAGCTTGGCTGGATACAGCGCTGAATATTTCATTATCATATTAAAGTAAACTATTTTAAATGTGTTATAATTTAGAATGTTCTCGGAGTAGAAGGCGCTGGGTTCAAAATTGCAATGGGTGCATTTGATAGAACCCGCCCATCAGTAAGTTTTAATTTCATCTTATACAGTATTTAATATCATGTAGGTGGGTGCTGGTGCCGTTGGGTTAGCTCAAAGAGCAATGGATGAAGCGGCAAAGTATTCTTTGGAACGTAAGACCATGGGAGTCGCAATTATTAATCATCAATCAGTTTCTCAAATGTTGGCCGATATGGCAATTGGAATCGAAGCGTCTCGACTCCTTGTTCTCAAATCCGCATGGGAAGTCGACCAGGGCATGAGAAATACATATCTTGCTTCTATTGCCAAGGTTAATGTCATTCTCAAAAAATATATGTAAATGCTTGTTTGCAATTGATAAGTTGATTGACACTAAATGTAGGGCATGTACAGGTATCCGTTTGTTTATTTTGTTTATTTATTAATATTCTAAACAAGCTATTTTTGTTGTGGCATTGTTTAGATGCAGGAAGATATATTTATTATTTCAAGCCAAATTTGCAATAATATTTAGTTTTTATCGCACTTGTAATTGTGAGGTTAAAAAATTCAATAATTTCAATGTCAACCAAAAATATTTGTACTTTGCGTTGATATTTACTTTGTTTGTTCCGTATTCATGATAAAAGTTGTTTATGCTGTACATTTAAATGATCCCAATCGTAGTATTTTGTACTTTGGTCGAAGTGCACTTTTATACTTATTTCAACCGCTTGTTCAATAATTCGCATAATACATGTAGATTTATCCATTTTTAAATTAATTTTGTGCATTTCAAAGATTTAATCAATCAATTTTTAGTGTCTTGCTGCGGATGTCGCAAATAAAACAGCCACTGATGCAGTTCAGATCTTTGGAGGCAACGGATTCAACACGGAATATCCCGTTGAGAAGCTTCTGCGAGATGCAAAGATTTATCAGGTGACTAATTAATTCTTGTCATCATCTAATGTGGTGTTTAGATCTATGAAGGTACTGCGCAAATCCAACGGCTAATTATCGCAAGACAAATGATTCAAAAGTTGTGAAATATAAAAATTTTATCATTTATATATATTGACAAATACGTTTCAATGTTTAACTTACTTAGAATACAGAGTAGTGAATTTTCTGAATTGTAGATAATTAGTTTTGTTAGAAATTTAGTTCTATAACAATTGAACGGATGCCATGAACTAAGAAAATCGATGACATAATCTATTAATTATAACAATGTTTATTATGCATTAGAACAACGAATCTATCGCTAATGTCTGTTTCGCAGGCTTGCATATGTAAATGTTATTGTCTTCTATTTCCGTTCCATTTCCGCAACTACTTTAAATATATTTCCATAGTTTTCCATTAATTTCAATATCTTTCCATAACTCTTACAGCTAGTGGTTAGGGTTCTGTGGGGCCAGAATTTTATTGATTCAGTCCAATTGGATTTGGTCCCATTGCCATGAAATTTTTGGGTTTCATTGGTTCCATGAGATGCCTTTTATTTTGAACAAAATTGGTAAAAAAACTGAGTAATATTTTGAAATGCGTGTTTCTAAGTTATTCATTTTTGGTCACAGTCCAATGAAATACTTAGTAAAAGTTTCACGCTACTGAAAGCAGGAAATCCATCGGGCTGACTGGTTCTTGCAGAACCCTGCTCGTGTTTTGTCCAATTGATTATAATGTGCACAAAGATTTTAGTTCAGTTCAGACACGTGCTATGATTATTTGAAGTTGCTAAAGTCCACATTATAGAATGTCGGATCCTCTTCTCAGTTTATTTTCATTTCATTCGCTTTGCAGATCAATTTCATACTTATGCAAACCGCAAATATGAAATAGAAAATGGATTTCATGAGTATGAAATTGAGCATCACAAGAATGAAACCGGTTTGCATAAATATGAAATTGATCTGTAAAAGGTATAGTTATTTTTTCATTAAATTGCATTTACAGTCCTGTGAAAAAACGAATTGCTAATGAGTGTTACATGTCAGAAACGTGCTTCATCATTACACGCAAGGAGGCTTTTGGTATTAATCAAATTTTTTCGTTGTATTTACCTTGCTCTTTTGAAGTTTCTTGTTTACAACGGTTATGCAGGGATTACATAAGTGAAAAAACTTGGTAAGTCTGTTTGAGCCTAATAGCGTCAATAGGCGTCTTCCTATTCTTAGTGCATTTTGTTATTAAAATTTTTATTTATGTTTAAATTTTACTTGAGGTGTGTGAACATTCTCTATAGCTTTGAAAGTGTGTTTTTGGAATTTGCATTTCCATTCCATAATCTGGAAATTGAATTTAATAAAAATGTCCATTTCCATATGCAACCCTGCTGTTTTGTAAATTAAAATATAAGAAAGTTAACCCTTATAAAAATTTCGATGAAATCAACATTATATAATTTAGTTAAAATATGTTCATCCAATGTAAACACCTCAAACTTATCTTTTAAGTAATAATCGAATGTGTCAAATCATGAAAGATTTATTTATAGTGCTAAAACATGTTTTAACTCAAAAATGTTTAGTGGCATATTTCGATTTTAATTTGTTAATAATCTTCCATTATTTAGTGAGCATAGTAATTTGAGAACTACTAAAGTTAAACCTTATTAATTATACACTGTAAATGAAATATTTGTTTAAAATTTGCGATTTAAAATTTAGAAAATGTTTGGATTTACATTGCCGTGATATTTAAACTGTTGATAAACGTTTATGTTGCTGAAAAATCACTAATTGAATACGTAAAAAGTTTAATTCTTTGTCAAATAATCTCTTGAATAATTTTGATTTTTGACAGTTGCAAATGTTTATCGACATTATTACTATTGAAAAAGATAACAAAATTGACATCAGTGATTAAGTTATTGACAAATTTATTGAATTGCATGCTAATATTGTACTAGTAGAAAATTTGAACTATTTCTAAATGGAAACGTTGAATACAAATTGTAAAAGGCAGAATACGCGCTAGGTAAATGGAGAGAAAACGTATTTCAGCGGCAGAGATTGCTCATAAATGAGGGTAAAAAAGAATTTTGTATTTTGCAGCCTATAAGAATAATTTCAATGTTTTAGCAATAACTGTTATTCTCATTATTCCCAGCTTCCAATTGTAGAGAACTTCAAGTATTTGGGAGTAACTTTTCACTCAAAGCTAAATTTTGAATACCGCTTTAATACAAAAGTTCGAAAATTGGTTTTTGGTATAAGAAATATGTCAATGATTGCAATTACCAGTTTATGCTATAATTCAAATTTTCTATTCATTTATAATAAAGATTCTGCAATAATGATTATTCATATCGTTCTTGAAATCCGCAGTAATTTATCTTCTAGCTCGATAATTTATTGTGCAAAGAATTCTTAGGATAATTATAATTTAAGTACAAATTTGTCCATGTACAATATATTGTAGAATGTTCTCTCCTCGGGAATCTTTAATCCACGGCGGAACATTCTAACCAAACTATATATATATATATATATAAATTAGTACAAAATGTAGCAACTTCCAGGCAGCATACTTACAAAATTGAATTTAATTGACGAACATTCAGCTTCAAAGGAAGTAGAAACTAAAAACAAAAAAAGATGTAAAATAACTAGAAAACATACTAAATATAGGGGTCGCAAAAAACCGCGTTTTTCGAAATCAGACTATCTATTACGGAAATCAACAACAACAACAACATATATTTAAGTTCTCATGTACATATACATGTATTAAGTTTACAAACTTATTAAGAACATAAATAATGCAACTTTCTTCATATGTGCTTAGTTATGTCAGTAAATGTTTGTTTCTTGGTTACGTTTACAAATTACATATAATTTAAAAAATATTTTTACTTATTGTTCTTGAGTTGCACATCTTATTCTATAATTAGTCAGATAATTGATATTTTGTTGTGTAATCATGTTTTTCAACTTCTTCTTAAATATTGTAAAATTTTTTTCACTTCTTGTACTGTAATCCAGTTTGTTCCATAGTGATATTGAATAATTTAGGAATCCGTTCTTCATTACTTTTCTATTATACTTAGTTTTACCAAATGTAATTGTTCTTTGATTTAAATGATTAGAAATGTTCGATTTTCTTTTCCAAAATATCGATAAACATCTAATATTTTGAAGAGCTTCTAATGATCTTAGATGATATTTACACATTATTTCTTTTTTATTTTTGTTGCTAATTATGTTTATTCCCCATTTAAATACTTTCTCTAATTT